>KK114984.1:117826-218220 GCA_000611955.2 Stegodyphus mimosarum | reverse complement strand
CTGGTGTTGATATATTTTAAGAAACCTATAATTCTTATTGTGTTGGACTATTAGAGATATCAAAATTGCAAAAACGGAAAAGGAGCAAAAAGTACTTACGTTTGCAGACTTGTGGCAGTATATAAAATGGCTAAAAAATCCGAAGCTTAAATACTGATAAAAAGGCAGGTTGCCAGATTGTAAAATTCTTAAAACAGTAGAAAAGGATTGGGAAAGGACCTGTCTTATATTCATTACAAAAAGTCCTTGGTGTCTTTTCATTTTTAAGGGTGCACAGTTTGATGAGCTTTTGGCTGAAAACTGTGATGCACCAGAAACTGAATTGTATCCTGAGGCTTGAGTGGCTACTAGGCATGTTGGCAGGTGGTTGGTTCACAGCCGGATGTCCTGTATCATCTGACAGGATAGCTTCAACTATTAAATAAGAAGCCACAAACCCTCTTCCATAATCCTGGTATTATGCAACCTTTGCCTAGGGTGAATGGTACTGCAGTCATAGTGTCTTAATGGAGCCTTTAGAATGTCTAGCGACTTCTATGAGAACTTAGTATTTTGCCGTACCCAGCAAGAGGCAATACTGGGTGAACGTTTTGTATTCTGTACTTTCTTTTCTAGTTTATATATGGCTGAAAATGGCAATATAAGTCAATATTCTGCTTTTGCTGTCAAAACCTCTGAGATAACCCTTTTTTTCTCTCTCAAAACAAGGAAACCCAGAGGAAATCAATCGAAGTAGCTGGAATGAATCCTTCATTGAGTGAGGTAGAAATTACCACTACTGAAGTTACTCAGTCAATATCTGGAGAAGGGCAGGAAGCTGTTAAAAGCATGACTACCTCTGTAGATAAAATCAAAAAGAGAGAACAAGGAAACATCATGTCATGTTACATACAAGTGTGATGCCCTTGCCCTCACTCACTTGACTACTTTGGGTACTCTCAGTACTAGAGTTGCACCTGAGCTCTACTAAGAGGCTGTCAAACTTTATAAACAAAGTCGGCAACCCAAAGAAATGGAACTAGGAAGAATTGGGTTGGGAGCGTTTTGCACAAAATTCTATTTAGCAGAGGTGCTTGATACTTGACAAACTCAATTTAAAACAGCAGAACTGTATTTTATATTGGAAGTCTGTGAAATGAACTTGCTGTTACACAGGCTGAAGAGAACTAAGGTGATACAAAATGGCATAAAGGTCAGGCTAATGGAAATTTTATTGCAAATTCAAAATCAGGGAAAAGCAGTGGGAAAAAGAAGGCAGCAAGTCAAAGTCTAAAATCTGCCAAATCAGTTTACAACTATGATACATGAAATAGAGAGGAATTACATTGATATTTACAGAAAATGCCATCCTCCTTTACCCACCTTTCTGTTTAGAGGAAATTAATCATATTGCTGTTAACAAGTAGTTTACAATATGTAATGAATGCATTCTTTTGTCAGTACTTGATAAGTTTTAATTTTGGGAATTGCATTTGCTAATAGAAGATTTACCAAAAGTGTAATTTCTTCATGAAAAAAGTTAATATCATTGTAAATTTTTTTTGAGTTATTGAGTGTGTTATTTAAAATTATGTCTTTCGAAATTTTAGATTGCAAGTTAAATATATATATATATATATGTATGTGTATGTGTGATGAAGCAAATTCAGATGTAATAATGTAGGAACGTTAATTGCTTAGATATTCAGATGTTGATCTGTAACGAAAAGCAATCTAAGAAGCGAGGCAGATTAAATATTCATTTTTATTTCAGCTTACACTTGTGGCTACGGTTCACTTGCCACTTTAATTGTGCCTATATCCAGAAGATTTACATTTTGATATTGTTACAATAGGAAGAAAAACAGCACGAGAGCATCTTATCAATTTCAGAAGCAAAGTGCGCAGTTGTCCAATATGGCAGCTTAAGAGAAAACTTTTAGCTGTTCAAATTTTGAGTTAAGTTCCAAATTGGCTGCGTCATCATCATTATGATATAGTCTAGTCTGGAAATGATGCAGTCCAGAAAAAGTTATTACTGTTTTTAGAGCAGAGAGGGGAACTATTCAAATTAAAATGAGAAATTAGGGGCTATTGCTAATTTAAATTATTTAGGTTTTCATACGTTTTATCTTAGATGCATGTAAGATATAACAAAATATGGTAGCTGCTTTAAAAAATATTTTGGCGACCTCAAAATTAACATTCTAAGTTTGGTGCTTTCCCTTTAAATTCATCCTTTCTCCCAGATTCGAGATCATTCGAAATTACGTAACGCTGCTTGAAAAATGGTAACTAAAAGTAAAACTGACCAAGCATGGCTTTATATATTCGTATTTGCACCTACGCAGTGTAAATTCTGCTTCACGAGGAACTACGTTCCTTTTTTCCTGACTTCTGTCATGCAAGCATATCTGCGTCGCTTATGCCTGAAATGACCTTGCATCTTTTTATATGTGCATATAAGAAATTAATTGTCTACAAGGAATTATTCTAGTGTGTCTGCAAATAAGGATGTTAATTAGCTGAATTTAGTTTGGTATCAACTCTTTCGTCTCGTCTTTCCACTCAGCCATCTATGCAGTATCAAAAGCTGTTAAAAGTTCCAGTGTTATTGGAATCATATTTTTAAAAGTCAAGACAGGATCCAACCGGGTGGAAGTTTTCCGAACGGTTTTTGAACTCTGCTGTCAAGTGACTGCAAAAACAAAAAGTGATTTAATACCGGATTCAAAGATGCTTCAAATCGAAGGAGTGAGTGCTGCGTTTTACATTCTTCATCTGTTATGCAACATGAAACGGATAACTCTGCTGCCTCAAAAATCCGATATCTAAAAGAGAAGAAAAGGTGTTTCAAGGTCATTTCAGCAGTGAAATATGCTTAATGATGCTTGCTCGCTTGCAACATTAACAATGTTTTCATCGCATAAAAAGAAAATTACACATCCAGTGCGCTAAGTTCAACAACCCTTATCAGTAAACTGAAAAAAAAAATAGTCCTTTGTGCTTTATTCAGCAAATTCTTCAGAAATTTTGTGCTCTTTTTAAAATTGTAGGTATTTTTTTAATGTTTCCAAGATAAACGTTAAAGGCTCTCACCTTATGAAAAAAATGCATTTTTTTTTTAAATCTAAGTATTTTTATTTTTTCATGAAATAGTGTGTGTTTATAGAGTGATATGGCAGTTCAAAAAAGGCCACTTGTCTCTATCCAAGGAACAGAGGCCTTTTCTATAGTAACTGCTAATTTGGCAAATCGTTTGGCCACTGGTGAAGAATAAATGCCAGTTTGCTCAAATGATAAACTAATGTGAGGGATATGCTAGCATTTAGAGAAAGTTGTGGAGTCTTCAGGTTTTGTAAAGAATAAGTAAAATTTTAATTGTCTTAATAATAGTGAAAAGTTTGAAATTTGTTGTGTTTATGAATGATGTATACAAAATTTATATATTTTAAAATGCCTTCCATAAAAATATAATTATGGAGAGTCTAAAAAATAAATTAATGTATTTTTTCTGATTTTGACTTTTTCCCAGTCTGGCTCCTTTCCTATCTTGCCTTTCCTTCTTCCCAGAGTTTTTCCATTCAACACTTGTTGTGTACATCCGCCGTAGTCCAGAAGATGAGGAGAGGAAAAGCTCTGTCATTCATTTTGAAAATCTGTATTTTGTACCAGATTTTAATTCAAAGTGGAATGTTTTTATTCTTTTTTTTTTCTGACACTAGGTTTTACACTATGTTAATTATGCCTTCTGAAAACATTACATGAGTGCTAATTTAAATGCACTTGATAGGTGAATATGTACATTCCTCTCAAAGAACAGCTTGTTTATATTCAATATAGATACGGATATATTAGTAAAAATAGTTTCAAAAGAATATAGTAAAGTTAAATTAAATTTAAATAATTCTCTTGCGCCATTGCTTCAAGGAATGAAATTTAACAAAATTTCTGTTAGTAAAAAGCAAATTAAAGAAATGGGTTTAAAAGAAATTATAAATAATTTATATTGCTGCGAACTAATATACAATATCATTTAAATTCTGAGAACATAAGTAAATCAAGTGCAAGTATCAAAATCTATTAACAAATATAAAATTCTAATAAATTTTTTTATATCCTAAAAATTATAAAAATGCATAAATGAATAATTGTTGAGCTGGCAGAAGACAGACTTATCAAGGGGAAGTTGCCCTCAAACTTAACTCTTCAATTATTCAATTCGTGTTTCGTCATTCATGTAGGCAAGGGTAAAATTCAAAACCAAAAGTAAAACCAAATGATGTGATTTACCAAAAGTAATTCAAACGAGTGGAATTTTTAGAAAAGAACAAATTAAAATTAATATAAAACAATATTTTTTAGAAAACCAATATTTTTTTAGAAAACCAATGTAATTTAGAAACTCTTGAAACTATATTAAATAATACTAAAATAATATAATATTTGTTAATAGATTTTGATACTTGCACTTCATTTACTTATGTTCTCAGAATTTAAATGATATTGTAGATTAGTTCGCAGCAATATAAATTATTTATAATTTCTTTTAAACTTATTTCTTTAATTAATTTTTTACTTTAATTTGCTTTTTACGAATAGAAATTTTGTTAAATTAGTAAAAATAGTATATACAGATTTTTATCATCAAAAAAGGAAAATGTTGTAAAAAAGAAAGTGGCTGAATAAATAAATAACAAGGAGTTGAAATTAAATTAAATGTTAGTAAAATTAATTGGCTTAACTTGACTGCACAGTAAATTGTTGAAATCGATAAACGTTTGTTTGTACGCCAACAAAACAATGCCAGAAGAATCATACCTAAGTAGTGGACATTTAGGAACATATGCCATGAAACAGGACAGTGCTTTCTGATTGAAATTTCTAATGCTTTTGGACACTATAATGTTTGGTGTCCTATTATGTAGAATTTATATGGCCATGAAAATTGTTTCCAACCTGTTATTGTGGCAGTTGCTGAATTATACATGCCTAAAATCTCCTGTATTTAGTTTGGTGCCTTTTTGACGATGGAAGGCCTCAGAGATCCAAAAGTACCAAAATTGTCTTATTGGCAGGATTCCATTCCATTAAATCACCACATTGGGCAATAACTTTGGTACAGAGTATGTAAGTAACAATGGATTGAATGGAATTAACAATTTTACTAACTGCAGTGAGGTTTTGTAACAGAATGCTGCATGATTTGTCTCAATAATTTGCACGCAGGTGATCCAGATCAACAAAAAGCCATTTATATGATCTCAAGGCTTGGTCTCTTCAGCTCAGATAGGCAATACAATGTGTTGCAGGTTTGAAAACTTTCTTAATTCTGCATTTGACAGACACTGACAGATACATGATACATGGATTGGTTGCATAAACAAATGGTCTTTCTTGAGAGATTTTTGTATCATTTTTCAACAAGTGGACTTTTATATGCCGATCGCTGAAAAAGCTATGGTTATTTGCATATTTTATATTCATGTTTTGACGATTTATGTACCCTAGACACTCCTCCTTTTCTTCTGACTTACATAAGTCCTTTATATTTAAAGGACATAAGTCCATATATTTTATTCACTGTTAAGGAATGTTATGATGCTATCAAACTAAAAAATTATGAACTCTGGTATTCATAAATAAGCTGAATTCAGTTTTTTAAAAATTTTATTTTAATGCATATATGTGTATGTATTTTTTTCCCCCCAGACTAGTAAAGCTTACTTGCAACGCAGTATGAAAGATAGTGAAGAAAATCTTCGTGAACTGGTAGCAACTAAACAAAGGGAACGCTCATGAACTGTGTGAATAAACACAGGGATCACTAGTTCATGTTAAAACTTTAGAATTCAAACTGTTTATAATGTGCATTTTTGAATTTGTAATTCAAATCTTCGTAAGTGTGTTTTTATCATAAATCAGGCCTTTGTAGTTCCAGCAAGCTGAGATAAAATTCACTTTTCATATTTCATTAAAATTGTTCAGCTTATTATGTTTTCAAGTTGCTGTTATTTTTGTTGTTGAATAATTTTAAATTTGGGGTCCTTTCATGAATTCTTTAAGCCCCATCTCTAAACAGAACCTGTATTGCTTTTGAAACTTGAATTCGTATTGTTTGTACAAAATTTATATCTCTTGTGTATTATAAATAAATTCTTTTTGAACAAAAAATTGTGTTTTATTTCTTTGGGGGGGAAAACTGATATAAAGGGAAATAATGTAATATTATCATGTGTGCTCAAGATATGTGAAAATACTGTACTATTTTCCAATTGAATCTTTCTGTTGTCAATCCTTGTTTCCTTATAACAATAGCCCCCACCTCTGTAAATGATGGTAAGATTGTTGATATAGACTGTGTTAAAGATTGTACAATAACTAATATTACTATTTAAACTTAACTACTACTTCGCCTATGATTTTCAACTTTAATATTTTATATTTTTATTACTTTTCTTGTAGTTGAATGGCAGTAATTATTATTACTACTAAGAAAAATATTTTCTTTTTTACATAGTGTTTAGTTGCTAATTTAAGGTTGCTAACATAAAAGAAAAAGATCAAAGAAAAAGTTACAGACAATTTTAAAAATTAACAACTATTTATTCAGTTGTTTATGTTAGCAATGCTAATTTAAGGTTGCTAACATAAACAACTGAATAAATAGTTGTTAATTTTTAAAATTGTCTGTAACTTTTTCTTTGATGTTGTTCTTTACATTTTCTAGCATTGTGTCAGGACATTACTTCTGATTCGAAACAATGTGTCTGAAATGTGCTGTATGTGGTAAAAAGCATGTGCCACTTATGTGTGATACTTTAGATCATTGGTTCTCAACGGTGACGTTACCGCTGCCTGAGGGTGGGCCAGTAAGGGAAATACTAAGGGGCTGTAGGAGGCGATGAACATGTTTTGACATTCGAACTTAATTTTAAAACTAAAAAATTTATTAAATCGATTATCCGGTTTACACCATTTGTACCAGCAGTAAAATGAACTTGGACGACTGCTTCTAAGAATGGTGGCGAGAATTTATATTCTGGATAAAATGACCTTGAAGTACTCAACACTACGGTTTTTCTGCGATGCCCAACCAGCGCATGCGTCAGCTATTTCCATCGACTGCGCCATTAATCGCAGTCGATGCGTTGAGCGTCCTTTTAATGTGAATGTTGGATTTAACCGGTGTTTCTTTTTATTCGCACCATTTCTGTTCTTTCCTTCTCAGTCGATTTACTTTCATTGTTTTTTTGGCCAGTCGCCTAGGTAATTGCGCTAATCGTGATCGTCAATGATGAATTTTGAGAAATAGTTATTTATCCCTCATCATATTTTGCTGCCGCCAACGATGTTCTTTAATAAAAATAAATGTCGTCAATACTTTTCCATGTACTTGAAGTTTGGATTCGTTTCTTCGCCGTCAAACTTGCGACTGCCCATCTGTTTATTTTGTAACAAAGTATTAAATAATGAGGCAGTGAAACCATCTTATTTGCAGGAGCATCTGCGAAAAATTCATCTTGACAAACAAAATAAAGATTTGTCGTTTTTCATGAACATCAGGGACAAGTTCCTGAAAGTACCATCTGTCTCAGGCTTACTAGTAGCGTCATCAAAACAATGCTATGATGTTTTAATAGCCTCTTATAATGTAAGAAAATTAATTGAAAAATCGGAAAAAGCTCATATCATCGGCGAAGAGTTGATGCTGCCAGCTCTCAAGGAAGTTTTAGAAACGGTTTTAGACTATCCAGCCGCATCTAAAATGCCCCATTAAGCAATGATACAGTGCGATTACGAATTCATGAGATGGCGGTGTTGAAGTTTCCTTATGCGAACTTTTGAAACTCACCGAATTTTCTCTTCAGGTTGATGAAGCAACCTGAAGTAGCAATGAAGATTTACTGTTAGCGTACATCCGGTTTGTGAAGGAAGGAAAAATTATTCGAGAGATGCTTTTTGCAAACAGCTTGATTGCAGATACTAAAATTGAATCTATTATTAATACTGTCAAAGATTATTTTAAAGAAAAAAATAGTCCTCTTGCGAACATTATGTCTGTTGCCACCGATGGAGCTATATGAGTAATATCAATGAAAAAAACCAAATGTGATTAGTGGGATGTTTCAGAGCCAGTTTCTGAACATTCGGATCAATTTTTTTAAATAGAAGCTGCAAGTTCCCTTTTTTCACGATTTATACATGAAATACAGGTTTGCTATCAACATCTTGAATCTTTGCAGAAGGACTTTTCTGAGTGTTTTTAGGATATTTTGGACCTGTGGATCATCAACATCTTGAGTTTTTGCGCAAGGACTTTTCTGAGTGTTTTGAGGATTAATGGATATTAAAGGGTTCATGATCCACTGAGGGTCAAAATGCTCATAAATTTTGTAAAGACTCAAGATGTTGTGTTTCATCGAAAGGGATTTCGCTATTCTTATGCAGATCCGACAAGATCGGAAACTGGCTGAATTCGTTGCGACCAAAATTCTGCTTCCTCGAAGTGAATTTTTTAGGAAGACAGAAATAACACCTTTTATTGCGATCAAATTGAGCTCTTTGCCTTGAAGCTGCTAATTAATTCCATTGAATTTTATGTCCCTCAGTGGATCATGAACCCTGTAATGAATATTGAGAAAGCAAAAGGTGAGATTCAGGAGGAGCTAGTCAAACTTTCACCCAATGAAACTTTCAAAGCCAGCTTCCAGAATAGTGATCGTCTCATGGAATTCTGGCGTCAAAGTAGCATCAGTTGCCTCTATCCAGAATTGTGGAGTATCGTAAAAAATTGTTGATTGCCTTCCCTTCCTCCTTCCTTGTCGAGCGAGGATTAAGTGCTGTGACTGATCTAATTATAAGAAAGAGAAGTTGACTCCAAATCGTAGAAAAAGGGAACTTGCGCCTTCTATTTAAAAATATTGATCCGAATGTTCAGAAACTGGCTTTGAAACATCAAGCACAAACATCCCACTGATCATACTTGATTTTTTTCCCTTGCTCTTACTCGTATAATGTATTTTTTGCTGTTCCTTTTTTAAATTATTTAATTAAGAATAAAGCATTTTTAAACATGAAAGAGCCTTTAAGAATTTTTTTGTATTAGTCATTTCAGTTTTAACCAAAGGAATGCAATTTTCTTCTAGGGCGAAACTATCGAATTAAACAAAGCTGCTGTGTAAGCCTACTGAAAAAAATTAATTAAATTATTTGCCTTTTATAATTCAGAAACCCTCTTTCCCATACCCTAAATTACAGTATTTTCACACAGGGAGCGTTGAAAACTTTTCGCTCCTTGGGAAGGGGCAGCTTTAAAAAGGTTGAGAACCACTGCTCTAGATGCTCGAAATATAAATATATAATATAATATAAAATCGAATAAGTGATGAAAATGTGCAAGTTCTGAAATTAGGATGACTAATATCAAACAAAGGTGTTCCTTCAAACTATGAAAATAAAGCTATTGTCAGATAGTAAGGAATTACTTATTAAAGCAATTCTACATTCAGGTCCCAGAAAACATACATTGAAAACCCTAGCGGAAGAAATGAGATATAGCCCAGTGAGAAAAGAAACGTATAAACTCTTTATTTGGAGGACTTAATTCTGAAATATGCGAACACACATGCTATAGAATCAGATTAAGAAATCCGCAAAATAATATAACTTGTAACACATGGAAGCTTTGGACCTGCCCACTATATGTGATAATATTACACTTGTTAGCTCAGGTCTATGTGTCGAAAACGGCCTGTAGAGAAAAACTATAAAACAAATTAATGAACAGACGATTGTTTTCACTAGATGGCGCGCGATGAAATGTTATGACTTTAATTTTTTGTTATTAATTTTTGGCAACGAGAATGAAAAGAACAGTTGAACGCACGAGATGTTGTATGTAACTTCGATTTAGTGTGCTTCTGTGTATCTAAACGTTGAAATATTCGAAATTAAAAGTTTTTTTTCTTTCTAGAGATGTAGATTTCCTAAAACTTAGAAATTATCTTTAGGCAAGCTCACCCGGGCACGATTTTTAGAAGGAAGAAAGGTAAGTGAAACCTTTTTCTTTACTTTTAGAACTTAGAAATTGAAAACTAAGAAGTTAACGTTCTTAAAGGTTTCATAAATGGCATCCCTGCCGGGACTCGAGCTTGATTAATTGATCTTGCAATGAAAAATTAATGTTAATGAAATAACTTGTGTTCATTTTATCACTGTCAAACATTGAAGCTTAGCATGTAGAATTTTTATTTGAATTAATTGACATTGATAAGGTGAACTGTGTTGTGTATACTTTAAAATATAGACATTTACTGAATCTTTTCGTATTCTGAATTAATTTGAATTGATAGCATTCTTAGAAATTTGCGCATATACTTTAAAATATGGCCGAAGCACAATCATATGAGTTATTAAAAAACGTAAATCGCTAAGAACAGCGATTACGAAGGCAGTTAATGATTTAGAAGCTGAATTATCAAACATGAATTTAAATACTGGAAAGATAGATGAGCTAATAGAAATTCTTTCCATTAAATTTGAACCTCTAGCTTTAGTTGATCAGCAGCTTGAACCGCTTTTAAAGCCTGAGGAGTTTGATATAGAATTCGAAACTACACAAGAATATGGAGAAAAGGTATTGCTTTGGCAGTTTCGTGCGAAAAAGAAAATCGAAGAATTTGCGAAATCTCAAATCACGACAACCTTTGAGCCTCCAATAGCACATAGATTAGAACAAATTTCGAATTCTGATAACCTGCGTATTAAAGTCCCTAAATACCATATTGCTCGATTCTATGGAGATGACGGTTCAAATGGCTTACCTTTTGGAATAGTTTCGAAACAGCTGTGCATAATAATGAGTCCCTAAACGAAATAGATAAATTTAATTATTTAAAGACTCATTTAGGGGGATCTGCTTTGAACACTGTGGAGGATTTTCCTATTTCGGCGGAAGCCTATGGTAAAGCTGTACAATTATTAAAGGATAGATTTGCCAATCCTGAAATATTGATTCAAGCACACATGAACAAGATTCTAACTATGCAGCCATTAAAAAACTAATGATATTAAATCTTTTAGGAAGTTTGTAGATAACTGTAACGTGCAATTAAGAAGTTTAGAATCATTAAACGTGTCTCCCAAACATTATGGCAGTATTTTATGCCCTATGCTTTTAAAACTTATTCCGACTGATTTAGGGTTAGAATATAATAAATCACAAGAAAACAAATCTGGTTCGGACATTCAACGTTTACTTCCGTTTCTCATTCTTGCTTTGACAGCACGTAAACAGACATATTCTTATAACAAGTCGTCATTCGGATTAAACGATCGAAAACAAGACTCCAGACATAATTTTCCGTGAGATAAGAATTTGAATAAAAAACAAAATTTAACGGATGTTCCAACTGCGAATGAATTATTGACGGCTTCGACGCCAGTCAGATGTAATATGAAGAAAAAGAAAACAACTTGTGTATTTTGTGATTCCGTGACTCATACTTCTCACTGTTGCAATGTAGTGATGAATCTTACGTTGGAAGAGAGAAAAAATATCTTATTGCGCAAAGGAGCCTGCTTGAATTGTGTACAAAAAGCTAAGCATTCATCGCGGAACTGCCCCATTAAGAAAGCTGAAGGTGAATTCTGTTCTGGACTACATCACAAATTTTTTTTGCTTTGAACAACAGAAAAAGGAAAGAAAGAATAATATGGATTCAGAGTCTCCCGATCTAACTAATCAAAGCAAGGGGGAGGTTTTTTTGCAAACGTTAACTGTTTACATTGAAAATGAAAATTCAAGGCAACTGGTGAGGGCGATTATAGACACTGGGAGCCAGAAAAGTCACATTTTAAAATATGTTGCAAAAAACATGGGCTTGAAGAGTAGAGGAAAAGAAACGATAACTCATGGGCTTTTCGGAGGTAAAAAAGGACCTCAGTTCATGATAGATATATGATTAAGTTATGCAGTTTTGATGAAAAATTTAAATTTGTTATGGAAGTCAATTGTCAGGAACATATTTGCTTAGGCATACCTAGAATTAATGATCATAACATCTTACAAGAATTAAAAAGAATGAATATTTTTGTAACCGATTCTTATATGAATAAGAAACTTTGTCTATTCGAAAAAGAAGTTAATGAAATTCATATCTTATTGGGCTGTGACACTGTGGGAAAATTATTAACTGGTAATGTAAAACAACTTTCTGATGGTCTCGCCCCAGTAGAAACTCATTTAGGGTGGACAATTTTAGGAAAATCTGAACATGAATCTGACTTTGAAGCAAAACATTCACTGTTGGTGCACTCTTTGCTTACGAATCTTGGAAAAAATATCAGATTTATAGGAATTAGATTCGCTAGGCATAAAAGATCCCAGTGAAAAGCGAATAAATTTAGAACTACAGGATCTTGCTTTGAAGCATTTTGTAAACACAGTAGCTAGAAATAAAGAAGGCAGGTACATTGTTTGCATTCCTTCGATTGAGGGCCATGAAAAACCTGGAGATAGTTTTGAACTGGCTAAAAAGGATTGAAGAACACTGTGAGATCTTTGAGAACTGCAGGAAGATTAAATAATTATGAACATGTATTTGATGAATGGGAAAAGGAGGGTATAGTCGAAAAGGTCGATTTGAATGAGCCTAACAAAACTGGGAAATTTTATTACTTACCCCACCGACCAGTGTTTAAAGAAAATTCTACAACTTTCGACCTGTTAGGAATTAGATTCGCTAGGCATAAAAGATCCCAGTGAAAAGCGAATAAATTTAGAACTACAGGATCTTGCTTTGAAGCATTTTGTAAACACAGTAGCTAGAAATAAAGAAGGCAGGTACATTGTTTGCATTCCTTCGATTGAGGGCCATGAAAAACCTGGAGATAGTTTTGAACTGGCTAAAAAGGATTGAAGAACACTGTGAGATCTTTGAGAACTGCAGGAAGATTAAATAATTATGAACATGTATTTGATGAATGGGAAAAGGAGGGTATAGTCGAAAAGGTCGATTTGAATGAGCCTAACAAAACTGGGAAATTTTATTACTTACCCCACCGACCAGTGTTTAAAGAAAATTCTACAACTAAGATTCGACCTGTTTTTGAAGGTTCTGCTCGACAGAGAAGTTTTAATTCTCTCAATGATTGTGTAGAAAAGGGCCCCAATCTCATTGAAATGATACCTTCAATTTTGAATCGTTTTAGATTAGGAAAAATAGGAGTCATATCGGATATTCGGAAAGCCTTTTTGCAAATTGCTCTACATGAAAATGATAGAAATTTTCTACGCTTCTTGTGGTGGTTAGGAGGAAGTCCTGAGAAGTTTGTGATACACCGGCATTGCCGCGTTGTTTTTGGCCTTTCGTGCAGCCCATTTTTATTAGCGGCGTTTTAAATTATCATCTAAAGAATGCACCTGACCGTTTGAAAAGGGCAGCTGAGAAATTGAAAGATTCTATGTATGTGGACAACTGCGTTACGAGTGTAAACTCAGTTGAAGAACTAGAGTCTTTCCAACGAGATGCCAAAGAACTGTTGGCTATGGGAAAGTTTGATTTGCGTGGCTGGCTTCACAGTGAAGTGTGTGGTCAAACTTTTGAAAGAAAAATTGAACATCAAAAATCAGATCTACCTGAAGTGCAGGTACTGGGGCTTGCATGGAATTTAGAAGAGGAATCCCTGTCTGTCACATACAGAGAAACAGAGACAAAAGGAGAATTCATTACAAAAAGGAAAATCCTTTCATTAGCACATCGAATTTTTGACCCAATCGGAGTCACTTGTCCTGTTACTTTAATTCCCAAATTACTGTTGCAGGAATGCTGGAAAATAGGAGCTTCGTGGGACTCTAAACTGCCTTTAGAAAAGAATTCGAAAGTTGGAAAAACAGCTTGTAGATCTAGAAAACATCAAAATTCCTCGAAGACTCTCGAGCCTTGATCTTAAGAATGCCAAAGTATAGTTACAAATTTTTTGTGATGCATCTAAATTGGCTTATGCTACTTGTGTCTTTCTTCGAACCGAAAGACATGGTGAAGTAACGTGCCAATTAATTCAAGCGAGATCGAAAGTCGCACCGTTAAAGGGAATTTCAATTCCAAGGTTAGAGTTGTTAGTTTGTACGATTGGCGTAAGGTTGGCTGCGTCAATAAAGAAAGATTTGCACATGGAAGATGTATCATGAGTGTTTTGGACAGATTCGATGGATGTTCTTTACTGGATAAAAAAGGAAGGTCCTTGGGCGATTTTCGTAGCGAATAGAGTAGAAGAAATAAAAACACTATCTTCTAACGAAAATTGGAAATATGTACCAGGTATACTGAACCCTGCCGATCTTCCCTTGCGAGGATGTTCTGTGAGAACTCTTATCAAAGAAAGTTGGTGGGAAGGACCTTCTTGGTTCATAAAAAAGGAAGAAGAATGGCCAAAACTGAAACACATTCCAAATATGGAGGTAGTTAATTCAGAAAAGAAGAAAACTATTGTAACGGCAGTTTCGGTGCAATGCAAAGAAAAGTATTACTATCGTTATTCATCTTACGTCAAACTTGTAAGAATTACAGCGTGGATAACTAGATTTATAACAAATATGAAGAAAATAAAAGATCATAGAACAACAGGGAATTTGATGGCTGAGGAAATCAAAAGGGGTGAACGTATTTTGCTAAAGCAAGTACAGAAGGATGCGTTCCGTACTGAGACTGACAAGAGATTAAATTCTTTACAAGTAATTAAAGACTCGGATGGTAATTTGAGATTGAAAACAAAAATATGTTTCAGAGAAGATCATGAAGAATTCCGTTTGCCTATTATATTTCCATCCCATCATCCAGTTGTAAAAACTCTCATTATTTATAAGCAGGAAAGTTTAGGACATGGCGGAATCCAAATACTTATGAGCCATCTTAGAGAGAATTATTGGATTCTGAAAACTAGAAAAACTATTAAAGAAGTAATCAGGTCTTGTATCATCTACAATAGGTTTAAAACGAAACCGGTAACTGTATCAGAAGGACTTTTACCTCAGGATCGTGTAAGAGATGCCGCAGTTTTTGAAATTATAGGAGTGGATCTTGCAGATCCTCTTATTCTCAAAGGAGGAAAAAAGGCTTGGAGTTTGATCCTGACTTGTGCAGTATACCGCGGAGTACATCTCGAATTGCTATCTTCAGTCTCAACTGAAAATTTTATTCTTGGTTTGAGGAGGTTTATAGCACGCCGTGGAAGACCAGCTATCATTTATTCAGAATTTATTCAGACAATGGTTCTAATTTCAAAGGCACTTCTAGGCTATTAGAGAAAGTGGATTTAGAGAAACTGAAGAATATAGAGGGGCTAAATCCGATTACATGGAAATTCATATCTCCTAACGCCCCCTGGTGGGGAGGCTTCTGGAAGAGGCTGATTAGATTGATGAAGAGTATTTTAAAGAAAACTTTAGGAAAAACGTCTTTAACTCATGAAGAAATGAATGCTGTTCTATGCGATTGTGAAAGCTTTATTAACTCAAGACCGCTTACTTATATTTCGGAAGATCCCGAAGACTTGGAACCTCTGACTCCTGAAATGTTCTTGCAAGATATTAGAAAAATCGGCGTACCCGAGTTTGACAATATTGAGGCAAATAAGTTTAAAAAGAAATTTGCATATCGTGTTAAAGTAAAAAGGGATTTAAGAAAGCGTTTTAGAACTGAGTATCTAGGGCAACTGAGAGAAGCATATAAGGTAAAAAGAGAAAGTGTTTTAAATGAAGGAGAAATAGTTTTGTTAGGAAATGATCATACCAAAAGACTGAACTGGAATTTAGGGCGTATAGTGAAACTCTATCCAGGAAAGGATCATCGGGTTAGAGTAGCTCTTGGAAAAACAGCTATGGTTCCTTTTTACGTCCCTTGCAAAAATTGTTCCCTTTGGAATTGCAGGAAAAGGAAAAAACATCTTTATGCCCTACTAACTTTCCTTCGTTTTCAGATTCTTATGAAATACATTCTGTACCCTCTAATTTAGACCCAAGTACAGAAGTACGTCCAAAGGAGGGAAACACTTTATGCCAATCCCGTTCCAATGATGGAGCTGTGCTGGAGAGGAGAACTGAGGATTTCAGAGTATCAACTGATGATCCAACTCCTACTCGACCATCGGAGCCTCAGCGTTCACGTTATGGCAGACTAATAAAACCAAAGAAAGTGACTACCTAACAGTTGTTTGAGTTTTACCAAGAAGTTGCTTAAAACTCAAAGTGCGGAGTTTCGAAAACGGCCTGTAGAGAAAAACTATAAAATAAATTAATGAACAGACGATTTTGTTTTCACTAGATGGCGCTCGATGAAATGTTATGACTTTAATTTTTTGTTATTAATTTTTGGCAACGAGAATGAAAAGAACAGTTGAACGGACGAGATGTGAGATGTTGGATGTAACTTCGATTTAGTGTGCTTCTGTATATCTAAACGTTGAAATATTCGAAATTAAAAGTTTTTTTCTTTCTAGAGATGTAGATTTCCTAAAACTTAGAAATTATCTTTAGGTAAGCTTACCCGGGCACGATTTTTAGAAGGAAGAAAGGTAAGTGAAACCTTTTTCCTTACTTTTAGAACTTCGAAATTGAAAACTAAAAAATTAACTTTCTTAAAGGTTTTCATACTATGGATCAAAGAGCTTCAAGAAATGAAGATAGCATTGTGAGATGTGGGCAATGAGTCGGAACCTGTTCAAGTACTCCTTGAAGCTGACGTGATAAGAAAATTTATGACAGGTTAGCGTAAAATATTGACTCGTGGTCTTGTAGCAATGGAAACTTTACTTGGTTGGACTTTATCAGGAAAATTACATGATAAAAAGATATCCTCAACCATGTTATGCATGTAACTTCCCTTTTAGTAAAAGAAATCGATATTTCTGAAATGTGAAAATTAGCTTCTTTAGGAATACAAGATCCTTCAGAACAAAGAAATAAAAAAAATTATGAGGCCTCTTATGGAACATTTTTAAGGACTGTCAAAGTTCATGAAGATCGACATTTTGCTGTTAGTTTATTATGGCTTGACGTTCATTTACCTTTGTCAGACAATTTTAATCTGGCACTAAAAGAGTTACAAATGACCACCGTAAGCTTAAAATTCAGAAGTTAGTATGAGGAGTATGGAGAAGTGTTCAAAGAATGGGAGCGGGAAGGCATCATCGAAAAGAGGTTCCTAAATAAAAAATTAATTAAGTCATCTTTCTCGCTATTTGCCCTATCGACATGTGGTGAAGGTGAAGAGTACGACTAACATTAGATTGTGTTTAATGCTTCTTCTAAAGAAAAGGGAACTTTCATTCTCAATGCTTGTGTTCAAAAGGGCTTGAATTTGATAGAATTAATTCCTTCCATATTAATGAGGTTTCGCTTGTATCAATTTGGCATAACAGCGGATACACGCAAAGCGTTTTTGCAAATAAGGCTCTATGAAAAAGATAGAGATTTCCTCCAATTTCTATGGTGTAATCAGGATGGAAACTCAAGCATTATCGTCATCTCAGAGTTGTTTTTGATGTTTCTTTGTAGTCCGTTCTTGCTTGGGTCAACTATCCGATACCATTTAAGAAAGAAACTAGATGAAGCCAAGGAAGAAAATGAAAAAAATCCTGAAGATATTATCCGGCAACTGATGCTCAGCTTTTATGGGATAATTGCTTGACTAGTGTGAAAACTGAATCAGACCTGAAGCAATTTATTGAAGTTGCCACTGAAATTATGGCTGAAAAAAATTTGATTTTCGAGGGTGGGAGTACACTAGCCCAGAGGTCGGCAAACCGTGGCTCTTTCGCTCCTCGAATGTGGCTTTTCCACAAAATAGCACATGCGGGCGCGCGCACGGAAAAACAAGACAATCTTGAAAATACAACACAAAGGCCGCCAAACTTTACACAAGCATTAAAACAAGTGAATTCAGTACAATTGTACCAACAAGAATAACACTGATATCCGCGTTCGAATGTGTCCTTGCCTCGGTGAATCAAAGTTTCTCTTTCAAATGTTCTTAAGTTGAGTGAGTGTTTTTACTTTTGTGAGTCGTTCAGTCAGGGGGCTTGTTAAAGAGTAGTTAATGCAAGAGGTTCTCCCTGTTTTATTTATAATCCACTTAAACGTGGGGAAGAATTCACGGGTATAAATGCCTCTTTCCTGTTTCCTTGTGCCCGGAACCGTTGTTTTCTTGCCTAATTGTTGTTGTCTGGTCCTCAATCAATTCGCTGTTTCTGTCTGTATTCATTCCAACAACATGACTACAAAGAAGAAGCAAAGAAAAACGAAGGATGAAATCCACTGTGATAATTTCAAATTGAATAGACTGAGACTTTCGCGTTTATTCGAAACTCAAATGGCCTTCCAACCTGTCTTGTTTGTCAGGGAAAAGTGGCTAATAACAAGAAATCAAGTGTGGAAAGACACTTCACAACTAAACATGTGTCATTTAGTATTAAATATCCTGTCGGCGATGCAAGGAAGAGAGCAGTCGAAGAACATCAGACGAGTAAAGAAAAGTCAAATTCTGTATTTAATTACTGGATGCAATCTTCCAATAATGTTAATATTACAAGTTTCGTGATTTCAAGAGATTGTCAAAAGAGGGAAACTATATACAGACAGCAAATAAATAAAAAGTTGTTTTATAAATTCATCTCAAGAGCTATTTCGAGATTTTAAGAAAAAGGCGGATATTCTAAAAAAATTTAAGATTTACCATTGTCTGCTAAAGCAGTGAAAGATAGAACAGTCAAAATGGCTTCGAATATAGCCACCCAACAAGTAGAAGATCTTAAATTAGTTTCAGCTTTATCAGTAGCAGTTGACGAGTCTTGTGACATAAATAATATAGCGCACTTTTCGCTTTTTTAAGATATATTTCATCTACAGGTCCAAAAGAAGAACTTTCGGGATTATTGCCACTCAAAAGTAAAACACATTGAGAGGATATTACAGTAAATGCTGTAATTAGATGCATTGAGAAACAGCATATTTCGCTGGATAAAATTATCTCAATTGCATCAGACGGGGCCAAAAGTATAACCGGCGTAAATACAGTGTTTGTTGCTATCTTGAAAGAAAAAAATCAGTCATGAGGATACTTACTATTTTATCATTCATCAAGAAGCGCTTTGTTCGCAGACATTTCCAGAAGAAATTTTCAAAGTTATGGAATTAGTATATAATATTATCAATTCCATTACAGGTAAAGCCCTTAATCATCGCCAGTTTAGAGAATTCTTAGTTAAAATGGAGAGTGACTACGCAGATCTTCTGCTGCATAACAAAATATGTTGATTATCAAGAGGAAACTTTTCGCGTTCTTGTTAATAGAAATTAAAGCATTTCTCCTTGAAAAGAGTGTTTATTATCGAGAACTAACGAAGATCAATGGATCCAAAAAATGTTTTTTGTGGTAGACGTTACATCTCATCTAAATTAATTTAATTAAAAACTACAAGGGGAAGGAAACACAATTTTTTCGATGTTAGAAGAAGTTATTTCATTTGAAAACAAATTATCTTTCTTTTCCCCTCAAGATTTTGAAAGAGAAACTTTAATTCACTTTCCAAGTCTGTTTAAACATCTCCAAGAAAGTAATGCTTATACTCACATATTCCATTTAAATATGAGAGCAGTTTTTCTCAGCAGGTTTCACGAATTCAGAAATAACAAAGCGACGTTAGCCTTTGTTAAAAAAACCACTTAATAATACTGTAACAGAATAAAACTTTTCTCCCTTAAATATTGACATTAGCAACTTTGAAATCCAATTGCTGAATTTACAAAGCAAAGAGTTCTGTAGCTCGAAATTTGAACGTCTTAGCGCTGATATAGAAACACTGCCGAAAAACATATGTGAGCGTAGTTCACAGCACAAGTGGTCTGCTTTGAAAGACCTGAAGAAGGATGATATGTTGATTTTTAACACATGGAATAGTTTTCCTGACTCACATAATCAGCAGAAAAAACTAGTGTTTGCTGTTCTTTCCTTATTCGGATCTACATATTCATGCGAACAATCATTTTCGAGCATGAATCTTATCAAATGTAAATTGAGAAGTCGTCTTATTGATGAGAACTTGGAATAATGCTTAAAATTAAAAACAATGACATACAAACCTGAGTTATACAAACTTTCCAAGGAGATGCAAGGCTATTGTTCACATTGTTGTTTGTTCGCCATTATCATTATTTTATATAGTGATTTACGACACCAATTCAAGACACCTGCTAAAAGGCAATCTGCAGTGAAAGCACCTCAACAGAGAAACATACCAGTTTTAAATGAAAGGAAGGATTGTCAAGAAAACCCAGAGATTAGACGTATAATTACGAATATTGCAATGTTCAAGTCCTCATTTCTCATTGCAAGATGGGAGGATGTAAGGAAAAATTATTACCAGCTCCATGAAATAAGACATCACTCTGGAAAACGAAAATTAATTTTTAAGACTTATAATGATTAGCTTTTTCGTATGGCATCGTTATCTGTATTCCATGAGTTTGTTTTTTGAGTTGTAGCTTTCGTTTCGGTTTCAGATGTAAACATTAGTAAATTTGAATTTAAATGAAAGATTTGCAATCTTCTTTTTAGAGTTTTGACATAGGCCTCAGCTCTGGGCATGCAGGAAATGTTGTTATCAGAGTCTACTATATTATTTCCTGCTTTTTTTTGAACAAATAAATTATCCGAAAAGTTTACATCCCGCCTTTCTATAAAATGAATTGCATTCGAGCTTATGCTGTCGTACAAGAAGGTTGTTTTCGTCTAGTCTGCTGCTCCCGCTACGGATTATCATCTGCGTTGCTTCCCCCTTGTGGATGACTCAGCGCACACCTCCTTTTATACGTCTGGATATCAGCTTCACACCTGCCGTTCTACGTTTGAATTACAGCTGCTGTGCCTGCTTCCCGGCAAGTATAACTAGTTGGATTTTTTTTCTTGCGTGTTCTCTTCAAGCCGCGGTGTCGACTGCGGTCAGAGGTCTCCTGAGAAATTCAGTTGCAAGGCTGCTGAGAAGTTTCGCGTCTTCTATTAGAGTAGATTGCAACTTCTTTTCCCCTTTATTTTTCCTTGCGCATAATAGCTTCTGCTGATGTCCGGTCGAATTTACAGATAGATCCTGCGCTCACGAATACAACGAATATGGAGGATTCTGCACATTCACATGAAATGTGCAGAATCCTCCATATTCACTCCTTAGTCATAAGGAGCGTGCATTGTGGGGGTGCACTATATGCAAACTTTAGCATATCACTATATGCTAAAGTTTATTCACATCCTTAGTCATAAGATAACTTTATCGAACAATGCCAACTCCACCAAGCAAGTTGTACTCGACATTGAAGATGCCTTAAATCAAACAAATGTTGGACTTTCACCTGAAACTATCAAAGAACTACATTTGCTACTTGCAAAAGCCATCAACCAATTAAGAGAACAAGAAAATGCTCAAGCTACTGCAACAATCAATGAACTCAAAAGTTCTAATGAACTCTTACAGAAGCAAATAAATGACTTGAAACAATACTGCGAAGCTCATCAAACTGGAGGTGAATTCCGTAAACAACGGAAACAACAACTAAGAAAATCTTCAGATTCTGAGAGCGACAATGAAGAACCAAATCTTAAAACTAATAACAAATTTCAAGTTCTCCAAATCGATAATGACTCAATGAACTTGGATGATACTGAAGATATCTACCCATCCACTTCTAGCCAACCAACTATACGTGCCAACATTCCAAAAACTGCAGCGATTCCAAAAACTGCCAAGAAGAAATTCTCTACAAATAAAGCTCAAAAGAATGGAGTTTCACCCATAGTAGTGGATAATGTTATCTCCCGTCGATGAATTACTTGCAAATTTAAGTAATCAAACTAGAAAAAAGATAATGGGTACTCTTAAAGGAGACGGAGTACAAATTGAACCTCCTGATGCTGACTCTCACCGCTTTATTCGCAAAGTCATAGAAGAAACACATCTTAAAGATAATACATTTCTTCTGCCAGAAGAAAAAGTGATTAAAGTCGTAATCAGAGGCTTGCCAGTCACTATGAACCCCAACTATATTGTCCAAGAAGTAGCAAACCAAAGCTTTACCATTAACCATATCACAATCATGAGAAACAAAGGAAAATAGGCCAATGCTTCTTTTCTTAATTCATCTTCCTAAGACTGAAGCATCAGAAAACATTTATCATATCAAGCACATCGGATATATGAATGTCACTGCTGAAACTTTAAAACGGAGGCCTGGCCCTTCACAATGTTATCGTTGCCAGCAATACTTCCACAACTCACTTTCATATACCCGTGACTGGGTTTGCGTGCATTGTGGGGGAAATCATGAACTTAAAAACTGCCCAGTTGACAAAAATAAGTAGGCCACTTGCTGCCATTGTGGTCGTCCACATCCAGCTAACTTCTCCCAGTATCCAGCTAGACCACAAGAAACCAAGTAGAAATTCACACCCAGCAATCCACCAACCAAAAATGTTTGGAATTTGCAAGACAACAACTTTCCACCTCTAAGTAAAGAAATGGATTCTCCAGAGGCTGAAAATACTAAGAACTCCGACTTATCTGAAACTCCAACCACAAGCTCCACTTTTTCAGACTTATTTAATTTGGGTTCATTAAAATCAATATGGACTATTATTATAGAAGGCCTCAAAACTACGAAGAAACAAACCTCGCCTATAGACAAAATAGGTGCTATTGTGGACATTCTTGACAAAATTAGTAATTGCTTTTAACATACCACGCAGTATTAATCTGAGAAACATCAAAATTCTTTCATGGAATGCTAATGGCCTATTTAACAAAAATGACGAATTTGGTGATTTTCTTCTGGAACTAGAACCTTACTTAATTCTTATTCAGGAAACTCATTTGAAAGCTGTACTAAAAGTGATTTACGCAAACTATTCGACTTACCGTGCGGACCGAGAAAACTGACGCGGAGGTGGAGTCATCACTGTTGTCAAAAGAAGCATTCAACATCAACTCAAGCAAAATTTTTCTACCTCTTTTGAAAGTAATATTATCGAAATTCAAATTGAACACAAAAAATTCATTAGTAGTCCCATCATTTCTATTCGTCAACTGATGGCGGCCACTTGATTTATACTTACGTCTTTCCCGTCATTTCACTAATAATAGTCCCATCATTTCTGAAATTGAACATCTTGATTTATACTTACGTCTTTTTATCCATACTAATTATTTTGTTCTACCGATGCTCTTCACCAGATGAAGATTATAAGGAAGCAATGCTTTCTGAAACTCTAATTCACATATCAGAAGAGAGAAAATCAACCTTAGAAAAACAGCAGACATTCAGCCAGTTTCTGCGATAAACGTGCCAAAACTGGCAGGGTTTTCCCCTTCTCGGCAGAAGGTCAAAGTTGGTGATTCAGTCTGGTATGTTAGGAGCCTTATCCGTAAAGCCTGAAGTGAGAAGGTAAAACTTGAATCTGCGTTGCGACGTATATTTTGCACTGACCGTTTTATTTTGCGAGGGAGGCCGTGATCACGAACGACGGAGGCAGCGTCTTAGCATAGCTTCCTAATTTTTTTAATGTATGTGTCAAAAAACGCTTACCTGCCTAAATAATCTTATTACACTTTTCCTCTGCAACATCTCGTCCATCAACTGAAGATTCTCTTCAATCAAACGAAAGTAGGAAACTGTTTATTCGTCACTGTTGATTTTATACAAGACAGAAGTAAAAGAACGGATAAAACATTCAGATAAGTATCCTTCCTTTCTCTAAATTTAATCTAATCTATATCATGAAAGTGTCTTTAAATTCATTTAGTCATTATTTTCATTAGTTTCTAGCATTATACAATTGTTATTAAATTGCTTTAAATCATGTAGTTCCTTTTCTCCTAACTATTCCGTAGAGACGCTACGTTCCTTATCAGCAGTCAATCAACAGTTACCCTTCGTAGGCCCCGTTTCTTGCTCAGGAATTTCTTGAGAGGAAAACTAGAGTTCTTGGGCATAGATAAATGCAGTAGACTGTTGTCTTTGTTACTAGGAACTCTTTCAGTTCTCATACTTAGAATTATATGCTAATATAAATACAGTGTGCCTGAATTTGTTAAACTAATGCTTTAATAAATTATGAGGGTTAAATTAATGAATAAATATTATGTGTAACAAATAAAAAATTTAATTAACAGTCGTATTTCAGGAAAATTTTCTGCTTCTTTTCCTTTTCTTTCTATAGGCCTCCCCCCTATTATATTTGGGCCATTTATTTTTATTTTATTTTGTCCCGACTTTTCTTTCTGGCCTTTTGAACTCGCACAAAGTGTACGAGATTCATTTTTACTCTCCTCTGAAATACGAAACTGCCCCCTTTCTATATACCTTTCCTTTAGCACCTAAGCTGGATTTTTCGCCCATCGGTCCAGAAAGACTTAGCGGGTGCAATACGGCCGACGCTATTCGCACCACCTATTTGAACTGAATCGAAAAGAACGAATCCTAAGTGCGCGAACTGCCCACATTTCCTTTATTTATGTATATATAAAAAAGGGCAGATTTTTTATCATTTTCCTGAGCGGTTGGAATAGTTTAAATGACTGGTTTGGGGGGCTGAGATCTTGTTTACATTTTTTGTACTTCTTATAATACATTTAGATTCAAAGATGTGTTTTGCACAATCAAGATTTTAATTTATTCCTCTCTGAAATTTTTCGTTTAAGAAAAGATAATAAAAATTAGACTGAGTATTCCAGCGTAGAAAATTTAGACGTGAAATAAGTTAAAAGCGATAAAATCAGCTATTAAAGGAACAATTAATCATATTATGCTGGTTATGAACAATTTTGCAGGCTTGTTTAATTTTTCTATGGAAATACTCGTCATTTTCAATATACAAAAAATATTTCAAAGAACTCTGAACTTTGTTTGTACTAATGTTTCAAAGAACTTTGATATATTAGTACAAACACATTAATAAATTAAATTTAAATAAATAATGGGCTGTAATTTAAAAGATGAAAAATAATTTAATATAAGAGATTTAGATTGAAAAATTTGCACATATAAATGAATTATCAGATTTTATAAGGTTTTATTTCATAAATAACTTTGATTTTGAAAAATGGCATTTGAACCTATAAACATGTGTGGACACTGAAAAATTGATCCATATATAAGAACATTATAATTTTCAATAAGTTTTCCTATTGAATAATAAATTTTGACAGTTCTATGCTATAAGACTAGGGTCTAAGTTTGCATAAAAATTCCTCTGTTAAGTGAAAGAATTTAAGTAATTTCTGCATCCTTCTTGGCAAGACATTAAAGATTTTTTTAAACTAACTACACGTTCTCACTTGCTATTAGAATCATCATTAAATCCTTATTTGATTTTATCTTTTTCTGAACATAATCATGTATACAGATTGACCTCGTCTTTGTAACTGATAATTACTACTTGCAAATTATTCTCTTACCTATCCACTTGGTGAATATTTATAGTGACACCATACGTGTTGCACTTCATTAGCTAATTATTGTACTTTTTATAGATTATACTTCTTCATTTTAAGGTAGAATGCTACCTATTTGATTGCATTACATTGTATTTTGGAATCTAGCAGCATTAGCTACATTTATTGAATCGTGTTATAGTATATTGTGATCTAGCATATTTACTGTCCCATATTTCTTTATTGCTACATTGTATATATTATTACTACACTGTATTTGCATTATTGTTGTATCATAATTATATTATTGACTAACTGACCTGTGCGATTGATATAAATAATGTTTAATCATTATGTTTTAAATTAGTTATGCATGGTTAAAACATTATGTAATAATTAAATGTCATATATTTGTAAAATCATTCATGTAACACATTTATTGAACATAAACAGTTAATCAGTTTTATGTCAATAGTTTGTGTTATAAATTAGTGCTTAGAAAATTTGACTATTATGTATTGCTTTAAAAGAAATTTGGATTTTCTTTGAATGTCAACGTTCCCATTAACACACATTATTTTTAAATAATTAAATTTAAAATATGAAATAGAACTCAGACAATACATTCTACAAATTAAGTCATTTTTAATTAAGTAATAAAAAGATTTCAAATAAATATAATTTGTAACAAATGTAAGTATCTACAGTTTGGACAAAACCAATATTTGACTGGTGGATAAATTACAATATTTTGACAAGTCTAGTTATACCAATTAACACAAAAATCAGACTGAATACAGTTATATTCTAAATCTTCTAAACAGTCACAGCATTTCATCCCATGCAAATGTACATTTTTTTATTGCTCAATTATCAGGAAAGTATCTGGTTGAAAACACTTTCGAATAGATTCAATGTTTACTATTTTATCTCTCATACGTTGCATAGGTACAATTTGTGGAGTTATAGATACTTCATCCTCTTCGATTAATTTGTCAGGAGCTGCTCATTTAACAACTCTTGAATCCACAAAATTTAGTTCAATCTCATGTAATAATAAATGAGAATAATTTAGTTCAATCTCAAGTTTTTACTTATACGTTTTGTTTTTAAATGTATCATCTAGCACACGCACAATTTAAGGTTTCTTTTTTATCTGCCGTCGGTTCAAACCAATAACAATTTCAGTAACAATAACTAAATTAACAAAGAAATCGCATATAAGGAAGATAAGCAGAAACTTGTAACATGATTGAAACGTGTAAGATCATTGAATCAAAAAAGCTGTGCGCGTGCTTGCACCTGGACTGATTGTGCGCATGAGAGATTGTGATCTCTAGAGGCTATTCGCACAATGCTGTTTGCGTTTGAACACAAATACTGATGCACTGTTTCTGAAGTCTTTCTACCGTACCGCAAAATAAAACGACAGACAGACAAAGAAGACAGATGTCTTGTATTGCACCGCAGTGGCTAATCGCACCGGTCTTCTTTGTCTGTCTGTCGTTTTATTTTGCGGTACGGTAGAAAGACTTAAGAAACAGTGCATCAGTATCTGTGTTCAAACGCAAATAGCCTTTTCGTTGAGGTCAATATTTTTAGTGTGCTCGCTTTCTTGTTAATAACTATTTCTACTTTTTATTTTAAGAATGAAAAGTATTTGCATATGTAGCTAAAACATCTTTCTACTGAAAAGTATTGACTTTGTATATTAATCCATAACTGGAGTATTTTGCAGGTTGTTATTTCGCCGAAATACGTGGTAGTTTAGTTTGTTTCGAAAAATTTATTTTATAGTTGAAAATTTAATATAATCCATTTGATGTGCACTGCAGGAAGTATAATATACTCTTATGGATAAGTATTTTAATAGTAATTTGATGTATTAAAAATTTGAAGTAAGTTGCTAATCTGCTTTACTTCATTATAATAAAGAAATGAATTAGTCATTTTTAAAGGATATTGTATTATGCAACAAAGAGTATTTTACTTAAAATTAAATATATTGCTAACTTCACGCAAAGCAACTCACCACTGAAATGTGCATGGGGAATGTTGCATGAAGCAATGCAAATTTGCTGATTAGTCATTGCGAAAAATCAAGAAAATAAAAATTACGAAATTATATGTAGTATTTAAAATTTAAAGCAAAATTTTGCTTTTAGAGACTTACGTGTGTATGCTCATTACCGTGATACTGAAAGAAGTAATCTGTATTAATAGTTGGTTTATATTGCATTTGAGTTATCCTTAATCATATGCAGAATATGTTTGCATGATTATCTCCCACAAAGTGGCTTCTCTTGATTAGATTCCTTTTCAATATTTCTTCATTCCATTAAAGTGAATTAATTTTACAAGTCACAGTTCTCTTTACAACATTTTTTTAATGTATTCATCTATTTATGTATTAAATTGCACTTTCCACAAAAGTATGTAGAAAGAAGAAAGACTATTTTGAGTATAAATAGATATATTAAGTTAAAATAATAGGTCTGTTAACATAAGTAAATGTATTAGAAATTTATTAGCATGCTTAGTTTCAGATTAGGAAAACTGAACAATTTCCTTAATATAATGTGTCCTGTAAAGTTTAATTTATTAAAATTTTATTAAGTTTCAAGTTATAATCAATTTTTTTTATTAATTTACTTTTAAGGTTTGATTTCCAAGTTTTTGCTTCAAATTACTTTTAATGTGTGCCATTCTGTTAGATAGTTTACCTTACTTGGTTGATGTATTTTCTACATATTCTCTTTCTTATTCTTTTTAGACTCAGTTTTATACACACACATAAAGTAAAGGACAGGAATATTAGTATATTAAAATGTCTAATGAAAGTGTCTTACATAATGCAAAAGTTTCTGTGCCTTTGACTAGAAAATTCATTGAAATATTGAGAATTAATATTTTCTTAGGGCTGTGAATTTAATAATTAATGCTGTTATATCCAGTATGGAATCATTAATTGCTGAATGAATTATTATTTTTATTTGGTAGTTGCTCTCTCTAAGGCTTAGGGAAATTTTCAATGCAATATTTAATTTTGGTCCAAAGTGTGCATTGAAGGACTGTATAATTAGTAAATTTATTTTCATAGATTTTCCTCTAAAGGTATTTAAGTACATGCCTAAAATCTAAGTTGAAATTAAAAATGAAATCACCTTAAAATATAAAAATAAGTGTATTCAAAAGTATGTGCTTTAAATAGGTTTGCTTATTTCTTATTTATTTGTAACCTTTTTTTAGCCTTTCGTTAGTACTCTTAGTTTTGAAATGAAGTTTTCCATCATTTAATAATTAATCCAAAGTTAAGGCTAGGTCAGCAGTTCCTAACATTTTTGACTTGAGGAATGCTTTTTAGAATCAATTTCTTTGGCATAGCCTCTTAAGCCAACCCTATGTCTTGGGAGTTTATTTTGTTTAGTAATGTTACAGGAGAAGAAGGAAGGGATAGACAATAAAGGAATATAAAATAAAGATACAGCTAAATAGCTCTAAATAATTGATGTAGTTAATAGATAAAATAATGTCTGTGAAATGAAATTGTGTTTTAAAAATCTCTGAAATTTATCATAATATCTTGGTGTGTTCACGACTACCACTAATACATAAAATATTGTCATCACTTGGTCATACATAAGTTCTTCAGCTTTTGATTGTGATAAATGTGTTTTATTATATTAATAAGTAAATGATAAAGTTTTACAGCAGAATGCTATATTTTGATGCAGAAGTGAGTATTAAATCACATAAAACGTAATTACAAATATTTTATAGATAAAATTATGATAAATTTGCATGTAACAATATCAGTATGTATTTTAATGTGGCAGAAATTTTCCTGTATGTTTGTTTATGACCACGTCCTGTATTGCTTATCTCTCTTTTCAAATTCCAACAATATCTGTGATCTTGTTTTTATTCCACTTGCCTTATTACTTCTTTTCCATCAGTTTCATATCCTCATGGATTGCTTTGCCTTTTTTCTGAGAAGCTGCCCTGTGATTTTCTGGAATAACTGTAAATGAATGTTGAAAACAAGTGCTCAGGTTTAGATTTATTATTATAAATTTGCCTAACACTTTTGTTTACTGTTCTGCTATATAATTTTGTCTATCTTGCTATGTAAATTTTTCTATCTTGCTATGTAATTTTGTCTATCTAGTTTGTTTTTTGTCTATCTTGTTTTGTAAAAAAGAAACAAAGGATTTGTTTCTTTTTTTAAATGCTAATCCATGCTTTCTTTATAGTCTTTGCTGTCATATATCATCTTTTGAATCTAAGGCCCAGTGATAGTTCCTGCATTAATTTTGGTACCAGTTACAAAAAGGAAATTTGCAACAAATACATTTAAAGCAGTCACTTCTTTTTAATTAATCATTTTGTTGCTTTTAATATAATAGGAAGCGACAGCAGTAGAATCTTTTTATGATTCACTAGTGGATTGTTTTGAATATTTTTGATCCAGATAATAAGCTTATTTGAGAAGTACTTTTCTGCTAAAGATATACCATGCAATTTCAGTACCAGTTGATGCATTTTGGCTTATTTCTTTCCCCATGCTTTGGGCTCAGTGCCACATGAAATCAGGAACAGCAAAAAGGAAACATTATCTAATTTTTGACAAAACCCCTCCATGAACCAATTTTGGGGTTTTCTCCCTTTTTTTATAAGTAACCAATCATGAGGTTCCATAATTTTGTATATCCATTGCATTAGATGTTAGGATGAGATCACAAGGAATTGGCACATATCTATTCCACATAATTATTCCAGTCAGCTGTTGTGTTGCGATTAATTTGAAACAAGTTTTAATTTAGAAAACTCAGGCATTTAACTCCTGGTGCCATAAATAAATGAATTAGCAGTTACAAAAGAAATTCGGGATCTAACAAACCATGTTTGTGTTGTCTGCATAGGCATTTTGACTTTGAGTCATATTTTATGTGGTGGCTACTTGAATAAAATTTTTTCCCATAAAGAATTTTTCAGTGTTGAAGAAAGAAGTTAGCTGCTTGTTGATCTCTTGGTGAATCCTAAACTATAAAATGCATTACAAATTTAATAAATAAATAAATAAATGAATTATAAAAAATCTAATTGGATAAAAAAGGTAGCTGAGCAAGTGATAATTATGAAGGCAGTTTTCACTAGGTAAGAAGCTAAACCTAACTGGCAACTCCTGGTGCCGAGGAGATATGTTGAAACTAAAGAATTCTAAGTGGTATGGTTTTACGAGAAAAGTACCATTTGAGGTAGCCAGTTTTTTTTTCTTTTCAGTTTTCATTCTTAATGTCCCAATTACTTATGTAAGAAGCAGGAATTAATGCATCCAGACTTAAAATCTTAGCACAAATACTACTTGTGTCCATTATACAGTAAAAGCCCAACTATTTGGCTTTCAACTAACCAGAGAGTTCAAGTAACTGGAGTTGTTTTAGAATTTTAAAACTCCCTGTCCAAAAAAAAGTAAACATATGAGACTTGTAAAGCTATCATTAGCTTGTTTAGGGCACTGTCGTGAAACATTGAAATTTAGCGCCATAAATGGGTACCATGATATTACAACAAAATCACAAGATCTTGGCTTTATTTTTATGTAAACATGTTTAGTTGTCAATATTCCGATTTAGTTTTGTATAGAAGATATAAATGTTAATTGCTATTAATCTGTGTTCCCTTGTAATTTGAAAAAAGTGGTTAAAATTAAAAGTATTTTCAAAGTTATGTGTCTTGATATCAAGAATGTGCGGTTTTATTTGAAAACAGGTAAATAATGATGATGCAATGTGAAAAACTGTGGTAACTTTTTATATTTGTAACTTCCATATGTTGATTGTCTAACTAAATAAAGAATAATCTCCTCCTTTAAACGTTTGTTGCAGTCATTGGTGCAAGTGTGGTGGAATTTCTTTGTTGTAATTATCGAATTTACTTATTCAGGAAAGTATGTAGCCTGATCTTTTTTCATTTTACTGTGTTTAGTTTGAAAACTATTCTTTGCAGCAGCAAAATTTTCTTTTTGTATCAACAAACCAGGAAGCTCAGCAGTTTTTTGTGGTGGGGGGGATTTAAATATCATTCTAAATTGTTGTGTAGTCAAATTACCGTAATTCATTAAAATTGTATTCTAAATACAGATACACACTTTAACAGGTACGAACTTTAATTTACTAAGTAACCTTTAATTAGGGTTGTTATAATTAAATTGTTTAAACTTATTTTTTAAATTTAAATTTTAAACATGTGAATTATTGATTTATCTGTTTGAACTTTATACACAGTGTACAGTAAATTTTGCCTTTCTGGTGAACTTATATTTGTTAGCATAAGTTTGTGGGGTTTTACTTATTTAATTCTAAAGTTCTAACTTAGAACCCCATGAACACTAACAAGCGAATGTGAATACTCGCTTAAGTGTGTGAACAAAACATGTAACACTTAAGAAGGGTTCGTAACCCTTTATTTTTCAGAATATTTACAATCAGTTCCTACTTGGAACTTTATACAAAGCCTCCACACGGGCTTGAACTTAAATAATAATGAATTTAAATTAAACTAAAGTAGCTTAACTAAGCTTTCTGAAAGGTATAGCCGAAGCTATTAGAAATCCAATTAGTTGTCCTTTAAGTAATTTAATCAGCGAAGCCAAGCAAGGTATGGCCAAGCATAGTAACTAAGAATGTAGCCAAAGTCTAACGTGCGCTAGGGAATCAGACTGTCTCTCTAGAAGTCAGTGAAGTATCGTCTTAAATAGTATTCTTTTTCGTTTGCATTTACTGCATTTCTGAATTTACATTTTGGCAGGAAATTGTAAGCTGAAATTAGAATAAGATAGGAAAGATACAAAACTTAAAATAACTGTTAATAAACTTAGAATAAACCTTACAGGTTAATTGAGAAATTATTTGTGTATAAGTATATATTTTCACTAGTAATGGTGACGATTTGCTGGCTTTCAAAAGCTACTTTTTATCACCGTTTTTAAGCAAGCTGACCCATTTAAGCAGTTTAAACTGGTTCTCACATCCTGTTTCTGAGGGGTTGGAAAGCTTGCAAAAAATGTTACTTTTTTTTTTTTTTTAGTCTTAGGTGGTGTCAAAGATGAAAGAGGTTCTGTTCAAGTAATGAGAAAGTAGAACTTTTTCAAACAAAGATATCTGACAATTTTTTCAGCCATGCCAACTCTTATGAAACACGCAAAACATTTGTTTTCCATATTTACGTTTCCTACATAGAAAGAAATGATTAATTTGAGTAAAATTGGACAACTGGAAGTGGCATTTTATAGGAACCTCATAACAGTCTTTGGTACTTCTGTATTAATGCAACTACCTTGTTTCAGTTTGGTGATTTGGTGAATTTTCAGATTGCAACTTAACAATGGATATGGTTATATAAAGAACTGTTATGCACATGGGTGCCAGAGTTTGGCGACCTCAGAAAATTTGGTGCCTTCTACTAAGGTGGTTGCGATGATAAGTACCCAGTCTTTAATGGACAGTCAGAAGTGGTACTTTATTGAAGACCATAACAGTTTTTAATGAAAAACTATATAAAAATATAATCCAAAGCTTTTCAATTTTACTGCGTAAGACTTTTATATCAATGGGAACAACATGTTAGATTTTGGCTAAAATTAATGAAATGAAAGTGATACTTTACTTAAAACTCTGAACAAACTTTTGTAAAAAAATATATCATGAGATAATCCAAAACTTTTCAAATTATAATTTAAAATAGGTATCTGATTAAGATCAACATATCACATTTATAAGTGTTAAAGTAATTGGAATTATGCTAAATGCAAGGAGAATAAGTCCATTATGAAGATGAGCTCTTGTTATGAAACAATTAAGTGTATTAGTATCAGTTCTCAGTTTTATGTTCATTTCATCTGTTGCGATGAATCACTTTTCAAATAAATGTTTGCTGCCACCAAATATTATCATTATGCATTATATTTGAAGAAAATATAAAAATAAATGTATGGGAACACTAAATGTTCTATTGGAAATTCTAGTGATATGCTGCTTTTAAAAATTTTGTGATTGTTAGTCATTAATTTGTGAATTCAAAACTCTATGACCAGAGGATAGTAATCGATGCGATATTTTCAAATCAAAGCATAGAAACTGATTTGTGCAGAGCACCTATAATTATCCATTGTATAGAAGAATAGAATAATAAAAATTAAGTAGGGTTTATAATTAACATAGTGCCATAAAGTTTGTAAACAAATTAAAGTAATTAATTACAAATTAAACAATCAATCAGCTGGAAGTGATAGTGTATTTCAAACTTGTTGCTGTTCTTTCACTTCCATATCTTAACATGAACTGGTGGAAGGATATGTTTTAGCTTCATTTTTTGCACTGTAACCACTGCCATTTCTTGTTTATAGTAGCTGTTGCCTAATGAACTTTCGATCTCATGGCTAGCTCTGAGAAGGATTCGTAAGTCATCTACCCGATGAATTTAACAGCTATCTTAGTATAAATAGAGCACCCTTAATCTGTAAAGCTAATAAAAGGATTTATTTACACATAACCACAGTGAAATATGAAAGGAAAATAACTATCTAATTACAGAGTGCAAACATCGTCATCGTCCTCTCGAAAAGCTCTCTTCTTGTTCTCTGGCGTCTTATGACGTCAGTCCCCATCTGTCTTTTGATTGGGTGTCGTAGTGATGCCATTCCCAACATCCTCCATCCTTTGAGTTGCTGGACAGCTACTGAAAACATTCAAGTTTGTCAAGTTCAGCCTAAGTGGCATCTTAACAGTTCTACCAGATCGTGTCTTTATAGTCTTAGGACTGTCACATGCATCGGAAACATCAATGGGATCCGAAGATTGGGACGATTCAAAAACTTCTGAGTGATAAGAGGTAGACAAATCGTTTCCCATACTAGAAACTGAAGACTTTGCAGGCGATTGGTGGTTTTGAGGATCACTTAAATAACGTGAACTTGACAACTCATTATCTTGAACTTCTAGAGGAAATACTCGTTGTATCGGACGTATCAAATTGTTAGATTGCGTTCTTAATCTAACTGTTCTCACTTTACCATCTTTTCCAGGAATCAGTTTTGTAACCCTAGCTAACGGCCAATTCAATCTTTTTTTGATGTCATCTCCTACCAAAACAACGTCATTTACTGGAATATTTGGAAACTGTGAATTTTGCTGTCATTTGTGAATAAATAATCCCAAGTATTCTTTTCGAAAACGTACTCGGAGGTCTTCCATTAATTTCGCACGAAATCTGATTCTTTTTCTAAGATGAAATATGTCCACTGCGTCTATGTCAGTTACATCTAAATTGGATCTATCTGTCAAAAACATAGCTGGCGTAAGTGGAACCAAGTCTTCTGAATCTTCGGACAAATATGTTAAGGTTAACGAATTTACTACCCTTTCACATTCGCACATAGCTGTTTCCAGTTCTTCATAGGTAAGAACAGCTTTGCCCAATGTTCTTCTAAGGAGTTCTTTGACTACTCGAACAAGTCTTTCCCACCACCCGCCCCACCAGGCAGCAGTGGGGGGAATGAATTTCCATTCGATCTTTTGTATTTCTGTCTGTCGAGTTACTTTACTCCAATCAATTTCTAACAAATTATTGTAAGCTCCCCTAAAGTTTGTACCGTTGTCAGTATATATCACTAGGTCTTCCTCTTCTAGCAACAAAACGTCTAAGTGATAACAGAAAAGCATCAGTGGATAGCGACGTTATTAACTCTAAATGGATTGCTCTATAATGAGCACATGTATAGAGAACCATCCATACTTTTTCCCCACGTTTTACAAATAGGGGACCAGCTAAGTCAATACCTACTACTTCAAAAGCTGTTGCATTTCCCACTCTGTCAGCAGGTAAGGAAACTGGTTCAGTGATTAAAGATTTAGCTTTGTATCTTCGACATTTAATACAGCCATTCAGAACACTACGTATCACTCTTCTCCCTCTTATAATCCAGTACTTTTCACGCAATATACTTAGTAATATCTGGGTTCCAGCATGACAGTTTTCTCGGTGAAAATATTCAATCAGTCTCTGGGTAAAGATGCATTTATCAGGAAGAAGCACTGGCGAAATGAAGAAAGGCTTATCTATGCGTTCAGTAATTCGAGTTTTAACTCGGATAATTCCGTTCACATCTTTGAAAACGCACAAGTTTCGAATAGAGCTTTCAACTGGAAAAAATAGAGCTTGAACATATCGAATAAGCAGCATCTCAGCATTTTCAATCTCCTGCATTAAAAGTTCTCCCCCCTGTCTAGTATCGGGACGCGATCTTGTATTATTAATAAATCTTAGAATCCAAGCAACCATTCTAATTATCGAATGGAAATTTGAGAATTTAAAGGCATACCAGGGGATTTTTTCTTCTGACAAATTAACATTACATAGCCTAACCTTTCTCCTTTCAAGAGTTATTTCGGGTGTTTCAGTCATCAATATCTCGCTATTAGGCCAGTTGTCTGGTGTTTGTAACAACCATGTTGGGCCTTTCCACCAGCAGGATTCTAACAATTTCTTAGGCGAACACCCTCGCGAGATCAGATCCGCGGGATTAATTTTTCCTGGCACATGTCGCCACTCATTATTTGGAAAGAGATTATTTATTTCCTTTACTCTGTTTGAGACAAAAACTGTCCAATCACCATATTCTTTTAACCAGTATAAAGCTATCATAGAGTCGCTCCAAAATATTGTTTTAATATCATGGCCGCTTAATGCCTGCTTCACTGAATGTGCTAACCTGGCACCAATGCAACAAGCCATTAACTCTAACCTAGGGATCGTTACCCTTTTCAAAGGCGCAACTCCGGTTTTTGCTCTAACAAAGTAAGTATTTACCCCTTGAGAGGTTTTCGTTCTAAAAAAAATACAGGTGGCACATGCCTCTTTGCATGCATCGATAAAAACATGCATCTCGGTGGAATCGTTTATTTCAACATAACGTGAGATTTCGATGTTTCTTAATCCGGCTATTTCTCTAAACCATCTTTTAAAATCCATCTGAATGTTGTCTGGTAAGGGAGTATTCCACTTTAGATTTAAATTCCACGCTTTCTGCAATAAAAGTTTAGGCGGAAAGATTGCAGGACTCAACAAACCTATAGGATCAAATATTTTCTGAACTGTAGCTAAAATGATTCTTTGTCAGATTCTGATCTTCGCTCAAAATATCAAAGTTTAAATTACACTTAAGAGTGTCCTTATCAAGATCCCACAAAATTCCTAATACTTTAGTGACACCAGTACTTTTAGAAACAAATTTACATTTTACATTACTCTCCCAGTTTCTCAAGTTAAAACAACCCCGTGACAAAATATCTTTCGCTTTCACAATAAAATTTTCCTCTTCCTTAACATTCGCAACCCCGGAAACACAATTATCAACATAAAAAGAACGTTTCAGTTTTTGTGCTAAAGCTTCAAATTCGGATGGTACGTTATCTAATAAATGGGTAATTGAAGCTGCTAATAAAAATGGGCTCGACTTTAATCCAAATACCACTCTGCAATGTCTGTAAACAATCTGTTCATTCTCGAACGGATAAAAAAACCGCAAGAAATCTCTATGTTGAGGGGCTATGCTTAGCATTAGAAATGCTTTCTCAATATCGGAAGACAATCCTATTGGATGAATTCGAAACCTATCAATTATATCTGGAATTATTTCTAATAAGTTCGGGCCCTTATACAAAAGGTCGTTCAAAGAGCATTTACCACTCTCTCGAGCAGACGCGTCAAAGACAGGCCTAATTTTGGTAGTGGCACTGTCTTTAATTACTGGCCGATGAGGCAAAAAATGTCCTGTGTCTATTATCAGTTACCCTTTCAATTATATTCTATTTTTCCCATTCCCGGAAAATCGCAATATATTCTTCTAAAAATGCTTTATCTTGTGCTCGCTGGCACATCCTTTTATTCCGCTTCCAAGTTAAATCTTTATTTGTCGGTAAATCGGCCATATCAGATTTAAAAAAAGGTAAACAAAGTTCATATCAACCGTCTGAAAGAATTTTCACATTATTTTTGAACTCTCCCAAAACTCTGGAATATTCTAAATTCTTTTTATTATTGTCTATGGGATCTGAAATTCCTATGGATTCCAAAGACCATAAATCTTTTATCGAATAATTGCTAACATACAACGAAATTACATTCAGAATAGTATCATCACTGCTATCTCCAAATGACTCATGATTCCCAGTTAACACATGTCCCAAACAAGTCTCAATTAAAAATAATCCTGACGCCAATCTAACAGATTTATTAGTAAACAAAGCGCCGGTAATATTCGCCCCCAAAAGAAGGCCGATCTCAGAATCTGAGGGACTCAAATCAGACAAACTGACACCTCTCTCTTTCAGTTCATTAAGAATTTTACTATCGTTCACTCTTGGCACTGTGCCACAAATTTTGCTTTCTGAAAGTGCTTCTATGTGAAAGGAGAAAGATTCATCTAATGACGAAATGAACAAATTATAAACATCGTGATTCTGCACTTGCGTTTCTCTCCCCCCCGAATAAAGCATGCTTCAATTTAATTCGCCTTAATGGTTTTAAATGTAAATCCTCTACTAATTTTTTACTGACATACGAATGCTGTGAAGCTGTATCCAATATTGTGCGTACTTTAAGCTCAATATTTTTAAATTTAACCATTAGGGTCATTAAATAAACATTTTCTATTCTACAGTTATTAGTCAATGTACTGGTTTCAGTTACGTCACTTCGAGATTTTTCATTTGCGTTTTTTTCTCGGCGATTGGGACACATTAGAGAATGATGATTTTTAAGACAGTGCATGCAAGAAATGTTTACTCGACATGTTTTACAAGTATGTCCCAATCTAAAACATCTAAAACAGGCACCCTTTTTAATTAATATATTTCTCTTAGCTTCTAATGTCATATTTCTAGCGGAAAAATATTCCTTAGTTGGATGCCGTTTCTTGCAAAAGAGGCAGTTAAAATTGCGATTACCTGGGCTCTCAGAATTCGATGTACTCACTAGTGCAGCTGCAGTGGCGGAATCTATATTTTTATTTAGCGTATCCTTTTTCTTAGAAATATGACTGGAACTAAATCCAGTACGGGCTAACACAACCATTTCTTCTCTTTTCACTTCTTGTTTCAGGAAATTCATCAAATTTTCAAGGCATCAGTCATCAGCTCGAGGTGCTTCTTTTAAATTTCTGCTCCTCTCCCAACTAATTAACACTTCTTCGGGCAGGCAGGGTTCTACTAAAGGCGTTAGGAAATCACCATACTTCTCTTGAGTTCTCCCAAGACTTTCTAAAGCTCTAATCTTGGTTTCTAAATCATCGTAGAGCGTAGGAAGATCTGTCTTCACACGACCACTGCTTGCATTACGCATAACCATGCTTAGAAGATTTCTTATGTATATCTGTACAAGTAAGTTTTCTCTTCCAAACCTCTCTCGAAGCTGGGCGATTGCTTTCGGATAATTCGACGCCGTTGCAGGAAAGCTCTCCTCTACCCGTGCGGCTTTGGAATCAGGAACTACTGCTTGCAGAAGGTACTGGAATTTATCTTCATCTGCAATCGTAGGATCCTCATGGATCTTCGAAAACTGGCTCCAAAACGTCAGAAATTCCTTGGCCTCGCCGCTGAATTTCTTTAGCTCGATCTTCGGCAGTTTAAATTTGCGTTTCTCAGGTAATTCAGCAGGTAAAGGACTTTTCAACGTCTTTTCGATCTGAGAACACAGTTCAAAATATCTATCTCTGTAGGGCTCAGATGAACTAAAATCTTCTTCATATAACGTTTCAGCATCTTTAGATTGAATAATTCTTGCCGTTACTTCCTTTTGGCAAATTTCAAGTCGATTAAACTTGTCTTTAAGTTGCAGTTCCAGAACCGAAAGTAACTTTAAATCTTGAATATCTGATTTCAATTCTGCATCAATTTTGTTTGCACAAGACGTAAAGGAAGTTCTTAGACATTTTCGTTCAGTTTTCAGCTGTGTAAGATCCATTTTCAGTTTATTTTAGCTGTTATCGTGCCCCACATTGTCGCGCCAGTAAATGTTGCCTAATGAACTTTCGATCTCATGGCTAGCTCTGAGAAGGATTCGTAAGTCATCTACCCGATGAATTTAACAGCTATCTTAGTATAAATAGAGCACTCGAAATCTTTGAAGCTAATAAAAGGATTTATTTACACATACACACAATGAAATATGAAAGGAAAATAACTATCTAATTACAGAGTGCAAACATCGTCATCGTCCTCGCGAAAAGCTCTCTTCTCGTTCTCTGGCGTCCTGTGACGTTAGTCCCCATCTGTCTTTTGATTGGGTGGTGTAGTGATGCCATTCCCAACAGTAGCCATTACTAGGTTTTTGTGATTCTCTGGAAACAGTTGTTGAAATTTTTGTAGATTTGTAGTTATATCTCTTGTGGTGCCATTAGGTCAGTTGTATAGGGAAACATACATTTTAAGTTTTCTTTAAATAGCATTAACAATTAGAGAAATTTCTATACTAGATGTAGACTAGTAAATTAATACAGATCAAAAGTAGAAAATGCTTTACTGCAACCATATGACAGGAGTTGGCTGGTAAAATAGGTTTTATGTTTCTATTTCTGAGTGGTTTATAAAGATTATTTTTCTGCAAATGAAGCCTGTCAGACTATAACATTAATTAAATTTTCTATTGACCTTTTCATTGCTGATACTGTATTAAAAGTAATGTTTTTTGTAAAATGTGTGCTTGCTTTGCTGCACTCATAAATGTTTGGAATATATGTAGCATTTTCTCAATTGAGTTTTTTTGTTGAAAATATTAGTTTCAAGCATTCAGAATGTGCAGAAATTTAGAGCCATCTCTTAGCATTGAATAGATTTAATTCTGCTGTGGTTTGTTGCAGGAATATATATTCAGTGTGGAAAATTTTAAACTATTGTTTATTCTGTGTCTTCAAGTCTGAATTTTAATTATCCTACTGTAAAAAATAAGGTAAATTGCATGCTGTGTGTTTTCAGTGCAGTTGTATTATTTTTATTCATATTATTTAATTTCTTGACAGAATTACTTTCATTTGGTTTAGGTCAGGGAAAAAAGTATTTTACAATTAAATATAATTCTTTAAATTTTAACGTGTCATTAAAATTTTTAAACCTCTTCCTTCCCAGAATAGTGAAAGTTTATTTATTGTCAAATTGAGCAAATATTGATTAGAATTTCAAATGTTAAAAGATGTTGTCATGTGAATAATGATGAATGCTGCATTGTTCATAGAACAGTGCAATAAAAAATTGTTTGGTACTTTCTGATTATCCACACCCTCCTCTGAAAAGGCATCAAGTTGCTGACAATTAATTTTTTGCCAAGCTAACATGCAAAAGGCAATAGCCATTTTGAGAATGGTAACACGCTAAAAATTTCAAAAAAGAGCAATGCTAAAATTAAAAAATTGTAAATTTTCATTAATACTTATATTTTTCAAGATATTATTATGTAGTTTTTTTTTTAGCTATTATGTTCCCCGTGTATACAGCAGTCTGTTTATGTCTTCATAAAGCATCAGATGATTGCCCAAATTCAGCTTCACGTAAAATTTCAATTCAAAAGATTTGATCATTTAAGTACAATTTTGCGAAATGCAAATTTTTGCGTTCTCTGCTGTTGAACAAAATGCCATATTTTTGAAGGAATTCAATGTTTTCCTTCTTATCAGCTGGCAAATTCCACAGCCCCATTAAAATTTTTTACAAGGGAAAAAATATACTAAGGGCAAAAAACAAACATGAATCAGAAAAATGACTGTCAAATTTGAAGCCAGAAAGAAACACTTGCTTGCCTGCTGTGTGCACGCATGCCTGCATTGCAACATAAATATATTCTGGTGACATAATGGGTTGCCTGTTTTGGTGACAATGTGTTGCTTTGTGAATACTTTCTTATGGGGTGTTGATAATCCGAAAAATCCAATTGTCTACTGGAACTTACTAGGGTAAAATTGTAAATTTTGGAAAAAAAAATTAATTCAATCAATTCTGTCAATTTCAACGATAATCTGACCGAGGTCTCTCTTCAGAAGCAAAATAATTTTGTCTGAATTTTTTATTCTGTAGAGATGCTTGAAAAATCATCCTGCAAATTATGTTTTTAATTAATTAGTTTTATTTAAAATCTGTATCAGCTTTTTTACCCCTCATTTTAAAGGAAAGTTGTTTTTTATTTATTTAGATAAAAAAATTACATTAATTTTTTAAAAATATTTCTATAAATCTTACAGTTTTATCTGATTTTATCATGCAATTAATATACAGTCTGTTATTTATATTCAGGATGCAAATAATCCGTCAAGTAGTAAAAAAGTGGCCTGGCCAGAGATTTGGAATTTTCAGATTCTTGCCATTGTTTTTTATGTTTGGTGCTGCTTTAGAATTTACAATGATAAAGTGGACTTTTAATGGTGTAAATTTTTGTAAGTATTTATGAGTATTTGATTTATATGTATACTTAAAAAATATTTCTGGACAAATTAGGCAAAAAATGACAGTTCAATGATAAACCTGCCAAACAAACAAAGAATTTATACAATTATATGCAAAATTAAGGGAATTTGCACATTATGTCAAATTTCTGAAAACTAATGGACAGATTTTAATGAAATTTAGTATGAAGTTACATTTACAGAACAGAAAGAGATGTACCATTAAAAATCATGTTATGTAAGCAAGAATATTAGTAAAGCTCGTAGTGCAAGGAGTGCAAAATCTGTCCTGTGATATTGAACTGAAAATGAGTATAATGTGGGGTATGGTCCCCTCTCACAGGCACACAGATTGTGTAGCGTGATGACACACTGAACAGGAGGCAGCTGAGAAGTCCCTGTGGCAGTTGATCTCACTTCTGTAGCATGTCAGTTTTCAACTCTGGGATGGTTCTAAGAGGGGGATGGTAAGATGAAATTGCCCTCCAAAGAGCATCCCAGATGTGCTTTAAGGTCAAGAGATCTGACTAGCGAATCCATGCAATGAATATATTCACTTTTTATGTAATTGTTGACCAGATGAGCCCTATCTGGAGGAGCATTTTATCCATTAACAGGAATCCAAAACCAGTTGTACCCTTGAAAAGTTGAACATATTGCTGTAAGACCTCTCTGTGCCTCATATCAGTAGGTGAGCCTTTGTCAAACATTTTGCAGAGGTGGGCAGCCTTTCAGCATTATGCCTACCCAAACCATTACACCTCCACCACTGTAATGATCCTTTTCCTGATGAGGTAGTAATAGTATGTTCCAAGCTCTTTTCGGATGCAGGTACACCGAGAATCAGCATCCAGGCTCAATCTTGACTTATCTGTAAAAAGCATGGTGCTCCACTGAAATGCTAAATGTGCTGTCTTTTGTGCTACAAATGAGCTGAATGCAAACAATAAACTTATTGGCATACAGCCTTCTCTCAGGAAGCCTTCAGGCAAAGTGTAGACCGTGAAACTCATATTCCATTGGCAGCATACAGCTCAGGTGAGAGCTTTGAAGCTGTAGCAGTCCTGCGCTGCCACCTTGAAAATGCCAAATAATGATTCTTATTCGTTGTTGTGGATCTTTGTTTACCTTGTCCAAGTCTTCTTGATATAGATCTTGTTTCCTGAAACTATTTTCACAAATTGCAGGGGATACTGGGCATTACATTGACCTTTGTAGCCACCTGCATTTCTGATTGGGCTGTATCTAATCTGCCAAAAGTTCTCCATCTCATTGTCATCAATGCGTTCGTTGCTGCTCATTTTACTCATCTTATAAAATGTACTCAACTCTTGCAAGAAACACGACCAATGTCATGAAGGAGTACAAGCACACAAATCATCGAAAATCCCTCGTGGTCTTCTATCTCCTCCTTGCCTTGAACACAACTGCCCAGTCACGCACGTGTAGGCTTATGGATTATACTCCAGATATATGCAAAATTCTTCATTGGCATAGTTAGTACCTTGGGTTCAATATTTTTCATAAAAATAGACATAATTTGCAAATTTGGCACATGAGTGTATGTCAAATAAATGCTCTAATTTGCAACAGCTCTTTCACTCTTCGTTTTAGTTATTTCCCCTTTCCATCCTAAAAATAAGTCACTGCTTAAACTGTTAAAAACAAATGTCTCTAAACTGCATCATAACAAAAATAATCCATGTCGTATGGTACTTGATAAATGCTAATGACATAGGCACTTGAATAACACTTCAGTTAGTAATAATTTCAAATTTGGGAACCAAAACTTAAAATTAGTGAATCAAAGTAAAATTAAACGGAAGCTAAATCATTCTGAATCCGGATTTCATCTTGAACATCCCACATTCTCTCTGTCACTATTCTGCTGGCGGCATACTGCTCTTCATTTCTTCAACTATTGGTATTTATTTATTATTGCACCCATCTTAAATTCTAAATGTCTAATCTTAAACCGCCAAATTTTCAAACTGCCAAATCTAGCAACTATTCGCATAACCATTCTTTAGGCAACCATGCTGCTTCAATCAAGCAGCATCGTGATTTTTGTATGTATTCTGTAATTTTTGTCCCAAAATGCAACAGTTCTGTGTAGAAAATGTGATAGTCCTTGCTTAACTGTTTCACAGCGAAGTCGCTTGAAACTACTTATGTAAAAAACTACTGTTGAATATTGTGAAATTTCAGAAACATGCCGACGATGTAGTGATCTATATTACAGTTACTATCTGGAGCTAGTTTGATGATAGGGGATTTACCATAAATATTTATGTTCCTTAATTTATCGGGCACTCCATTGCTACAAGTGAACTAGTTCAGTCTTATGCAAATAGTCAAAAACATGTTTAATGCTACACTCACTTCCAAAAGTTAAACACGGAGAGGAAAATGCTAATTTTCGGAAGCCAATCAGAATTGAAGAGGATGCAGTTTGCTGCAGAGGTAGATGGAAGTATGTACCTATGTTAGGTAACAGCCAGTCGCGCTTTCATGGCAAGAAATATGCAAAAAAGGCACTCTTATAAGAAACCAGCTTTATGAAGGTTTACAGAAGTTGATTGTAAGTGCTAATAGAAGGTGTTTAAAACTTTTTCAAGACATACGTGTTTCTATGACTTCCAGAAGACGAATGGAAGATTCTGAGCTCTGGCGTGCTGTGCGGCGCATTGAAGCAGGACAGTCGATCACAGATGTTGCTCTTTTCTTCGACGTTCATCATTCTGTAATTTCACGTTCATGGAAACAACTCCAAACCACACCGAAGGCCCGTAGCCGGTTGCCCAAGAATTGCAACCCCCGCGGAAGGTAGATATATGCTATTGTAGCCAAGCGGAATCGCAGAGCGACCTCCACACGTGTGACATCTATGGTTACAGCGTCCATTGTTAAGGCGATATCTGCAGCTACTGTACGCCGAAGATTACATATGAGTGGACTGTACGCCCGGGTACCTCGAGTTTGTGTTCCGCTATCCGTCCAATGAAGAGGGGTGCGATTACAGTAGTGCCGGGAACATGTCAATTGGAATGTGTCTGACTGGGGCAATGTCATGTTTTCTGATGAGTCAAGATTTGCTCTGGAGCCAGATGACAAGCGTATAAGGATATGGCGTGAACAACGAACACGCAATCAGTCCCAAAACATCACCGAACATCACGCTTTCCGAGGCGAAAGCATTATGGTGTGAGAAGGGATTTCATTAGGATATCGCACCGATCTGCACATCTTTAAACGGGGTTCTTTGACGGCTGCCCGGTATGCGTAATGGCAAACCGCACATTGAGTTGATCAATGTTAACGAATTTCGCCTATTGCGCGTGCTCAATAGCGTACCATTGGAGTGGGGGAAAATACTGGTGAATAAATAAACAACCCTACATAAGCCTGTTCGTCATGTAGGCCTTAGCTACTCCTTACGATTGCAATACTATGGACATTTTTTTTGTGCTTATTACATTTTCTTCTGTTTCATGTCGTTTATTTTGTTCATAAACATTACAATTACTATCAGTTATTTGTAATAATTTCTTTGGCTTTAATTCAGTAATTTAAACTAGATATATTCCTTAAGCTCTTAAAGTATTTATGAATGGAACGCATGGTAAATAATCGCTTGCTTTTATTTCTCAGAATTACAATCAATAAACATTCAGCTCGAATACAATCAATAAACAACATCATACAATGTTTCCTGTTTTGTAATCCTTCTTAAACGAAAATTTGGGGAGTTTCCAATCGATGTTTACACTCTAAGTAATGAAGCAACGTACAACCTAACAAGTTTTAAAACCCCGAACTGTTTACTTCCTGATAATAGAATATCAACCATATACCATATTCTTTAAAATTACGCCAAAGTCGTAATCGCGCCAAATTCTTTTCTGAGCATGCGTAGTGTGCGTAATTCGTTTAACATTGTTCAACTGAATGTGCGGTCTGCCATTACGCGTCCGGTATCGAGATGAAGTCCTAGAACTCATTGTGAGATTGTACGCTGCAGCATGCTTTTGTTTTAATGGGCGATAACGCACCTCCTCATAGAGCTGACATCGTCGATGACTACCTGGAGAGTGAAGGGATTGCGCGTATGGCGTGGCCAGCGTATTCGCCCGACCTTAATCCCATTGAAAATCTTTGGGATGCTCTCGGCCGTGCTGTATCTCCCCGTTTCCCACCTCCACTCTTATTGAGCTGGAAACTGCTTTACAAGAAGAATGGAGATTGCTTAATTCTGCGGCGGTTGACCACCTAATTGAAAGCATGGTCACAAGGTGTAAACTTTGTATACAGATAAGGGGAGGGTCACATACCTTATTAATGTCCTTTTTTTCATTTTATGCTGTTTATTTTCACTTTATACATAATTCTGTTTAAGTCTCCAGTATGCCATTATCTGATAACTTACAAAAATTTAACATTGTTTTCATTTCTGTATATAATTATTGATTTTGTTTTGTGCATAAATGTATATGCTACTTTCCTGCCGAATTTCGTGTCAATCAAAGCAGTATTTGTTGATTTTTTTGCTTTTTACATCTTCGTGCTTAACTTTTGGAAGTGATTGTGTATTTATACACACACAAACAAAACAAAAACAAAAAAAATTCCGTTTCTTTATCCCAATGACTAATGACTTTCAAAGAGTGAAATTTCATCAGCAGAAAACATCAAATTACACTGTGTTCCTTGGGGGGGGGGAAGACTGATTTTGTTTTGTGCATAAATATATATGCTACTTTCTTGCCGAATTTTGTGTCAATCAAAGCAGTATTTGTTGATTTTTTTTCATTTTACATCTTCGTGCTTAACTTTTGGAAGTGAGTGTATATAAGCAATGGGAAAACGTGCTTGAGCATCAAATGCGTATTTTATAACACTATGAATTTTTAAAATTTTCATGTACACTGCGAAAAAAAATGAGACAGTTCGATATCTCCCGTTCTACTGGGCCGGTTGACGAAATTCAAATTGCGTTTTTTATGTCTCGAAAGCGCAGCTTAGGATGTATTAGATTTATGCATAGCATTCTTTTAATATAGGTATTTTGACACAAAATCGGACTTCTTCTGATATAACATACAAATTGTTTTCCAAATTTCGATTTTACGACTCAATTTATGCCTAGATAAATTTTGCAATTTTTGGTGAGAAATTTAAAAACAAATTTATCTTGGCGTTTTTTTTTTTTAAGTTTGCACCAAGAATAATTCACTTGGAGAACTTCTTAATTTATAGCAACCTGTTTTCCTTTCCTTTTTTTCATTGATCCACGAGCGGAAAAAGTCATCGTCCATACTTTCAAATAATTTTAACAAAGTGCGTAAACCATGTTCGTTATTATCGCTTATAATAAAAACGTCAAATTTCAAAACGCGCCAAAATGTAAATTCACGTATATCTTAGAAAATTTTGAATAAAAAAACTCTAATTTTCTGCAGCTATGCTTGGAAATGCATCTACTTTAAGATGATGGCAAACATTTTGTAGGTTATAATTCAAAATTTTTTCCGAAAAATTTATAAAAAAATATTTAAAAATACAAATTAAAAAAATAAATCATAAAAAATTGGCGAATTTTATTTGGAATGAACCAAAATTTCGAAATATGAACGGAAGAATCAAATAAACAATAAAAAAAGAGATGTTAATAAATATATACCAAATTCAATTAACATTGAGGAGCTAAAATTTTGATAGCTAATTGTTTTAAAACTACTCGTGCGACTTTTACATAGCTTGGCACTTTTGCATAATTTGAGTCGTAGATTCGAAATATAGAAAAAAATTGGCATGTCATTTCAGAAAATGTCCGATTTTGTGTCAAAATACCTATATTAGAACATTTGTGTATATAAATCTAATACATATCCTAAGTCGCGCTTTCGAGACATGAAAAACGCAAATTGAATTTCGTCAATCGGCTCAGTAGGACGGGAGACATCGAACTGTCCCATTTTTTATTTTGCGCAGTGTACCTTTTTTGTTTTTTTTCCAGAAAATATTATTTTAAAGTGATATAATCACATGGATATTTATTTCTAATTTATTTACTTCAGCAAATGTAAAACATTTGTCAGAAGTAAATAAACTATGTTACTGTTTTATCACCATTTAACATACTGAAACCTTAAATTGTAAGTTAAAATTGTAGAAAATACCATTTGCTTAAGATCAGAGCTGGCATCAGAAACGGTGCAATCTGTGCAATGTTTTGGGTGGCAGGATTTAAGTACGACAAAATTTTAGAATTTAGAGAAGCACTCTGTAGCAAAATTTAGGAATGCCAAGATTTTTTAGAATTCAGGGAAGGCAGTAAGCAGCAGAATTTAGAAGCTGAAATATTTTCAGAATTCAAAGAGGCACCACTCAGTAATTAGGACCGTTTGAGATTGTGTTGGGTGGCAGAATGTGTAGCACCAGCCCTGCTTAATGCAGCAAAAACAATTTTACCATCCAAGATATAAGGGGCGTTCAAATGAAAGTGATTCGAGGTGTGTGTCCAAGAGATCTGTAGCAACAGAAATAAGACAGATAACATAGCTAGGAACAGCAATATTTAATGATTGAAATGTATAAAATATTTGTTAATTAAATCAACCATGCTTTTAGGCAGGCGTCCTATTGCTTGGGAAGGTTACGAAGAACCGAACATTTGTTCGGTTGATCATGGAATCAGTTCATAACTGCAGCTTTTACGTTTACTTCAGAATGTTGCTGACAATGTTGTGAACAGTACTGATGGAAAATTGCAACTCATTTGCAGCGTCACGAATGTTTCGATGTCGATTTGCCTTGATTGCCGTGTCAATGTCCGTAATCAGTTTATCTGCCACAACCTTGTGCTCCTGGCCGGGCCGCGGTAAATCCGCTGTCTTCTGTCGACCTTCGCTAAACATTCTTGCCAACTTCGTGGGCTTCGAAACGTACGAATCTTCGTACACAACCACCATTATTCGGTTAATGTCCACCGGCTTACACCCTTCCAGTGTTAAAAACTTAATTACAGCTCGATGATCCGTGTTTTCGACACATTTGCATCCACACCAGCCATTTTTGAATGAATGCCACGTCCTTGCGACTGAAGTTAGCAGACATCTCCTTCCGCAGATGCATACGTGGTACATACACCTTCATTGTTACGTTGTTTCACGAAACTCCAGTGCAAACGTTTCGCATGCAGCGCTTCGAATCACTTTCATTTCAACACGCCTTATATATTTACACTGAAGATCCAAATCGTTATGACCACAGAATTATTTTGCTAATGAAGCAAAATAATTCTGTGGTCATAACACTTTGGATCTTCAGCAATTATGTGTAATATTTGTGAATTTCAAGTTCTTGAGCTGTCGCATGTAAAAGTTGCAGTTGAGCTCCATTAACCAGTAATAACAATGTTCTGCAGATGAGAAAAACAGTAGTTTTGATTAATTTTCACAAAACTTGGTAAGCATTTCTGAAATAACAAGGCATTTCGATTATTCATGATGAGCATGGCTGTTACCTTTATAAGGAATCCATATTGAGGAAACTGCAAAAGCTGTGGAGTAGCATTAGCTTAGAGCTAGAGATGAGTGAAAATGCATTTATTCTGCTGTAGAGATTATGAGTGATTGCAATTGGATGTGCTTTGAATCTTGCTGAAATTGAAACAGTACAGTTATGGGGAAATTTGACTATTACTTTTAATCTGTGTTAGCCATGGAAGTAATTTGCGTCAAGCATGAAAACATTGAAACTGGACATTAAATAATCGGAAGACAGTTACCTGTTACAGCAAACCCATTTTTTGTGGATGGTCAAAAATGTGTGCAAGTTTTGTAGAGACATTAGGTTATTTTCGACGTCAGGAAGCTGAAGAAATCTTCATTGCCCTCGCCGGGACTCGAACCACGGACCTCTCGAATGCGCGTCGAGCGTGCTAACAACTACACCACGAAGGCATGTTAAGAAGGAATAACTACTATAAGGAGAAATACCTTATAGTTTTAGCAACAGTTTGAATTTTAGGTTGAAAACAAGCAGTGGAAGGAGGCTTAGTATTTTGAGCAGTGTTCTGCTGACAAATTTTGTAGTTATTCATTCACATGGGGAGAACTTTGACACTGTAGTCCAGATATATTATTATATGCCGGTGGTATTTTTATATGCAAATTCCTTCATAAGCTAGATATATTGAGAAGCCTTACTGCCTGGACTGCTTGCCTGAATGTGAAAAAGTCAAAGTACTCATTTGGGCTTCATATATATCAGACATCAATCCAATCCAACATGTTTGGAATCATTTTAGCAATGAATTCGCTTATTTAAGCTCAGGTGCAAAACTTAAAGGAATTTAAGGATTTGCTAGTAAAATGTTGGTACTTACATACAGTAAGTCCAACAGATACAAGATCAACATTATGTTATACTGGTAATCATAATATTTAGGGTATTTGATGTATGTTAAGCTTGATTCTATTTATTATTGTGTGTACGTTTTTAAGTATTTAAAATATATTATAACCACCAAGTATTATAAAACACTAAAATTTATATAAATATTGCTAATCAGAGCAGTTACTAAATAATGTTTTAAGAAAATATATTTAGAATCAGTTTTTTAATTCGTAACTAAAAGAGCGATTTCTGAAAGTAACTGACCAGTCTGATTTTAAATAATCTTATCTTACAGTGATATTTTCGTGTATGTTCCATATGAATCATATAAAATGATTTTGGTGCACTATTCAATATCATTCCCAAATTAACTAAACATTTTCTGTATTTATCTTAGCATTATTTTTTAAGGTCTAGACATTTTCCACTGTATAAAATGTGGACAATTTATTAAAATTGCTTTATTAAAAAATTCCTTTGAGGATTAATAGTTTCCTTTGATTATTCAAATTTAATGTATAAATACGTGTGTTTATCATTATATTAATATATGAATTCTGTAAATATTTTTTTTCTTCCTCAGACAAAACTTTTAAACGAAGAAGAGCACAAGAAATTGTCGCTGAAGAAGCAGCCAGATTACGATCATAAATGCTCTAGTATCAGAATATAGCAAAATTCAAGTCGTTTTAATAAATTATTTTTGCAGTATTTTTATTAATAAAGCCTGCAAGTACAGTTTACTAAATGTAATACTAAAAAGTTTTTTTTTTAAATTGAAGTGTAAGATCAAAGTTATAAACTCCCAAAAATCTATTTTTATTGCATTTTCAAGAAATTAATTTCTATAACATTACTGGCTTAAAAGCATTTTATAAACAATGCACTGTTATTGAAAATTATGATTTTTTTCTAATCTTAGTCTGATTTATCATCCTTACATATTGTCCACTATCTTTATACATTATAAAAGGAAAAATTAAAAAAATAATTTTACATAAAACAGAAACTGCATTAATGACAAAGCTGTATTTTGATTTCTAGAGATTGATTTACATCTGGCAATTTACATTTTATTTTAAAAATCACCATTTGCAAAATGAAAGCAACTGTAATATCCAAAATGTATAATATTTATCTAAACCGTTTTAAATAAATGGTTTTCATCATATGAAGTTGCCACATTTCTTATTATGATTTAAATATTTCTAAAAGCTTATTTTAAATTAAAACAGTAACTGTATATAAAAGGTGCGGCAGAGAAACGAGTAATTTGGCAACCTGGAAATAGAACTTACGCTATAAATCAGAATAGGGGAGTGGTGCCATTTGGATAACAATCCTTTGCGATTGACCCTGATATCGTGTTTAGTCGAGATGGCGTCGTCGACCGGTGAACAACGCGCTTTTACCGTGAAGGCATTTTACAGAAACGACAGCTGCGTGGCCGTGCTGCGTGTATTTCGTACTCATTACAATCTCATGTCATGCTCCAGTGCCGTCGGCGCTTGTTATCAAACTGTGAATACAGAACTTTGAGGAAACGGGTGGCATGGTGAGAAGTGCAAAACGCGGGTGCACACCAGAGAATGTTGCAAGAGTGAAAGAAGCTGTCAGCCGAAGTCCCAGACGTTCTGCGCGCAAGCATGCGCTGCAATTTGACATATCGTATCGCAGTAAACGGCGAATGTTGCACAAGGAACTGCAATACCACTCTCACAAAATGCAGATAATTTTAAAACTGAATGCGAACAACCTCCCGAAGGGAATACGCTTTTGCCGGGAATTGTTGGAACTCATGAATGACAACTCAGGCCTGTGTGACAATCTGATCATGAGCGATGAGGCTAATTTTTATGTGTTAGGCTCTGTTAAAAAGCAAAACTTTAGTTACTGGTCACATTAATATCCTGAAATGCTTCATGGAAAAGAGCATGCTGATCGTCTTGTAACTGTAAACACATTTTTCCAACAAGACGTGGCCACATATCATACCTTGTGGATTTCCATTAAACGCGCTGCAGACTATCTTTCCTGATGAGATTTGCCGAGAACGGGGATATTTCCTGACTTCCAAGGTCCCCTGACCTTTCAGCGTGTGATTACTTCCTTTGGGTCATTTAAAATCTGAGATTTTCGGGTGTGACCTAGCTCACACCATCCAGGAACTGAAGGATCAAACTCGAGAGAAAGTTAATCGAATTCCAGTGCTCGTCCTGCAAGATGTGATGTCTAACTTCCGTAAAAGACTTACATGTGTGTGAAGGAAAATTGGGGCCACCTGCCTGATGATATTTTCAAGTGAGGGACGTTTTGTACCTTGACATGTCTGTGAAGATGGCAAGTTGTTCAGAAATATTCCTCACAAATGGCAAGCATTGTAATTTCATATTGTATTTTTTTATATCTCTATGAGTAAATTTGTAAGGCTGGTGGAGATTTCAAAATCGCCCATTTCACTGCCGCACCTGTTAGAAAGATATAATTTAAAATAAGAATGTATCTGTATATACTGTGCTCTGCTGTCCTTCAAATCACTTTATTAGGCATTTCTCCCGCCTTCTTCGCATGCCATCGTGATATAGTGGTCAGCACACTCGACGCGTAACCGAGAGGTCCGTGGTTCTATTCCCGGTGAAGACATTGCTCATTTTTCATCTCTCCGGCCTCTAAAAAACCTAATGTCTCCAGAACTTGTATTTGATTTTAGTACGAGCTGAAGGTATGCCATTACTTTTTTTTTGCTTGAATTTCATTACATACACTATGCTGCTGAATTACATATAGTTACTAACAGAAGAACAAACAGTATGTATTTCATTTACATGTACTTACCATTAAGAAATTTACATTATATATATAAATTACTTGTATTTTATCATTAAGAATAATTATCACTATAACATGAGCATCACCTGGAGCAAACAAACAAACCCCCTTAAAAATAACTTTTTTCAAGCATTTTGAATATGCTTTGAACTGAACTGCTAGCCGTTCAAAGTGCAACACTATGAAGGAAGCATCTAAACGGCATGAAATTTACATCATGTTTATACTGCAATGGAATATGCAAATGATCACAATTTCTGCACACAACGCACATCATTGACGACTGCAGCGCTCCTTATAATCCGTATATGAAGGGAGGCAAAGCTGCCGTTTTGAATAATGTGAATTTTTCTGTCGTGATAATTTTTTTGTCTGAAGCAGTTTCAATATGCCTCGTAAAAAAGCGCGAGTATCGTTTGAGCACATTTCTATGACCAAGACAGAATCATTTCATACAGAGATTGCGGATTATCCTTCTGGAAAATTGGTCATCGTGTCGGACGTAGCCAAGCAAGTCATGCGAATATGGAATCGGTGGATGAAGGAGGGAAAGCTTAATTGACAGGAGTAGCTGCAACCATCCCATCGCATCACTCCACGGAAGACGGGCATACTGTGCGCATTGCACTGATGGATCGCACTGCCACATCCACTACCATATCATAATAAATGTGGTCTGTAACATAACAATCAGTGTCCTCACGAACAATTCGACGTCGTTTGCAGTACAATGGACTGTCCGCTAGGCATCCATTGCTTCGCTTACTTTTAAACCGCTTGCATTTGCAAAGGTGGACTAGATGGATACCGAATGGCATGACGTCTGTTCGGATGAATCACCCTTCTGCCTGCAGTATCATGATGGTCGGATTAGAGTTTGGGAGACGCGGAGAGAGCCTACGTAAGTGTTTTGTTATGCATCGACACGTAATTGAGAGCTTCGCGGTTTACTGGTCCTGTAGCGGTTGTTATGGTGTGGGATGGTACTGGATTCTATTCCAGCACCCCTAATATGCATTATTGGTACACTTACTAGCAAACGCTTTATCTATGAGGTTTTGTAGCCTATTCTCCTTCCTTATCTCCAGGGCTTACCTGTAGCACCATTTCAACAGAAGAACGTGCAACCAAACGTTACACGCAATGTTCAAGCTTTCTTCTTAGCCCACCATATTGCACTGTCAGCCTGGCCTGCCCGTTCTCAAGATCTATCAGCTATCCAACATGTCTGGTCAATGAGTGGAGAACGCCTAGCCCAGCATGCCTTACTCGTGATGTACCAGATGAACTTTACCTACATGTGGAGGCAGCATGTGTTATTCCAACAACACATCCAAAGCCTCTTTCAGTCAATGCCGCAGTGTGTAGCAGCAGTCATTACTGATTTACTGGTCTTTCCTCCACCTCAAAGAAAACTGTAAATTTCACATCAGTTAACATTGATACTACACTCACGTTTGTGAAAATTGCAACACCATGAAGGACTTACGCGAGTGAGCTGAAATTTTCAGGAAATGCAAAGTAGCGCATGATATGCAAATGATTAGAATTGCAAATCCGTAGCGCATGCGTATGCTGAGCAGCGCCCTCTGAACGGCTGATGGATCCGAATAAATAGACGGCTGTAGCGAGGCGTGTATGGTTATCGGTGGTTATCTGCTAGTGGTAAACGTTAACTCAATCTGTACTTATGCCTCGTCGACGAAAGAGAGCGAGATTTGAACAACTTACAGAGTTTGAACGAGGGAGAATCATCGGCCTTCGTGAAGCTGGATTGTCGTATCGTGCAGTAGCCTCTCGTGTGCAGCGTAACAGCAGCACAGTGATGCGCGTTTGGAAGCAGTGGACGGACGAGTGTCGGACAACTCGGAAATCCGGGAGTGGACCCCGAAATGTGACGTCAGCTCGCGATGATAGACACCTGGTCCGCATGGCGCGGACGGACCGTACAGCTTCCTCTAGACAATTGGCAGCACTGTGGTCAATAGCTACAGGTGTTTCATTGTGTGCTTCATCAATTCGTAGACGTCTGCTGCAGTGTGGACTGCGCGCACGGACTCCTTTATACAGGATCCCCCTAACGCACGACCATCGCCGCCTGCGGCTACAATGGGCCAATCAGCATAGAGACTGGCGTGCTGATTGGCAGCATGTCGTGTTTTCTGACGAATCCCGCTTTAATTTGTGGTACCATGATGGCCGCATTCGTGTCAGACGCTATGCCGGTGAACGCCACCTTCCGGAGTGCATTATCGAACGCCACAGTGGACGAACACCCGGAGTTATGGTCTGGGGCGCCATAGCATATCATAGACGATCTCAATTGCTACGAATTGTGGGCAATCTGAACAGCAACCGGTATATCCGTGAAGTTCTACAGCCCGAAGCTGTTCCCTTCCTTCAAAGCTTGCCAGGCGCTGTATTTCAACAGGACAATGCCCGCCCTCATACTGCTCGGATTGTTAAATCCTTCTTTGCAGCGCAGCAGGTACAGCTTCTTCCTTGGCCTGCGTGTTCCCCGGATATGTCGCCAATTGAACATGTGTGGGATGTCATTGGTCGGCGTCTTGCTCGTGATCCTCGTCCTGTTGCGTCTGCAGACGAACTTTGGGTACGCGTACAAACGATATGGAATGCTCTTCCTCAGTCAGACATTCAAACTTTGTTTGACTCCATGCCACGTCGTGTAGCAGCACTTATTGCGGCGCGTGGTGGCCACACAAAATACTGATTCTGATCTCTTGTTCTTGTTTGTTTGCTTTGAACATTTAATCATTTATTTGTACCACTACCACTCAACTGTGTATTAAATTGCATTCAATTATGACGATTCCTTCTTGGTGTTGCAATTTTCACAAACGTGAGTGTATATGCAATCTCTCAAATAAATTTGGCTTTAATATCTCTTGCCCTTCTTCGTGTTGCATTTTGAATGGCCAGCAATGTATTTTTGGTAACTTAGCTTTTGTGATGCTTTGAAAGAGAGAGAGAGAAGAAATAGAAAATGCTAATAACCTGGGTTTTATTTCTGAATTTGAAGCTTATGCCTCTCCACTCCATTAAAAGTTCCAAGGAATTTTTCAAAAAGTCTGCTAATTGAAATGACTTTTAAAATTCAATAAAACTAGTTGTATAATGTCTGAAGCATTCAAAGAATTTCTTTTCAGTACTCACAGTGTTTTAAGAAAAATGGGTGGGGGCAGAGGAAAATTAAATCTTTGTCAAGGTTTAAAATTATGTTTCTATTTTACTGCCATTTAGGAGAGAATCTGACGTAAAAAAGCCAAAACCATTGATGTATTTCTTGTAATTTTTAAGACAGTGATTAAGATTATTCTCACCAATGATGAATGTAGAAGGACATTCCGTGTATTGCGTAATGAAAAGCTCGGTGGTAAATACTGCAGCATATTTATAACCGATACATAATGTATAACAAAATATTTTCCCCCTTAATTATATCTGTGAATGTTTTCCCCTCTTCTTTTTATCTTAAAATTTCTTCCGATTGTCTCTCCATTTTTTTTTTTTTCAATTGAAATGATTCGCGCACATACACATAGCATATGTTTGGTAAAATAAAAGGGTAGTAATTAACTATATTAGGGGTGGCCAAATTTTATGACTGTAGAAGCCGCAACTAGATTTTGCAAAATTTGTAAGTCCGTATTTGCATCGCTAAAAAAATAATGAAATACTTTTCATGGGAAAGAAACATTTGAAGGAAATCCATGAAAAATTCGCTTTTTTACGCAAATAAATCATTTATACTCAGAACTGAATTTCTCTATGTTAATAGAAACTTAAAAATTTAATTTGAAGCAACTGAAAACTTTTTATCCAGAAAAATTGAGCATTTTCTTTTCTTGTCACCTCCCTCTATAACAGTGATGGCGAAAGTTTTGAACTCGGCTTTTCAAAATTCGAGAAAATCCTAGTTTAACTGTGCTACTGTGTTACATACAGAATCATCCGTTTACCAAAAATGTTCTCGAACGCGCCCTGATAATCGTAGCACATATTGAGAATGACGAGGCTGTTGCAAGAGACAAATATTTTTCTATTTTGCAATTTTTTTGTCTCCGTCGACGGCTCTGAAAACGCGCTATACATGTCACCCCAAATAGCTTCTCATATCATAGGTTCGCCCTCACTACTCTATATCACAGGTTCCCAACATTTATTGGTCTACGCTCCCCTTTTCAGAGAAAAAATACTCACTGATCCCTTTTTAAAGGGAAAAAAACGCTAACTTCCTTTCCTGAAATCGATAATGTAAGCCACAGTTTTCCGCCTGTTTTGGTCACTGCCCACCGTTTTCGAACAGTCATTCACTGACTAATTCACCTCTTAGGTGAAGTATACTGTGTTACATATTGAAAAACAAGGATATATTTTAGAATTTCTTTCTTAAAAGATGTTAGCATATCGGTGTATTTTGATTATAAATATATATTATGGAAAAAAGACTAATAAAATATTATTAGTGAGCTTAATGTAATAACACCAATTTTTCGATATTTGATGCTATATTTGTAATCTGCAAATCGACGCGTTCCACTGTTGATCTGTGCAGGCTTGTAAAAATAAGCTTTGTTGATCAAGCCGAAACGTTTATTCAATGTGGTGCACTGCACATCCTGAAACATGTTCATGTGCTATTCAAAATGTTTGTAGGAACAAATCTACGACCACAGCCGCCCGAACGCGGAGATCGTCGTAGTCTGTTTTCTATTTCTCCCCTAAAGTATGCAACTAGAAACGATATCGTTTGAAATATCTAAAGCTCTTTATTTACTGATTGGGTGGGGAGGAATTGTTGTGGATCTAAAATGAAATTTTAGACGTTCTGGTATGTTAAGCATGCAGGTTAGTGAAGGGCTTCAGATTTCTAAAGTTTAAAAGACATTTAGAAATATTCGTTGAAACATCCATTCCATGATTTTTAGTAATAATTAAGTTGACCAGATTTCGAAATTTGAGACGCCATATATGTAACTAAAAAGAAAAATTTACAAATAACTTATTTTTATTTTGGTGGAGGTGGTATGCAGGTCAATATATGTATATATATATATATATATGCAAGATAAAAAATATGTAAATCAGGTTTATAATTTAATTTAGTAATGTATTAATTCCTCATTTTATTTTGGGTATTTCTTCTTTCTATTCTAAAAATAACAACATTTCTGGACTGCGTCATTTCTAGATCAATCCATCTTGCATACCTTGTGTAACACTGATGACATAGGTATTGGAAACTTAAAATTTTGAGAACTGAAACTTTTCTAACCTGAACCCAAAAACCTTTTTCTTCCTGACCTTCCATGATGGATGACTGCGTATTTTAACTTCTCTCTGTGTGCTGCTTGGACGCTATTTCGCTGTCCCCTCTTCCTATGGCAACAGTATAAGAAATGTAAATGTTTTTGAAATAGTCACAAATAATGTGCCAAGTGGTTTGTGGCTGCAACATGTTTGTTGAAATAAAATCAAGATTTAATTTGCCTTGGCTGCCAAGTTTCTTCTTCAGTATGGATCTGCGTTCTTTGCCACGCGGTTAGCACTAGTCTCCTACCAGTTATGAAGATACGTGATAAGAAATTCGTCATCTAAAAATAAATGATGTTTAATTATCAAGCTGGCTCGTGGTTCTTCCAAAATTCCAGCCGGTTATCCCAGTACGCCGCAGTTTTCATTCATCTACGCAGCAGTTTCTTCGGCCACTACTAAAAAGTAAATCTTTTTTTTTTTACCCACCAAAATTACAATTTTACATATAATATATCCTAATTGTACTTTTGGCAGAAGGCGAACACAATTCACGTTTAGTCATGGCCGAAAAAACTGCCTCGTAGATGTCTGGACATTATGGCGTAATGGATGATCGGATGGAATTTTTAGAAGCACGATCAGCTTGATAGTTAAACATCATTTATTCTTGAATGACGAATTTCGTAATACATAACTATGGAAGACTGGGGGGCCAAACGCGCCCCAAAATTTTAAATATGCAATCACAGTTTAATTAACGGCGAATAACTAGCTGTCGCTGAGCACGAACTGAAGCAAAGTGAAGTGAACCTCATGAACTGACCAGAAACACTTAGTAGCGAGAACGAGAACGGAGGGAAAGCAGCCATGCTGCTTACGTGACTGAAACGAAAGAAAGCAGCCGTATTTATTTGCTGCTTACATGTTACGCGTTCTATAATTTTAATAATGTTATATATTTCTATCATTTAAGCTCTGTGCTCTGTTGTAACTGCTAATAAAGTAAGCTTGTGTTGTGAAAGGAAGCCTACCATTTTTTCGAATGGATTAGTACCACTTTAACCTGGATTACTTCCTATAATTAGATGCTTCAAGCCGCCCACCACGAAGAAGACAAAAGGGTAAGTTTACCTTTTCGAGAATTTTATTGATCTTCTAAAATATTTAATTGGCGCCATCGGGTGGGCGGGCTTGAAAGATTTTATTCACTGTATTATTGTATGATTATTCATAAGCTCTAAAAATGGAAGGTATAAAGAAATTACGTACTCCTTTAAGAAATGTTTTTACACGAATATCGAATAAACTGGAGGACTGTTTAGTAAAAGAAGTATGTGATATAGAAGAAATCGAAATCCTAATAACCCAGCCAGACGAAAAATGGCCAGAGCTTGATTTGGTAGAGAAAGAAATTATAAAATTGTTATCTGATGATCCTGAATGTTCTCAAAGCGATTTTGATAAAGAATACGAGGGTAGTACAATATACAATGAAAGATATATGAGGCTTAAAACTAAGGTACAGAAAATAACGAGTAATGACAATTCGGGGAATAACAGTACTCTTAATGCTACATTTCAAAACCGGAAGTTTAAACTACCAAAAATCCAATTTAAGAAATTTAGTGGTGATTTTAAGGAATGGTTTGGCTTCTGGCGTCAATTTAAGAAAATTAACGATGATTCAGAAATTCCACCTGAAGATAAATTTCAATATTTATTTCAAGCCACTGTTGAAATATCGCGTGCAAGAGATATCGTTGATTCTTTCTCTCCTTCAGCTGATAATTATTATGAAGTAATTGAATGTCTTAAAGCTCGATTAGGCAGAGAGGATCTCCTCATAGAAGTATATGTGAGAGAATTATTGAGTTTAATTTTGAATAATTCATTGAGCCGAAACAGAGCAATACGACTTGCGAAGCTGTACGATAAAATTGAAACTCATTTGAGAGCACTTGAAACATTAAACGTCACAACTGACAAATATTCATGTATGTTATAACTAACCCTCTCGTTGAATCGTGTTTGCCGGAAGATGTTATTAGAGCATGGGAAAGAAGCATAGGTTTACGCGAAACTAGTAAATCATCAAATAAACTTACTGCTTTAATGAATTTTCTAAAATCCGAAGTAGAGGGTGAAGAGAGAAGACCCCTGGCAAAGCAAGGTTTCGGTTTCGAAAGTAAGGTAAAACATTCTACCCTCCCCCTATCTGCTAATAAACGCAAAACATTCCTACTGCCGTTGGACTTTTCGACGCTACAGACACTGCGAAAAATAAACAAACTGGCCGGTTTTTTTATTTATTTATTTATTTATTTATTTTTTTTTTGCGGAAAGGGTCATGATGTACGAGCATGTAAGGCTGCAATAAAAATGCACTAGATCAGGGATGGGCAAACTACGGCCCGCGGGCTAACTCCGGCTCGCCTGAAAGTTCTATCCGGCTCGCGGATAGAATTTTAATTTGCCGGTCAGAGGCAAATTAAAAGAAATATTCATATATTATATATCCATCTCCTTTTCTACTTTGTTTAAATATTATATTTTTTCTTCCTATTTTTCAAAGAGCTGGTAATCTGTTTACATTCTCTATTTTTGTTCTACAAAACATAAATCGAAGGAAATAGCAAACACAGGCAGTTTTCAATCGGTAAAGTGTTAAAAGCGGAAGTTATTTGTTAGTTATAGCTGTAGATTGGCGCCAACAAGCGTTATCTTTTTCTTGTGGAGCAGACATATGGGAATTCAATATAGGTGAATTAGACCTCACATGTGGCAGACTGCGCATTTTAAGCTCCATCTAGCGGCTTTTTCTTTTGGCGCGAGTTCTAATATTATTGATTGCGTGTTGAAAGATTGTGGACATATAGCGTCATTGTGAATAGTGGTGAAATTATTAAAAGTATAGCGTAGCTAGTGCTTGTTTGGGTTATTCGTAAAATATTTCAACCCCAAAATGGCTACTAAAAAACGTAAAGTTGATTCAGAGTGCCGCGCTTTTAATGATGAATGGACATGGAAATATTTTTTTTCAGTTGTAAAAGATAAACCAGTGTGTCTTATCTGCAATGAAGCTGTAGCAGTCTTCAAAGAATATAACATTTCCCGTCATTTCACATCTAAGCATAAGAATTCCAATTACGAAGCAATGTCCGAATATAAAAAAAAAAACAAAATGCAGAAAGTCTTTGTAAAAAATTATCAGGCCGGCAAAATTTTTTCAAGAAGGTAAACAGTATTCAAGAAGCAGCTACACATGCAAGTTACATTGTAGCATACAATATTGCTAAAAATAATAAAGCTCTCAGTGATGGGGAGTTCGTTAAACAATGCATGCTCCAAGTTTGTGATGTTTTATGTCCAGACAAGAAAAATAATTCTGAGACTGTAAGCTTATCTCGAAAAACGGTGACTTCTAGAATGGAAGCCATCGATAAAAATTTGGCATCACAATTAGAGTCAAAGATTGGCCAGTTTAAATTTTGTTCCATAGCTATGGATGAAAGCACTGATATAAATGATACTGCTCAATTAGTATTATTTATAAGAGGTGTTGATGAGAACTTTGAAATTATTGAGGAACTGGCGTGCATGCGTTCTTTAAAGGGAACTACAACGGGATATGATATTTTTCGTGAATTTCAGGAAGGGCTTTTAACTTTGAAAGTGCCTATAACAAATATATGTAATATTACGACCGATGGAGCACCAAATATGACAGGAAAAAAATCTGGATTTCTTGGACTCTTTAATCAAAACTATCCCGGGAACAATGTTGTTTTTCTACATTGTGTTATACATCAAGATGCTCTGTGTAAATCTGCATTGAATATGAAACCCGTGCTTGATACAGTCGTGAAGCTTGTAAATACTATTCGATCTCGTGGGCTTACTCACAGGCAATTCCGAGATTTTCTTCAGTTAGTGCAATCTGAATACTCTGATGTACTGTATTACACGAAAGTAAGGTGGCTTAGTGCAGGATGTGTTTTCGAGCGAGTTTGGCAGCTGAAAAACGACATTGTGTCGTTCTTCCATGAGAAACAGTGTTCTGCGGAGTGCGAAATGTTAGAAGATACAAAATGGCTTTCAGACTTTGCATTTTTCACAGATCTTCTTTGTCATATGAACAACTTGAATGTCAAGATGCAAGGGAAAAATCAATTTATCGACGATATTTGGTCACATCTCAAAGCTTTTAAACTAAAACTTAATATGTTTGCTGGGCAGCTAGGTAAGAACGACTTATCTCATTTCCCGAGGTTAAATTCAATACCCTCAGTAAATGAAGAGAACCTTAAGAATTATGAAGATAGCTTGAAAAAACTGCATTTTGAGTTCGAACGCAGATTTCAAGATTTCAGTGCCATTCAAGCAGAATTGGATATTTTTACCATGCCATTCAACGTAAATTGTGAAGCAGTGAGGTCAGATTTGCAGCTTGAATTAATTGAGTTGCAATCTAACAATCATCTCAAGCAATTGTTTCTAAATATGCCAAAGTTAGAGTTTTACAAATCATTATCGAAAGTAAGTTTCCCAAATTTAATATCTCATGCCCAGAAAATCAGTGCTATGTTTGCTTCATCTTATATATGTGAACAAGTGTTTTCAACTATGAACCTTAGAAAGAATTATTTCAGAAGTAGACTGACAGATGAGCATTTAGCCTCGTTCCTTAGAATCAGTACATCTCACTTCGAACCTCAATATAAGGAACTTTTAAAAATGAAATCGCAATTTCGTTCATCTCATTAATATATTAAATTGTAATACTTGTATATTGTTTTTAAAATTTTAGAAAAATTCATCTTGGCTCGCCAAACTTTATTTTTTCTATTTTTGGCCCGCGATCGAAAACGTTTGCCCATTCCTGCACTAGATGATAAGAAAAATTATTATCGAAGGAATCATGTTGTTCTTTATGCTGTGGAATCGGACATCGGGCGCGAGACTGTAGGTCTAAAATTATTTGCGAAAACTGCCGTGGCAGACAATGCAGAGTTATATGCAATGAAGAAAAATTAAAGGAACGTCAAGAACAAAAAGAAAATACTTCTGAAATAAAACAAAATGTGATTAGTGATACAGCGTTAAGTAATAGAAACATGTACGCGTAAAGTACTTTTACAGACGTTCTATGTGAAATTACGGGGTAAAAATGGAAGAAAAATAATTCGCGCACTTATCGATACAGACTCCCAACGATCTTATTTAAGAAAATGTGTCATAAGGGAGATGCCGTGGCAGAAAATTGAGGAGGAAAACTTTATTCGTAATTTATTTTTTGGTAAAGAACATTCTGAGAAGCATTTTAGATATCGGGTATACTTAAGCAGTGTAAATAAGGATTACTACTGCAATTTTGAAGTCCTAGACAAACAAGAAATTTGTTCTGAAATTCCAGTTCCGAGACTAGAACCATTTCCTGAAGAACTTTCTGATAATAGTATTGTCATGACAGATGAATTAATCCCTGGGAAAGATAAATCGTCAGAAATTGACCTGTTAATAGGGGCTGACGTAGCGAGTAAACTATTTAACGGCAAAGTAATACATTTGTCTTGCGGACTGGTGGCAATCGGAACATTGTTAGGCTGGACGTTAATAGGAAAGATACGTTATATTATAGATCCTGATGGTAATTCTGCCACGACAGTGACAAATTTCCTTGTTAATGATACCACGCTCTCAGAACTGCGGAGACTTGATGTTATTGGAATAACAGATCCGGTTACGAAGAAATCGAGAGAGGAAAGGGATTGGCAAGCAAAATTGCAGTTCCAAAATTCTGTATCTATAAACGAAGAGGGGTGTTATGAAGTCACGCTTTCGTGGGCAGAGAATCGTGTACCACTCCTCACGCACAAGGATTTAGCTTTGAAGCGTTTACAGTCTACCACCCAGAAACTTCTATCACAAAATTTATTTTCTTCATACAATGCAGTTTTTAACGACTGGTATAATTTAATGGTGATTGAAGAAGTTAACGAAGATGTAGCGGTTGATTATGGACGCTATTTGCCGCATAGACCGGTGATCAAAGAAAATAGCTCAACACCAATCCGACCGGTGTTTGATGCGTCTACGAGGAAACAATCGTCTCCCTCTCTAAATCACTGTTTGGAGTGTGGTCCAAATTTGATAGAACTAATTCCTTCTCTTCTGTTGAAATTTCGTAAAGGTAAATTTGTTATTATAGCAGATATTGAGAAGGCTTCTTTACAGATTAGTGTAAAGCCTCAAGATAAGATTGGCTTCGATTTTTCTGATGATGTGGAAGAAAAGAAAACGAAAATATTTGTCATACTAGAGTAGTATTTGAGGTTAAGAGTAGTCCTTTCCTTTTGGCAGCCGTTATAGAATTCCATCTACAAAAGTACGTGAAAAATTCTCAATATGATAAGGAGATGATAGCTAAACTCTTGCATAGCTTCTATGTAGACAACGTTGTTACCAGTTTTGATAATGAATCCGAGAAGATCCAGTTCATCGAAACATCTGGAGAAATAATATATGAAGGAAAGTTTAATCTTTGACGCTGGTTATGTACCGGAGATAACTTGAAACAGAAAACTATTTCACCCGTATTGGGCCTGTTATGAAACTCTCAGAAAGACAATTTAACTTTGAATCTAAATTGGTTAGACGATTTAGAAATGACTGTAATAACGAAGAGAACAATTCTCGCTGTAATACACAAAGTATTTGATCCAATTAGAATTGTGAGTCCTGTTCTCTTGTTTCCTAAAATATTGTTGCAGAACCTGGGGAAAATAGGGATTTCTTGGGATTCTGAAGTCGACGAGAGTACAAAATGAAACTTTATGAATTGGTATAAAGTCCTTTTTCTCTTAAAAGAAATCTCCCTTCTACGATGGATACATTCCAGCAAGGACAATAGGAAGTTCTGCAGTATTCATACTTTCTGTGATACCAGTAGTAATGCGCATGCTGCTGCAGTTTTCTTGAGAACTGAGACGAATTCTGGAGTTGAAGTTCATCTGTTGGCATCGAAGTCTAGGGTAGCTTCTGTGAAGTCTATCACGATTCCTCGTTTGGAGTTGATAGCTGACACGATAGGCGCTAGACCGCTGTTTTAAATGGTTTACAATGGCAAAATGTGGAGATGCATTTTTGGACGGATTCTACAACAGTTTTGAAGTGGATTCAAAACGAAGAGATCATATGGACTGTCTTTGTGGAAAGCAGAGTAAAGGAAATTAGGAAACTGACGGATCCAAATGCGTGGAAACGTATTGCTGGAACAAAAAACCCAGCTGACCATCCATCAAGAGGTTGCACCGCCAAACAACTTTTGGCAGTTAGATGGTGGGAGGGCCCCGATTGGCTGAAGAAAATTCAGGAAGAATGGCCAAAATCAAGATTGATCTATAACAGTGGCGGCTCGTAGCTAAAATTAGTGGGGGTGCTGTCACAAAAATTTTTAATTCAATACATTCGACCATTTAAGAACAAGTGTGTTCCGAAACATCTGTTGTGTCATCAGCCATTAAAGCTACAAGCTTTTCTAATTTCATTCCTTATATCCTCATGATATGTTTGAAAGAGGCAGTTAAGTATCTCGTTGTGAATGGTCTGAGAAACACCTTTGAAGACTGCACTAGTTTCTAAGTGATTCTTCAAATCTGAATCTAATTTAGAAGTAAAATTTACTAATCCTCTAAATACACCTTGATTTACTGAATCGTCTTTTTCATCATGTCCACGTATAAAAGTTTCAAAGTTTCCACAAAAGAAAATACAGTCTATTATTTTGCACAATTTCACGGTAATTTCACGGTTCTTTTTAACCTTTATGTTATGCTCATTGACTGAAAGTCTGTATCCCTCACTAAGTTTCTCCTTAATACTAACGGTTCCTAAAAGTGCAGTGAAACTACATTATCAACATGCTTCTTTGACATCTCATGCTTTTCAGTGTTTCCTTTCATTTTGTTTATATTTCTGAAACCGTCTTTTGTTCACGTTACATCACCTCCAAACAGCAAGTACGGGAGGCAAAACAGAGCATTTTTTACTTGACAACCGCAAAGCCAATTTTTCCGTTGGTACCATTCAGAATTGAAACTACGACATAAGAAATACATACATAAGAAACTACTAGACATAAGAAACAAGAAGAAACTATATATTTCTTCTTGTTTCTTATGTCTGGCTGACAGATTAGAATATCAGTTGTTGAACGACCTCTTTTCTTAATTGTACTTTTCTCATGGAGAGACAGCTGTGAAAACGAAAGCTCTTGAAGTTCACTTACAGTCACAGAATTTATTACTTGAGGATGCAAGGACATGGTTAAAGTTTTCTGTAAAATAAAAGAACCGAAAAAAATGAATCAAATAGAATGGCTGAAAAAATAATCTAACCAAGAATATGGTGTATGATTTTTTAATCATAGCACACGCGGAGTAAAAAAAAAAAAGAAACTCAAACGGCACTCCAGATTCGGCACTGTAAGAGCGACAGTGCCCTTCTTCTTCTCGGCCTCGAACGCTGCTTCCTAAGTGCGCATGCGCAAAACAACAAAATACCACACGCGCGAAGTAAAAAGTAATCACGTTTCCAGAATTTCGGCACTGTAAGAGCGACAGTGCTTTTCTCGCTGAGTGGCTCGAGTGCTGCGTTTTGTGTGCGCATGCGCAGATCAACCAAACACCAAGTCGCTGGAACTGCAAACCCCGCAATTCCATACAAAGACTTTCGTACCTTTTTTATAAACTGGAGGATGGCTACTGACATTAAGTTTAAGGATTATATATTGTAGAAGTATAAAGAAAGAATTAAAGAAAAAACGGCCCATTATATTAAATAATAAAAATAATAATAAGTGGAAATAGGGGGTGTTTCAGTTCCACAGTGCTTATTACGAGCCGCCACTGATCTATAATGATGAAGATATAACTCATGAAATGAGAAAAAGCGTAACGAAAACTCATTTAAGCATAGAAACTGAAACAATCTCATCGAGTCTCATCATACGGGAAACATCATTACTCCAAGCATTATTCTAATGCTTGGAGTAATGATGTTTAGATTCTACTTTAGTCTAAGATATAAAGCATTGCCATGTTCTGGTGAACTAACTGTAAAAGAAATCAGCGAGGCGGAACTTATCGTTTTGAAAGCTGTCCAACGAGAAGAATTTCTTGATGGAATAAATGACTTGCGAATAAAACCTCTTCGTCCAGTACTTCACGAGAAAGGAATAATAAGAATACGAACACAGATCTTCAGTAGAAAAGATAAGAAAAATTTTCGGTTACCAATAATACTGCCATCAAAGCATAGAATTGTGCATATGCTTATCGCATATAAACATAAGGAACTTGGGGCATCCAGGTGTACGGATTTTAATGAATCATCTTCCAGAGAATTATTGGATTTTGCAAAGTCGCAAACCGATTCGATAAGTTATCTTTAAACGTGTTCGACGTGAACGATTCACCGTGACTCATCTTCATAACATCTTTAACAGGGAAAGCCTTCCTGCTCTCATTGAGAAGATTTATAGATCGCAGAGGTAGACCGACTGTTATTTATTTCGATAATGGAAGCAATTTTGTGAAAGCTCACAATGAACTGTGCAAAGTTGACTGAAAGAGAATAGAGGCTGAATCCACACTGAAGAAAATAACGTGGAAATTCATTCCCCCCTCGGCTCCTTGATGGGGCGGATGGTTGGAGTGATTGATAGGCATGGTCAAACAGATTTTGCGCAGAGTATTAGGTCAAGCTTCTCTTAATTGTGAAGAGCTGAATACAGTATTGTGCGATACTGAAAGTCTGATAAATTCTCGACCTTTGACACACTTGTCTGAAGATGCTAACGACTTAATTGCTCTCTCCTTCGATATTCTTACAGGAGAGCAAGGAAACTGGAGTGCCAGACATTGATAATATTGATGCTAATTATATGCGTAAAAGACATTTTTACTTGCAGAGGATACGTGGAGATCTACGAAAACGATTTCGACTAGAATATCTTGGACATTTAAAACACCTTAATGTTTCTAAAACAATTTCCAAACCGATTTCTATAGATATCATACTCATCGGTTCTCATAACCTGAAGCGTCTACAATGGCCAATAGAAGGAGTTGTGGAAGGCATACCTGGAAAAGATGGTACTGTAAGAATTGTAAAATTAAAACAAAATCCGGCATCGTCACAAGACCGATACAACGTGTTTATCCATTAGAGCTGTCAGATGATCTTCAAGGTCCTGTTTTGAGAGACAAAGCCGTTAGTGATTTTAAGACACCGACTAAAATTGATGACTGCAAAAGTCATGTTCTACTAGAAGGACAATCAGAATCTTCAACTCAGATCACAGTCACTCGTAGTGGACGAACTGTGAAACCTGTTCAAAGACTGCAATTGTGACATGTGCGACAGTAGGTTGAGTTCCTCCAGAACTCAAGGTGGGAGGATGTCGCTGCTGAGCACGAACTGAAGCGAATTGAAGTGAACCTCATGAACTGACCAGAGACACTTAGTACCGAGAACGAGAACGGAGGGAAAGCAGCCATGCTGCTTACGTGACTGAAACGAAAGAAAGCAGCCGTATTTATTTGCTGCTTACATGTTACGCGTTCTATAATTTTAACAATGTTATATATTTCTATCATTTAAGCTCTGTGCTCTGTTGTAACTGCTAATAAAGTAACCTTGTGTTGTGAAAGGAAGCCTACCATTTTTTCGAATGGATTAGTACCACTTTAACCTGGATTACTTCCCATAATTAGATGCTTCAAGCTGCCCACCACGAAGAAGATAAAAGGGTAAGTTTACCTTTTCGAGAATTTTATTGATCTTCTAAAACTAGCAGAGGCTGAGCGACAAGCTGTTAGCACGCAGGCGAAGAGGCGAAAGAAAGAGACTTCGCAGATTTTAGCTATTTATAAAAGATAGGTGCACAAAGTACAGCTAATCTGTGATTGGTTAATTTTGGGTTTTAGTTCCATTTTTTTCAAGCAGCGTTACGTAATTTCGAATGGTCTCGAATTTGGGAAAAAGAATGAACTTGGGGGGAGAGCACCAAATTTAGACTGTTAATTTTGAGGTCGCCAATTATTTTTTAAAGCAGGTATCATATTTTGTTATATCTTACATATATATATTGTTACGGATTTCGTATTTATTTAGCTATTTGTTTAGAATTGTAATTAAAATTGTTTTATTTTCCCGTGCAACGCAGACGAATTTGAAGAGAAAACTACATCGGAAAAGTAAAAATACAAGAGCACGTGCATTTAATATTTAATAAATAAATATCTCGTAATTGCTGTTGCCATCCAGAAAAATCGAGAAAATAGATTTTACCAGAATGTTCTCGTGAATAATTAAAAAGTTTATAAAAGCCAAATTAAAACATCTCTGTTCAGTTGCTGTTGTTTTAAGCGAACTGTATTGTTTACTTAATGCTGTTATTGAATGTAGTGAATTCGCTGTGAGATAGAATTAGTTTTTCTGTTTTGAACTGAGTTCTATTTAACGTTTGAGATATTGTGATATTGTACGAGTATCTCTGAGGAAATATTTGAGCCTTTTGTTTTTATTTCTTGTGAAAAGAATAAATTTTATTAACTTTTTAACAACTTATGCATTCAATCCAGTACGCATTAACCCGTACGCATGCAACAATACGTAAGATATAACAAAATACGATAGCTGCTTAAAAAAAAATAATTGGCGATCACAAAATTAACATTCTAAATTTGCTTTCCCCTAAATTCATCTGTTCTCCCAAATTCGAGATTTTTCTACTGAAAAGGGCTACGAAAACTAATATTAACCAATCATAGCTTGTCTCTAGAATCGCACCTACTCTGGTATAAATACTCTGGCGAGCTAATTATGTCACTTCTTCATTTCATAGCTTCTAGCTCTCTAATATCTCTTCGTATAAAATGTCTGAGTCCTAATTTTCTAAGAATCAATGTGCATAGCAATTTATCACATTTCGTTATAATTGAATCATAGACATGTACAGAATTTCATTATGATTGGATAAATATCTACTCTGATGATTTTATATGCGCGGAAATAAAGCTTGGAAATTCTTCAAGTTCATCTTTTGTTATCTTCATCTGTACGCTGTCACCCTCTGCCACGACGACTGCAACTGACTCCTCTTCTATGCTTCCAGAATTATTACATTATATACACACACACATATGCATATCTATATAGAGAGCGAGCGAGAGAGATCAAGATAAATAACTTTTGTTTTATTTCTTAGTAGTGATATATGTAACATTTTTAATAATAAAGAATAAATCAAAATGAAGTATTCATTTTTAAACAACTAATAAATTTGTAACTCTTCTAAATTATTTTGATGAAGTTAACCTTATATTTCTCTGAAGTATGGATATTTCGTTTTTCATCTTATAAAAGTAACATCTGATAACCTTATTATACTCAGAAATACTGGTCAATTTCAGATGTAGTTGTCATAAAAACTTTCATCTTTTGTAATAATTCTCATTTAATTTGGAAAATATGTGCAAAGAACTCTCTCCAAGATGATATCCACAGTTCCAGGAGATTTTGATGTTCTGAGAAGGTAATTGTCCAATACTTTACGGTTAGAGCCCACCACTGGGGGGAGAGGGGGGAGTTGTTCAATGTTTATTATTTATTTTTATTTAAACAATGTTTAAATAAAAATAAATAATAAAAGCTGTTTACTAACGAGCAGCACAATTCAAGTTTATCTGACAAGAATATGTAAATATGCATAAAACATTCTGATCGGTGCACTGATAAATGAAAAGGATCCACTTTGCAATTAAACATAATCAGCGATCAGTGTGAAATGTATACTGCTGCGGCATTAAATAGAAAATTCATAATGAAACTAAGAGCAAAATGCTCAGACAAGAATAGTTATCTGAAGATAATGCTATGTAAAGAGGTCTCGGACGCAGTAGGGGGGCCAGAGGGATAGCTGTTTCTGGGTGCAGCATCCAGGGGACACCATCCCCATAGTACACTGCTCGACACTGAAAATGCAACACCAAGAAGGAGTGGTCACAAAGTGATGAAATTTGGAAAAAAGACAGAGACAGCAAGCAGCAATAAGCGATCTTTATTTCAAAATGATAGTCAGAATACAGAGCGAGAACGGCGTCGGCTCAGTAGGATGTAGGACCACCGCGGACAGCGAAGAAAGACGTCTAGGCATAGAGTCAATAAGAGTGCGGATGGTGTCCTGAGGGATGGCTCTCCATTCCCTTTCAATCATTTGCCACAGTTCGTCTTCCGAACGAGGCAGGGTTCCAATCACATGCCACACATGTGGCATGTCGATTGGTGACAAGTCAGGAGAGTACGGTGGCCAGGAAAGCATCTGCATACCTTGCAGAGCATGTTGGCAGATGCGAGCACTGTGTGGTCGGGCTTTATACTGCTGAAAAATTGCATTAGGCAGCCCCTGAAGGTAGAGGATTGCCAACGGCCGCAGTACATTATCCAAGTATCATTGCGCCGTCGTAGTGCCCTGAATACGAACTAGAGTTGACCTGGAATCGTAGACAATAGCGCCCCAAACCATTAAGCCACGTTGTCGCTCGGTGGGGCGTTCCACAGTTACTGCCGGATTAGATCTGTCTCCACGTCGACGCCACTCACGTCTGCGGCGACTGTCACAGGATAAACAGAAGCGCGACTCATATGAGAACACGACGTTTCGCCATTCTGTCATCCACATCGCTCCGGTCCAGCACCATTCTAAACGTTCGCGTCTATGCTGTGGGGTAAATGGCAGTCTTCTTAACTGACGCCGTGAGTGCAGGCCACGTTCAACCAATCGACGCGAAATGGTTCTCGTCGACACGGGAACATCCAGGTTATCTTGCACATGCTGCAGAATCGCGGTACAAGTGACTTGCGGGACCGCCGCAGCTTGTCGGCGGATGCGTCGATCCACGCGTGCTGACGTCCCTGTGGCTGCACCTGCACCCCTCCTTCTTCCCACATTCCCTTGTTCCAACCATGTTCGCCATAGCTGATGCACCGTGCTCGCATTCATGTGGGTATCAGCTGCGATTTTACGTAAGGACCAACCCGCCCTCCACAGTCCGATCACCATATCCCACCATATAAAATCGTTTATCTGCTGGAAGTGCCTTCGTTGACGGCGGTCTGGCATTCTCTCTTATTACATGTATCCTCCGGGACAAAAACCAACTTCCTTCGATAATTCGTCTGGCATTCTCTCTTATTACATGTATCCTCCGGGACAAAAACCAACTTCCTTCGATAATTCGTCTGGCAGAAATGACGACACGAATATTGCCCATTCTGCACGTTACTTCCCTTGTATCTTACTTCACGTGCGTCGAAGAGCTGCGAATTTCACATCATTCGCATAACTCAGTGACGTGCGTGTAGTCTAAAATTTGCATAAATTTCTGATCACTCCGTCTTGGTATTGCATTTTCAATGTCGAGCAGTGTATTTTGGCAAACAGGAGGGGGCGAGAAATCTTCAGATGTCCCTGGGTACTAAAAACCCTAGCACGCTTCTGATCAGATGAATTTCTAAACTTATATTAAACATAATCCATGACACATACATAAAGCAAGCTAAAATAGAAAAAGCTAAATTAATATCTGAGGAAAAATAACTCAGAAAGATTAAAACATAAAGCAAAGTTGGAAAAGAATTCTGTACACAACATGAGAATTCTGAAAACAAATCCTTTTGGAAATTTGACATTATAGTGTGTTTATCCCTCTATAAGACGCGTACAAAATGTGCTAATTCACTCAATACGATCTTACTAGCGAAACTGAGCATATAAGTCATAGTAACAACTAAACTGCAAATTATGGTGCGATGACTTGTGCTGGCGACGAATAGACGCGTTACAAACTGACGCCACGATGAACTGCAATGCCGACGAACAGATGCGATGCCTTTAAAAAGTCAGCAGCCTCTCGGCAAACCATATAATGGAGACTGAGGCATGAGGTATGAAGTTCGTTTTTTCCTTGTTCCATTTCGCTACAGATTTATCCACCAGCGCACTACACTTCCTGGTTTCGCATTTATGGTAACGTTCTCTTATTTTACGCCACCAGGTTTTAATATTAAATTTGTTTTCAGACTCGGGATTTCAAATTTCAGTTTTCCAGATTGCCTTTTAGCTGTTCGATAGCGCTTCGACAGTAAGTGATACGTTTGATGTTAAATACGTCTTTGTGAGGACAAGAAAACTAAAACTCAGCTTTCAACCAGAGATGAATAATTCCAATTACAGGAATTTAAAATGACGCGTAAATAATTTGCAAGGTATTTCCTCCCTTCTTATCGCATACATTTGTGGTATAATTGGATGCACAACAGGCTGGCAATCGAGATGCCCGGAGCTCAAATCCTGGAAAGAGCGTTGCAGATTTTCCGTGTTTCCTACTTTGAAATAAAACTTAATCACTCTACAAATGGCACTCGAATTAAAATATAGTGCACAATAATTAACTGGCGATTAGGTCCCTGACTTCCAACTCGTTCTTTAAGTGGCAGAGAAGGTATTTTCTGTCTTCTTATCGCATGCCTTCGAGATGGAATTGAAAGGACATCCAGCTGCCAGTCGGGAGGACCGAAGTTCGAATCCTCGGGAGGACATTGTACATTTTCCTGTTTTCTGCTTCGACAAAACTAATGACTGTACAGCTTGGGTAAAACCATTGAAGACAAACCTGACTTCCAGAATATTGAAAATGTGAATACGTCACTGATAAATACTCCGTCTGATATGAAATAGGCCTGTGATGAACTGAAGAGATCTCACAGCCCTAAACAAGCGAATAATGCTCTTAACTCTAATATCTGTGCAATTTCAGAGGCCAAGAAGAATGAATAGTATTCTCCTCGTGATGAAACGAATAGACCAAAATGCAAAGACATTCATTGCTCTTAGAACCTACTTAGATGCGCGGGTTCTAGGCAGAGGTAAATTAGGAGAAGAATACGAAATATCCAGTGATGTGGCTAGGGCTTTTGTCGCCCGGGCATTACGTTTGTCGCCTCCTGTGATACACACCAAAATTTTTATGTCGCATAGTTGTTGCTGTGAATAATCTCATTTGTTTAACCTAATCAGAAGAAATATACGAATTTTAGTGCAAGGAGTACAAGACGGCGTCTGTCGTAGGCAAGGGCCTTAGGGATAATTCGGTTTCGTCTAGATCAACACCAGTTTGGATTGAAAGTTCCCCGGAGGAGGTCCTAGGATTACCTACCTCTCTTCCCCTACCCCCAAACCACTACAGAAGACTTTCAGCTGCCCATATTTTAGCGTGTCCCCATGCCGCAAAGACACTATACATTTACAACATCCATGTTTTCTTTGGACTTCGAACCCGGGTCTTTCAGTGTGGTAGTCAAAGTCACTAACTGTTTAGCGGCTGAAACGTTTTATAAAATTTAAAAGGAAATATAAGGGAATAAATGAAACTTTGTGTTTATTTTTTAAGTAAGACTTTAATTCCAACGTATTAGAGTGCTATTTTGCTTTTTTTTTTGTTAGCAAAGTCATCGACAACATTCTAAAAGTTTGCTTTATGACTCCAATTGCTGTTTTGTAGACAGACAGTATATGGAGATTTCTTAAACACAAAATACTATTTTTAGGTCTTAGATGCTTCCTAAAATATCTGTATTTAGGAAATTGTTTTCTCATAATAAGTAATATTATCAGAAATTATGATGAAGATTCGCAGTACTAGTATTAAAAATATTTGCAACTACGATCTGGAACTTGTAGTTTAGAGTAAAACTGCAGAAGTTCAAAGCCATCTTTCTTCCATTTCTTTGTTTCGTCTTGCCAACCAGTAACAAAATGAAACTCTGAAGTGTTTCTCTTTCAGTGAAGAATTCTTCCTTATTTGTGTTATTCTGATTATAATTTAATGTATACACTGGTGTGCAAAAATTAAGGACGAGACGGTTTTTTTCAATATAACTTTGTACAAAAGCTTTCCAAATCAATACATTTAATACCGTAAGATCCCCAATACGTAAGGACATGAGTAATGTAAGCAACACTTACTAAAAGAGAAATCAGAGGGATAAAAAGAAGCTTTATTGAAAAAGTAGCATGGAGCGCAATGCGACGGACGGCCGAAAAATCCCTGTGACGGGTGTCCAGCAAGAAACATCCGGTCTCTAATAGAGGATATGATGGCTAGGCAGGTTTCACATCATTTGTGCATGCTGGATATGTGTTTGTTAATGAGCTGTTGAGACACTGCTGATCGTTCCACTTGTAGCACCAATCGCAGTTTCGGAATCGTTACTGGCGATAAGTTACGTGCTGCCACGGGTCTCCCTAGTAAGTTCCGTACATGCTTGACGGGATTTAGATCCAGAGACCTTGCCGACCAATCCATGTGTTCAATATCTTCACTCTCCAACAGCTCTTCGACAGTAACTCTGCGATGAGGTGGAGCGTTGTCGTCCATGAAGAGGAACTGAGGACCCATAGCCCTTGCGAAAAGACGCATGTAAGGAAGAAGAACCTCATTACAATAGCAGTCCCAGGTGATGAACCTCCTTGGGAGATATGAAGGTCGGTCTGGCTACCAAGCATTATGTCTGCTCAAATGAGAACTCTGCGACCTCCAAAACAGTCCGTTTTGATGATGTTGAAGGGGTTATTGCGTGTTCCCCGCTCTGTCCAGATGTGTATGTGTCTAGAATCGCAACTCAGACTAAATCTGCTCTCATCTGTAAAGAGTACTCGTCCCCATTCATTGTCTCTCCAATTCCGGTGTTCCCGGCACCATAGAGAACGCCTTCTTCGATGGGCAGGCATTAGAGGTACACTCCGTACAGGGCGTCGTGCAAACAGACCACCACCGTGCAGTCTTCTGGCCATGGTAAAATGTGATATTGGTCGTCCAGTTGCCTGTGTCGTGTGTCTAGCGATTTCTCCCGCTGTCTGCCGCCTGTTTCTTCTGGCCTGTAAGGCAATATACCGGTCATCTGCGGGTGTGGTTCCTCGTAGACGACCACTGCTAAACCCCCGGATAGCTGTTTCTGTAGTTTGAAATTCTGAAGTCTTGAAACGATGCTGTGAGCAATTTCGAACTCTGCAGCTCCACTTGTCACACTGCGGCCTTCTTCGAACTTCCCAATGATTCGGCCTCGGGTAAAAGCATCCAGATGTCGTCTAACAGATTGATTATTCGCCATTTCTCGCTGAGGCAGCAACTCGGTGTGATTTTAACTGCTATACGGCGTGCAATCTCTTTGCCAGAAATACTGATCTTACACCGACAACATGCTTTATACTACTCAGACCCTCCCCCTTTATGTCTACCTGCATATCTTCGCATGTGCTACCGTACATCACCTTTCTTAATCTCCTGATTGGTCTTTCTGTCCGCTCTGCCTCTTCGTTCAGCTGATATGCTAATTTTTCGACTTCGTCCTTAATTTTTGCACACCAGTGTAGGGTTCGATTTCTAAATTAACTTAATTTTGCTCCCTAGTGAGACTGTCAAGTGATTTAACGCCCTGTCCGTTCACTTACTACAATTAATAAAAAGGTTTTAACAACTTTTTGGTTAAAAGCTTTAAACTTAACAAATACATGGCTTGTGCGTACAGAATAATATCAGCGGCTTGCGGGATTTAAATTAATATAAAATGTAGTAGTCCGAAGCTGTCACTTTCGCGCATACGATGAATTAGGAATTGGGAAAAGAAATTCTTCTTTTTTTTTTTAACTTAGTCGTATGCTTATTTAAATATATGTATATTTTTTAATTCAATTTTTTAACTCAATAGTAAGATTAACATCGAATCATCGATTTTACTCAGAATGAGAAATTTAAAATATCGTGTCTTCTCTAATTCTTCCTCTTCATGTTGTCAAAATACCATGCTCATTAACAAAATAATGTACTTTGCACAAGTAAATAGAAAAGCATTTTCCCTTTTTTTCCTCCCGTAACATGAGAGAATTGGCGAATTTTGTTTCTATTTGCATGCGGTCTTTCTATCACATACCGATGGAAGAAATGAATGTTCATTGTTTAGCTTTTAGTGCAACTCATTACGACGTTTCAAGTATTATTACTACGCTTTTATTATCAGGAAAACGCTAGTTCTCCGCTTCGAAGTTTAGAGTACTGTACATTGTCTTTTAAAGAGCTTAATTCTCCCAATATTTAGAACTTGATAGTACTGTGAAAATAAAATACTTAAAAATGATAAAACTTAACGGCATGTGTGGTGCATATAAAGGTAAAAATACGAAACATACTCAAACTACATAATGCAAGAAAACTAGATATTTAGTAATTTATGAGGTTAAAGAAGGGTTTTCTTTTCCTCCAGTCAGTTGTAAGTTTTCAGTTTGTAGTGTTAACTTTTGTTTTTATAATATTAATTTTTGTTTTGGAATAAGCCTTTTCTTTACCTTGTCATTTCTCACCTACGTTTCCCTGCCAGAATGAGTTTTCAGGATTTCGATTTATGAAAACGAGGTAGAAACCAGTACTTAAGCTGAAGTCTGTGTCACTTCACTAGAAGAGGGTCTCTGACCACGTTCTTGCTGCTAGTCTAATCTTAGTGTTATTCGATCGTATTATTCCGTGCGTGCTAATATATGCCGGTGACCTTAAATGAGGGCCAATTCTGTTAGTTACTTCTGTGTAGCTTCGACTGGTTTGATTTAGTTAGTATTAGATTAGTTTCTTATTTTCTATCTTTTGAGATAAAACTCAAGTGGAGGCTAACTGTAAGCCCGAGTAGGGGCCATCTGTTAAATTATTTTGCGTTTGAATAAAGGGTAAATTTATCCCTTCTTTTAATTTCTTACTTACAAGAACTCAGCGAATAGTCGCTGCACAGTTCAATATTCTAATTCTCAAGGACTTCTAATTTAGGTAGGATATTACAAATTTAACTATTTATATATTGTTCCATGTATTGCAAGTGAGGAAGAAATTTTCAGTATGTAAGTGAAAACTTGTAGCTGTAGAAACATAAGAATGATGAAGACTAAAGGTGAATACCAGATCAAAATATTTCAATCTGTTATTAGTATCTATTTTAAAGCATAAGCAATTTCGCTCTAATCAAGGCTTGAACTCAGCCGATGTTCAATTCTGGTATTTTTCGAATTAAATCGCAATGTTATTTACTGTACACTGGAGCTTCAACTAAGACAAGCTCCTTTGTAAAACTAATTTGCAATATTAACAGAAAATATTAAAAACGTATTTTTTTAGCAGGTCGTAAAACTGATTTTAATACCAGATATAAAATCTACGACTCAGTTTTCACGGTAGAACCAAACCGTATGGAAAAACTGCATTTGCTGATGAAGAAAATAATCCTTGTCGAAATGCGACCCCCACCCAGAATTTTTTTTTTATGGGATATATTAATTTGGTCAAAATGTCTTTCAATCGTTAAATAAACATGCACTTATATCTCAGGGTAAAAAATACTAATAAAACTATTTTCTTTGTTTTGTCATCTTCTGGACTGTATGTCGTCCCATGGACTGTTAGTTTGAATTACAGGGTGAGAGTTTGAATTAAGTGTAAAACTTGCAAGTTTAACACAGGATTAATCACGATTATTTATGTGTCCTTCCGCCTTCACGCAAGCATAATATCAGACATTCCTTAGTGGTGTACATTACATCTTTCTGATGAGACGGCTAAATGACTGATAGTTTCTGCTATCCTGACAAATGCCTCAAAAATAAGTGTCCGGTCACTGGGGGGGGGGAAGGGTGAAGGAGAACCTATATTTTGCCACTTACTTATCTTTCATTTGCTGAATTATTTCGCTTAATTGTTTCAACCTTAGTTCAATTTATTACTAATTTACTCATTTAAATTTAATTTTCATGATATTTTAATTCATTATTTGCTGAATTATTAATAGCTTAATTTATTATTATCTTATCTCTTTACATTTCAATTAATTATTCATAATTTATTGATTTATCTATTATTTTATATATTTACTTTTGTTCCCGCTTCTAACTAGAGATGGACGATCCACTCCGGAACCGATCCAAAGAACCAATTCACTTTATTGAACAAATGATCAGAGCTCCGGCGAAAACGGAACGGCAGTTCTTTAACATTTCAGTTCCGAGAGCTGTTGTTGGTGAGGGCGCCAAAAAATTTGATTTCCTCTCAATGTAAACAGTAGCATTTTTTCTTTTATTATTTATTGGAAACACCTCTGACCTATTTTTTATATGTGCATGCATGTTATGTATATTTGTGTGCTTTTTGTTTGCTTGTATTCTAGCTAGTATGTAAAAACCAAAACATTAAATAAACCAATGCATCTCAGCAATACTGATCCCACCCCCTGCTTGAAAATGGATAAAGTCTTTTTTTCCATATGGCAGTGCGAGGATCTGTTTAAGATACGTAGATTATGGTATCTAGTTCCTCGGATCCCCGGCTGTCAGTGCTCCGGCGCTAGTCGCAGAGCTGGTTCCTTCGGAGAAGTGATTTTCACCGCTCCTGCTCTATTTGCGAATCTGACTCCGACGAAGTCTTTCTTTTCATCGCTGTTACTCTAGTTGTAAATCTGGCTTCTGCGGAGTCATGATTATTTGCTCTTTTTGTTTCCTCGGAGCTGTTCCTTTGAGTTTCATTTCGATTCTTTGAATACTGTTTCACGGTACAGCTATGTATATTAGGTATTACTTTTTTTTATACAATATTACTGTAAATTTTGTGTAAAATAATAAATTATATTTTTATTTATTTACGTATTTTACTAAAATCTTGTGATCAAAAGCTGTGAATTTCTCTTTAATCTTCTTTAGAATTAGTATATATTTATAAACATAAATTTTTCCATCTAATATATTTTTTCTAGGTTGCAGAACAAAATGTGGACCCTACAGAATAAAAGAACCTCGAGCGATATTTGGTAACATTTTGACCAAATTAAATAAAAAAGGGAAATACCGGTATTGCCAGCTAATTTCTTGTTCTTTGGGGTTTGCCTTCAATCTAAAAGTTTATTTTTACACTGTGCTTAGTATTAGCAACAAAATATCAATTATAGTAATAAATTAATGTAATCCTTAACGAAAGCGAGTTTAATTTTCATTATTTTTTAACCTGTAGCATTTTTTTATTCCAGTATATTATTGTTGTTCTATGTAGAAAGGTTTCTTTAGGGGAATCTCAAAATTACAACTGAAAGATATCAATCTAGAGAGTGAGCGGTTTGGTTGAGTTGATTCCAGCGATGACACCCCTTGTTCATTTCTTTCTGCTTTTCTCCCATCTTTACACACCGGTCTTGATCCACGCCTGTCCCGAGAACATTTATCAAGGTCTTTGTTAGTGAGCTGTGAATTGTTAAAAAGAACTGTTTCACTTCTGTCAGCGAACGGTTCCGATCTGATCTGTTTTGAGGAGCGGTTTTGACCATCTTTACTTTTGACGGCATTTTATAGCGACACTTCTAATTTTAGAAATTAAGTTCTAGCTGTAATATTAGAATAAGTTTAGAGTTTTTCACGTATGACTGACTGATAAAGTAGAGATTTTCAGTAAAATAAGGAAATAAAAATACCTCTAAAACTGTATAAAGGTTTCCTTAACAAAAACAATAAAATATTAAATCAATTGATAAATTATACATATGCCTTCACAAAGCTTTTTTCGATTTCGAAAGACGACTGCAATACCTGATGATTCAAACACGGAAGGCGACTTGACATCGGTGGTTTATTAAAACGTTGGTCTTGTTTTGATGCGAACAAATTTTAGCGACTACTTTGCCCTATATTTTACTGAAAAACATCAACAAGATACACCACAGTAATACAGCAACAACGCAACGGCGCTACAACTGTCACATAATGTAAACGCATAAGAGTAGTCTCTTTTGGCGCAACAGCGCTTTCTTTCTAGGAAAAATTGCAACAAAGCTAGAACTGACTTTAGAGGCCTTGATCAATTTGCTGATTCTACAAATAGATAAAATTACATAAATTTATTAAGTAAGCGTAGAAAATTTAGGCACAATTTAACAAAGATGTTTTTTATTGCTTAGAATGATTTTATGAATTGAAATTAAAAATCACACGAATACGATATATGGGAAATAGCGATTTTTTTATTTCATTCAAAAAGCCCAAGTTACGAAAAGCGACAACAGAAAAAAATATTCAAAAAGAATGTATATTGAAAAATGTGAAATCATTTACCTGTATTGTGAAACTGCAATATATCCAAGTAAATATGCGAAAGCTTAATTTTAAGCGAGAATTTACGAACTTTCCGAAAGCAAAAAAGTTTCCTTCTTTTAATTTCAGTTTTCTCGAAATTTTAATAAATATATTTAACACTAATCTTGCGATTTATTTGAACTGATTATTTTTCTTTTGAGACAAAAACTAAATTTGTTCATGAATTTATGCCATGTGCCTTAACATGATAAGTAAAATTTAAGAGTGGATATCCAATTTTGCCAATATCAGCATTGACTGCACTAGTGTTCAACGTTATCTGGCATTAATATGAGTTAATAATTTATTAATATAATTTATTTAGAGATTACTGGAATATATTACAGCGCAATTTACGTAAATAAACAAAACTGAATTATGACTCTAGCATATAACTTCTTTGCAAACCTTATATGAAAAAATTTTCATCTCAGCATTTCAGACCTTAAATCTGGTGAACTAAAAATTTTTATTATATGCATTTTTTTATTTTATATATTATGCAATATTTTAAAGATTTGCATATTTAGATTTGAACTCAAATACTGTAGCAAACCGTTGAATGCATCTAATTCTAATTTCTGTTCATTAATGAAATTTTTTTTAATTTGGTATTCAGCAGCACGGCCTTAATAAAAATTCAGGACAGCAACTATTTAAAATTTGTAGTAATTTAACGTTGGAGATTCACAAAATCTATCAAGCCTTGGCTCAAACTAATACAATTGCACAAGTGAACTGGGTTAGCAAACGGCTACCGTCAGTCTAAAGAATTCACAGAGCTGGTCGAGGAAATATCACAGCTAAAGCTCTATTAACTTCCAAGAATTCTATTCTTATATACGTGTATGTAATTTGCATCCTGGCGAGAGCTGACGAAATTAGAAGTGATAGTACATCTAAAATGGTAAAATAATAGGTTTAATTAAGATAACCTTTATAAAGTAGCATTCGTATTTTTTATTCAGAACTTTCGATTAACTAGGGAAGAAATGCCAAAAACGCGATGTTGCTGAAATCTTGTTGTGTCTTCTTTGAATACTCTTGCAAAAAGATTTCGTACAATTTAGCAACTCTTGATCCTTCACATTTATCAGGACAATACTCGAATCTGTCTCTTAATAGAAAATTAAAGATTTTTAGTTCAGTCGCTTGTATGCATAGCCATGTGTATAACAGTTATGCGCATTCGTGTGTGGACTGTATTACGCATATCTAGCTTGGGCTGCAGTAAAAGATGCAGATATATAATAAAAAGACTTATCTAGAATAGATTTCTAAAGCTTGTTACTAATGCATATACACTGTTCTCAATAAGCTACTGGCCCATTAGCGGAGAAGCGGCAAAGTCGCTAAGCACTGATAGTTTGGTCCGAGGTTAGAATCCCGCGAAAGGGCTGGTTGCATGGGTGTTTTCATGGTTTTCACCGTATGTAACGCGTATACGAGCCTGTTTCTCTTAGAAACTCCTCCACGAATGCAAACCTTCCCCCTCCCTTTAAGCAGCTAGCCCTCGAATGCTTCATCGTAATCAAATAAACCAAAACCAATAACTTGCTGAGCATAAATTAAAAAATAATCTCGGAATTTATCAAGAGAGTTAATACTAATTTTTTAAGAAAGCCAATGAAACAACACGGCTAATCTTTTACAATCTTTTATATTAAAATTTATTTCATGTACTGCAAATGAGGAAGAATCTGCGATGCAGAGGTAACACTTTCGGGCATTTCTGGAATCATATTTTCTGTTGAAAAGTTTCAGAATTAAGTGAAAACTCGTAACTGCAGAAATGCGAGAACGATGACGACTATAGGACAGTACAAGATCAAAATATTTTGCAGCAAGAAGAGCCGAAGATGAATGGGAAGAAGTGAGAAGATGAATATGAATTATCAAGTATGAGTGACACTGAACTTTGGAATGTAGCAATAAGCTGTTAAAGTATGTAAATAAAGCTCGACGCATATTCGAAGGGTCCGTGGTTCGAGTCCCGGCGAGGGCATTGCTTATTTTTCATCTCTCTTGCTTCGAAATATCCTAATGTCTCTACAAGTTCTCAATCATTAAAAAAATGTATTTGGAAAAAGTAATATTGTATTTGGAAAATGTGATATTGTAGTGAGTTGAGAGTATGGCATCCATGAGTGGTTAACTATTGTCTTCTCATCATTTTGAGAAGAAAGCTAATAAGAAAGTATAATAGTATTGTAAATAAACGATTAAACGTTTCAAAAATGCACGTCCAGTGAAAGCCTAGAGAGGGTTTTAATAACATGTAGAAGGTCCTTTACCGCTGTGCTTGGATCGTTCACCGGAGCGCATCCTTTACTGGCTATGCAGCGAAAATTAAAATCTATTCAGAGCTTAAAACTTTTTCGCTCGAGTTATTTCGCCTGTTAGAATGACCCTCATCAAAGACGCTTTTTACCTTTACGTGAATGAAAGCTGTCATCTGGATTAAAATTCTGCCACCGATAGCCATTTGAAAATACTCTCTTTTTCCTCCTAATGTTTTTCCTTAAGAAGTCGTAGATCGAAACAAACCGGTCCCGTGGTCATCTGACCTTCAACTTAGCCGCCCGAAGACAAATTTCTACTAAACACTCGAATAGTAGCCATGTTCAAGGATCCTCCGATTTTCATTGCTACTGCAGAAATGGTTTAGCATTCAACACGCAAAAATCAACTCTTCGCGTTCATCTGCATCAAACTGTAAGTATCCTCTTCAGTTGCTATTCAGAATTGTTTGCTGCCCGCTGCGGCTGTAGGGTTAATAACTCTTGAGATGCATCATACAAATCGCAAAGTGAAAAACTGTGAGTAAAATATTTTTAACAAGGATAATACTCGTGCGTAAATGGAAAGTCATATTTAAAACCAGCGGATTTTTCAGCACTTGAAATACTGTTAAGTTTTAATACCTGCTGTAAACAGTATTCATTCTTAAATTTGCTATAGTAGGTTGAAAACAAAAGCGGCAGATCAGGAAATTCTCTGGAGGGGGTTCAGCTTCATTGGCAAGGAAAACATTTTTTGTAACTGTAGGCTATTTTTCTATTTGTTTCGGAAAATTTTTGAATATTCAGTATCTAAATATTAGGAGTTGAGTAGTGATGATATTTTAATTATCTGGTTCCATTTTACTACTAATGGTTTATTTGATAAACTGTTAATTAACAACGGAATTTATACTACATTAAAAGTTGAACATCTAATTTCAGCTTTTAATGAGTTATAAATTTCGATTTTAAATTTTATCGCTATTTTTGATGAATTTAATCGCTATTTTTGAAATGAATGTAATAATGGAAATTATATTTATTTAAAAAATATTATCGAAAATTTTACTATTTAAAAATTTAAAAAAGTAATAGAATTTATTTTGTAACGTTCATTATTAAATAATAAATTAGTTCATTTATGTTAAAGTTTTTAACTTTGATATGCTTTGTGGAAATAAACTAAGTATTTCTTAACAGCAACTTTTCCCTCAGAGTCTTATATACATTAAGAAATTAAATAAAATATTATGGTTATTTATTTCTGTTGCTTTCAGTGTTGAATGATGTTTGATGGATGTTATATTAAAAAGTCCATTGACAAAGTCTTAAAAAATCCGAACTCTCATGAAAGGGATCTGCAGTGATTGAAATACTAGTGTATTGCAAAAGGGGTCCGGTGGTTTTTGTCCCTGTTTGTTTACCGATTCAAATTTAAATCCGTGCAAAATCAAGTTCTATATTCAGAAAAGCCAGCAAATTTTTCTTTTACTGCGATTTTGGAATATACCTTGCTGCGCTAATTAGCTGCACGAATACATTCCATGGTGTTTTGTCTCCAGTCGGCAAAAACTATTCAACTTATAACAAAAGAGGATACACTCAGATAATGCTCGTAAATTCAAGACAACTGATGCGGAGCTCAGAAAGATGTGACAGGCATTAAGCCATCCCTATGTAAAAAGTTATGCCGCAAAGGGCATTCAGTGGAGGTACATCATCGAAAGAGCAGCCCGGTGGGCCGGATTTTATGACAGATATGTGCGATCCGTGGAAACAATTTTAAGGGGACATGCGACATCTCGACTGGATGCAACTATTTCGAGATAAAAGTTTATAGGGTATAACGTTTCTCAAACTAATACTCTAGATTCTTTTTTTTTCATTCAAAATAGACAGATTGCAAATTATATAAAACATATAAAATATAAATTAAAAGCCTAATGATCTTAAAGACAAGTTGTTTAATTTCTCTTACCTTTAACAAATTTTTTGTGACAGTGTGCTAGTTTGCTACACTTTTCTTAAAAAATACTGCACCAAACTCCTTCAGATGTTGCACGATGGTTAAGAACACATCATTTAAGAATAATAAGCAGTATTTTAAGTTTTACTGAAAAAGAAAAAAGATTAAAAATAAATTCTTAAAATGTTTTCAAAATCATAGAAAAAAATAGTATTAAATTTTTAATACATCCAAAACTAATGATCGTAAATTTCATAGTATTCATAGTTTCAGAGAAATAGTTAAGTGCAAAATTTACCTAGTAATTTAATTAGTATCAGAGAAATAGTTAAGTGCAAAATTTTATGGCCACACCAGACATGTGTCCCTTCTAAACAGGTGGGCTTGCTCGTGCTTGTTTTTATTCTGAAATGAAAATGAGTCCTTTAAATTTTCGAAACATACATAAATTATATATATTTTAGAATCGTCTCAGTCTACTTTATTTTTTAGACCAAAATTGAAAATTTGGAGATTTGAAAACTTTTATGCCATATGTAAATTCTTGGCGAACATCATTGATACCGGAAAAATTGGAAACTGTACTGACTGAAATTGAAGCGGTGATAAATCGTCGACCTTAATCCGAGATAATGAGCCGCAAGTTCTGTCACCTGCTCATTTTCTGCTAGGACAGAAACCTGTTAATTTGTCTCCTATCAAATGCACTGATGAAGTATGCAGCACTAAACAAATTCTTTTAAAAGCGCATCTATATCCTGAAAAACTATTAAATAACTTTTAGAAAATTTTCTATAATGATTATTTGCTGAATCTGAAATCCGCGAATCGTGTGAACAGTCTCCATGTAAAACAGGACTTGAAGGTGAACGATTAATACATGAAGAACCATTACCACGCAAAGATGTGTAGATTGGGAAAGGTTCTCAAGACTTTTGATGGTAGAGATGGATTAATTCGCAGTTGTAAAATAAAGACTGGAAAAGGCATTATAAAGAGACCTTTACAGTTATTAGTTAAGTTAGAATGCTAAGAATATTAATATTGCATTATAGAATGTTACTCATTGAATACATAATTTTCGTATTGCTCATTGTCTACATGTATGTTTATTATGTAGATTTGAAATGTATATATTAGAAAATTTTAAGATTGTAGGAATGTATAATTATATTTAAAATTTAATTTAATTTTGAAAAAAGAATGACAGGTTTCCGGTAATAATTCTAGTATTTTAGTTGGATTATTGAAATATCACTTGTTTAATATTATCTTGAGAAAGAGAAATTTTTGATTAAAATTCCTGATGCTTGACTACAAAATGTTATAACAATAATCCTTAATATGAATGAAAGTCTGCTTGATAATCCTGAAACATACGGTAAGTTCTTACTTGTTATTGATGTTTATGTGACATTTTTCTGATTACAAATACTTGAATTTGCATTGAAATGCGTAACGATTCTTGAAAATAATTCTTGAAGATCTGTATGTGTCGCTGGTAATCTTGATTGTTCTGAACTACTGTTCAGCCGAGTACAGTGTGTAAGAAATTTTGTCTGAAAATCTATTTTAATTGCCTATAGAGAGAGTAAATGCTTCATGATGCATGTTTTTGTTTTCTGAATCTGGCAACGCCAGTAAGTAAAATGCGTAATGGAACTAAATATACTTTGAAGCTTGAAATCTGATATGTATGTTCTTTGCCTTTTATTTATACTCTATTTAGATTTCAAAATAATATTTCTTGAACCCTGATTAGATGGAACTTTTAGATTTTATCATTTATTAATGAACAGCATAAACTGTAAATGAAGTTTCAAGTAATCTTTTAACTCTCACACTATAGCGGTGTCATCTATTGAAACAATTTGCAGTTAATACCTATTTTGGAATTTCCACAATTTATGAAAGCTTCATGTGAACGACTTTCCGATTACCTTGCAGAAAATTATCTTTCTCCATTTAAATTTGTTGACGCGATAATTAAATCTAAACATACAACCCTTACTGCATTAGAGTACGGCCGCCTGAACAGGATAGTGGTTAGTGGCGTTGATTGCCGCACCGATGGGCACAGGCTCGAATACCAGAGAAAGCACGGATATTTACAAGGGTATAGTGTCTGTGTGGCAAGAGACCACAAAAGAGCCGTTCAGACTGGGGTTTATCTAAGCTAACGGAGTCAGTTCTATGAGTCGACTAGCTCCGCTATGCGTGTAGTTCAGATTTTTTAACTCGCAGCGCTATGGGGAAAACTGGTTTTGGAGATGAGTCGGCTAAGTCAGTTGTTTCCGTTAGCTCACATAAACCCCAGTCTGAACGTCCCATAGGTTCAAGGCGAGCTGAAATCATCTCGAAAGGTTGATGGTAGGGGAGAAGGGATGGAAGACTTTTGGTCCGCTTTCCGGACTGTTCTCGCTCGGAAATCCAAATTAGGCCAGAAGCTTAACATGTTAGGTAGATACAGCATACCTCAATCGCCTATGATCCTCCAGATGTGCTGGCCAACCAGAACCTGCACTGGGAATTGTACCTTCAATTTGTGATTCATTTATAGCTTTTATAATATGTTCAGCTTTTGATAATGTTTCAAGGTTTAATAAATTTATGTGTATAAAATGCAAACATTTTTCAATGAACCCTTTTTTTGAATCAATAGAATATTTATTAAAGACGGAAGCTTTTCTGGAGTGATCCTTTTTTCTTAACTTTCTAAATGCATTAAATATCCAAATTTGAAAGCTGTATGGTCAGATGCGAATTCGCTGTTCTTGCTAAAAAAATATACCAATAATTACAAAGAAAGTTTTAATTCAGAAATTTGTATTCTTGTCATGTGTGTGCATTGCTGTTGTTTAGAAAAACTTTTTTTTCCTTAATCTTTTTTGCAGTTGATGCACTCAAAACTTCCTAACAATCTTCTGTTTTCTTTCTATTATAATTAATTATTTGTGTATTCCGACAGTCTTCAATAAATTTTACAAAGATTTATGTAAATTAACAGTTGTTTCACTTTCAGTTTCAGTCTTTTGTAGACTAGTATATCTTTTATCATCAGTGTTTAAAATTACATTTCAAAGTAAAAGCATTAAACCGGTTTCGGATGAAGGAAATGGTTTTTCCAAACTGTCTGCTTAAAGTATGCTAGAGCATTTTAGTGTTGCATTTGTTGAAATAACATCAAATTAATTTTATGCATTAGCTAATTATATTGGTCATAAAATTTTGCGCAGTGTTTTTGGTACCTTTCATTCGGTGGATGAACAACTTTTAATATTTCTTGGAGGCTAGTTTGATGTCTACGATTTACTTCTGCTAAGCGCAGTAAAAATCTCATAATTTCTGAACAGTTTACTGCCGCTTATTCACCGGCCAAATTCAGAAAATACGCTGTGCATGATATATAAATATCTGTTATTTCAATTCCTCCTAGAAGAGCATTATAAGCTTCTGTCTACCAAATTAGGTAAGTGTTGTCATTAGATTGTCCTCTGCAAACTTATAGATCAATGCCGAAATTCGTAAACACTTCCTTCATTTATTTTTCCATTTTTTAGCGTATGTATCGTGTTTTCATTAGATCGAAAAAAATATCTGCTGGAGTTCCTGCGATGTTTACATATTTAACAACAATCGTTAGCTCATCAGAATGTGAAACAACCAACTTAAGATTAAGTTAAAATTTTACACGGTAAAATATATTATTTTCCAATAAAAAATAATAAAGCTTGTTTTAGAATTCAAAAAATTAATCGCAGTTTCCTGCTGGCAAATAAGCATTTGTCTGTTTTCCTTTATTGCGGATTGCAGTAGATGTTGCTATAACAACGAACTGAATATTGCTAACAACGCCATTCATTCCAAAATATATTCCGTTGCTTTTATTTCAGGTAATTTGATCGCTTTCCCTTAAAGTTAATCCTCTTAATTCAGCAGTTCTTTGCAAAATGCTTTTCCAATAATTGATATTTTCTTTTAACTCTTTTAAGAAAGCATTGATAAAATATTCACATTAGTTGTTTTCATAAATCCATACACCTTATAGATGTTAAGCAGAGGTTTTGTTTATGCAGCTACGATAGTATGTTTCCATTCACTAAAAACATTAATAAAATTGTAAGTTCATGTTACTGTTTCGATTATATCGAATAAGCCTTTAGTCACAATCTCTCCCCGCCTATTTTTGGCTTTTGATTGAGGGTCCATTAAGGTACATATCTACTCTGGTTTCCAAAAGTTAAGCAACTAATTAAAAAATTGCGATAAACCTGCTAAAATTACTTCGAAATTCTTGAAATTTGGATATGACGCAAATAAAAGCAAATTGCGTCTAGTAACATTAAGCAAAAAAGTGGCTATGTCATCGCTTTACGTAAATACGATACACCTTAAAACCAGTTGTTTAAAAGAGAATCGATGTTCAATGAAAGACGGTATATTAAACAGTTTCTAGATAGAAAAAGTGTAAAAGTGAGTGTGAGGCGACATTTGCCAGTTGAATTGCGCTATAGAGCCATAGGCCGATTAGAAGCATGTGAAGCCAGTCTGGCCCTGCAAAAGGCTTAAATGTCGACCTTTCCGTGGTAAACAAGTTGTAAAACTGATTTCTATCTATTGATTGGTTCAGCTTCTCAAAGACCTGCCGAAGGTAAGCCAAGAGTTACCACTTCTGCAGGTAAACTGGTATCTGAGACTTCGTGCACATCGCAACAGCACTGCAACAATATTCTCAGCTTAGATCTGCTCTTAGTTTTGTTACAGGAAGGACAATATCAACCAGGGCAGCACAAAGAAGGCTGCTAGAGGTCTGTATGCTAAGCAACCGACGTTATGCATCTCGTTCACCGCTCGTCACCGGAAAAAGCGTTTGAATTAGGCACATGGTATGAGAAAGTATATCTCGTATGAAACAAATACTTTAAGGAGGATGCACAGACCTGTATGCGCTGCCACACGGAACCGTCAATGCTCAGAGGTACACAGACGGTATACTGGATCCTATTGTCCGACAGTAAGCTGCCCCAATTGGCGATACCTTCATTTTGCAAGCTGATAATGCTCGCCATCGGCGGACACCAATAACATCGCGGACGAAAACGTCGCGGAGAAAACAACGCAACGTCGTGGTACAAAACATCGTGGGAGAAAATAAAGCAAAGAGGAAACATCGCAGTTCTAAAACATCGTAGTACAACATCGAAGTCGAAAATAAAGTGGTTCAAAAACTTCGCAGTTTAAAAACATCGCCGTCGAAAATATCGTGGTAAAAAATAAAGCACTTACAAACATCGCATGACGATAACATCGCAGACATGCGTTTTGCAGGTTTTAAAAGGCCCATACTTCTCAATTCCTAAAGATCTTTCAACTTCTGATCTCACGAAAGTAAAAACAGCTATTCGGTCTTCTCATATAATCCCAACTCACTTTGAAAAAATCACTTTTTCACCTATTACTAACTGTGCTAGATTCTATTCTCTTCCCAAAGTCCACAAAATTGGAATTCCGTTTCGGCCTATAGTTTCCAACTTATGAAAGGCACCATATCCTTTGGCCAAACATTGAATTTCCAACTTATGAAAGACATCATATCCTTTGGCCAAACATTGAGTTTCCAGATTTTCTCCATTGCTTTCTAAGAATATTAACACTGTCAAAAAATTCTTTTGAAGTTGTCGATAAACTTAAAGATTTTTCTCCCTTCTTTTCCATTCTGGTTTCTTTTGATGTTAAATCACTTTTTACTAATGTTCCAGTCGAAGAAACACTAAATTGTCTTGAAACTAGGCATCGATAATTCCATTTCAAAAGATTCGCAAAATAAATTGTCTTCAGAAGTTCGTTTATCTTCTTCGAAACGTATGTAAACCAATGATTGAACAAAGTTCGTTATATCAATATTTTCATCCAACTGCAACGCGTAATACTCACTGTGTTTTATGTTTCGAATAAGTGTCTGTTTTATGGAATTTGCCTTCCATGAATTCGTCCATTTATCGTATCATTTGATAACGGAATTTTACCAAGTTCATTAGGTAATATAAGGTTTTCTCCAATAGTGTGAGCCTGCACAGCCTTGGCAATTCTTAAGCGTACTAGGTAACTAGCTTCCAAAGTTTCTTCACTTGAAGTAACAAAACATTTCATTACCTGTTTTCTATTTAATCCTGATAATGTCCTCTTAAAATATTCTTCAGATTTATCCTTTAAACTAGCATGCTTAGATCCAAGATGTCTTTTAAGAAACGATGGTTTCGTACTTTGTTGGTTAACCGCAAACAATACATTGAGGTTGAGTGTCAATTTCATATCCATTCCAAAAAAACCAAAATGATAAAATAATTTTTATTATATTTTATATAAGCAATTTTTCTTTTCTTTTCAATATTCTTAGTGCTATAGTAGATTATGCTGATCCATCACATGTGAAGCATCACTTTTCCGCTTAGTCAAACCTAGCAATTTTTCTGTTTTTAAAATCTAGGTTTGTTTTATTATTTTTTCACAAATATTTAAATGCACAATATATTACGAGTTCTTAAAAAACAAACGACAATATTTTCAAATCGCGTAGAAAAGTAAGGAATACAAAGCAACAAAAAGACAAAATACCTGCTGTTAGAGACAGCAAATCGACGTAAAAAATGATTTTAATTGAAAATAGAGTAACATGAGCCCGGAAATGATGGCGACATATTAAGTGTCGAAATGATAATAAATTGATCAACTCTGAAAGAATTAATTAGAAACTGTTATCTTTTTATAGTAACTTATTTTTTATTTTTCTATTAAATACAACATCTATTTCTATTACTCCTTTTAAAAACATCATTTATGACAAATTTTGTTATGTCTATGGCTAAAAGAATTATTTGTGAAAATAAAAACGGATATTTTGCTAAAGTCTATAAGTGGCTATTGACCTTGAAGAAAGCTCAGATCGCATAAATTTACGGGTGTTAAAGAAAAAAATTAAACGAGATGTTGAGGTATTTAATTTTTGAATTTAATAGTTAAAAATACTTTGTTTCTTTGCGTACCAGCGGGTGAGAATCGCTGATTATTGCAATAATAGTTTTTAGAAAAATCCATTTTATAATTTCTATTACGAAATTCCATTTCATGAAACATTAAGTAAAAATCAGTTATTTCTAAATTATCAAGTGTCGTATTATTTTGTATTGCATTTTTTTCTCTTTCGACGTATTGAGGGTGAATATATAAGCTTAAAACATCATCTCATCATCTGAAGTAGATGTTATTTTATGTTACACATGAAGAAAATAATTGAGAGGATTTTAATTCTGAATAATTCCATTCAATTTCTATTTCTTTTTCATTTTAAAGTTTTCAAACATAATCTTTGCATCATTTTAAAATTTATATTGACTTAACATCAGTTTTAAATCGTTAACAACTACTTTATAATTATTTTTTCATTAGTATATACGTATATCATATTGCCACTTATATTTCTCTGAAATTGAAGTTGAATGTCAAAATTTGTAAGTGCTTTTTTATATTCTCTGAAGGAAGAAAATATATATTATAATGGAATCTGTACTTTTACACCACTGCTATTTTTCTGAATAGACTATTTCTTAAAAAATACGTCATTATAGTTTTCATTTAATTTTATATTATTTATTGCATCAAATAACTTAGGGGCTTCACTGTCATTTCCTTTAATAGTAATAAAACTTTTATCAAGAAAAACATATTTGTACCTTTGGGAGTAAAATAATCAGGAGTACAATGTATCATTATAATAGTATGAATCATTAATGAAGCAAGACGTTCAATTCATTTACCTGCCATAGATAGTTGGGTTGTATAAATAAATCCTCCTAAACTATTTAAGTCACATTTTCTTCTCCAATATTACCATCTTTAGTATTTGCAATTCTTAGTTCTAACTGTAGAAAGCTTCTTGAGTGTAAATATTTTTTTTCTTTTTATAGTAAAATTTATAAGCAGCATTTTCTCTCTGATCTGTTGCATTTTCATCCTCATTATATTCTGGAAGTTCTTCACTTTCAATTTCTTCATTATGATGGTATTTCGTATCTGCTGAGTCATAAATCTTTTCCATTTTTATTTATGTATAATTTTTAAATGCCCTCCTTTCATTGAAAATATTTCATTTAATTCATTGCGTATGGCTTGTTTTTCAGATCTCTCATCTGGAGATTTAGACAGTGAAACTTTATTCACAAAATCTGTAAAAAAAACCTCTTTCCTTCAATTTTGTTGCTTTTTCTATATAGTGTATGATTATTCATTTATTTGTGTTAAAAATCAGAACATCGTAAATCTTTTTCAAATAATTTTCGTCTTCTTTAACAATAAAATTATATTCAACTTTTTGACTAATTAAATCAACGAGATTGTAACGTTCTACTGTCTATCTGCTGTGTAGAATATGCAGAATAGTGACTGCACCGAAGAAGGGTTAAAACTAGCCTTTATTAAATTCTTTAAATTATTTACTATGCGTCAATTTGACGCTAACATACTACGCCTCTGCTTGGGCGGTAACTGAAACAGTAGAATCAAAACTCAAGATTGAAGATATTCACAAGTAGTAGAATTCAACTAGAGGACTCAATCAAGCCTGCATCCTACAGCGCGTAGATGAGTCTAGTGGCAACAAGCTAACAGCTATTAAGCTACGTCTAACCAGCAATAAATGCTAAGCCAAATGCTAAGCCAAATGCTAAGTTAGGGGAATGAAGGCTTATAGGAAAGTAACTTAAAACTAAATTTAACTGGTTATTTAAAATAAATATAAATCCCTACAAGGTCATTATTTTGATTAGTTATCCACATATGAATACTACTAATTTCATTTAATTGAACGGGGAAAATATCGGTTTACCAAATATTTTTAAAATCATACTACCTGGAGGATTCATGTTGTTAAATGAATAAATAACTTTAGTGGATTTTCCGTTTACAAAAGCTCATTTTACTATATCACAGTGAATACAAACATTATCATTTCAATTAGGTATGTCAGCAATATATTTACCTTTTTTCTCATCTTCGCTGTCTTTAGGAACCTTACATGTTTTCTTCGCAAATTATATAATTTTATGAAATTCACCCTTTTTAAAATTAACTTCCCATCCTTTAGATCCTTTAGATAATTTAATAAACCCAGTTTGTCTTGCTTTTAAAATACCTAGTTGGACTGGAGGATAATTTCTTAATAAGTTTATAAAATGTGCACTTAATTCTCTAATTATATAATTGCTATCAGTTATAGTTATTTCTGTAGCACGTAATGTAGATTCTATGTAAATTTGTTATTGTTATAATTCTTACGTATATTAAACCCAGAAACCCACATTGAAATTGATTTTAAAGGAATTTTTAAAAATTTTAATGGTGGTGTATAATAAATAGCAAAATTTTTAGATTTTTCAGGATATATATAGAGTTCAAAATACGTAAAGCTTTTTAGTAGGATATAAATCTTGACTTTAAAGACGGTCTTGCACCTTTAGAACGTAAATCCTCCTAATTAATCCATGTACTGAAGGATTCCGGTTAAGCTTGTAAGTATTTTTAAATTTTACGAACATTTATTTTATTTTAAACCTTTACTATCTTCTTTTATTTTCCATTTCTGGCCGGAATAAGCGCAAATAGATTTAGTCTATGCAAATGAGGTTGAAAACTGTAGAAGTATTTAAGACATGGCTTTTAGCCAAGAAAAAAAGAGAAAGAGAGATATTTCTGGCTGCCTTTACCACGCGTGTGCTTTTCATTGTCTGCCTTTAAGGCCAGAACTTAGTTCTTGCTGATATTTGAAGATGTATTGTAGTCTCTGCATTCTGCTCACTACATACGTAGTATTAAACGGCCAATCTTCGCGCTACTATTCTCTGTAAAGCAACTTAGTTCTTATTTAGTTAAGTTAGTTTATTTCTTATTTTCTACGTTTTAGACCAACAGTATTGGTCTTTGTATATCGAAGTGCGGGAGTTCCTGTACGTTGTGAGAAATAAAGGGTAAAGTTAACCCCTTCTTATTTGTGTTGTCTGTTCCACGCACACACGAACATAGCTTTGAGTAAGTTCTCTCCCTGTTCTTATTCAGGACTCCAGTTATGTTTGCAAAATCAGCTAGAAGGAACAGTAGTCCTGACAAGTTGGCCATTTTACAAAACATTTATTATTTTTCTTTTTTAATATTTTTTCAATACATTGTCATTATTATTATATTTTACCATTTCATTGTTATAAAATATTCCGTCAATTTCTTCACCATTTAAATCTTTTACTGTATATGTAATAGAATCTCTTTTCATTACTTCAGAAACTTTAAATATCTCTTCCGTGGCGCACCAGCAGTTGAGCGGTAAAAGTCGTTGAACATTGGTAGGTTGATCCGGGGTTCGAGTGGCGGCGAACGGGCTGGCTGCAGGGGTGTTTTCGTGGTTTTCCCCATGTGTAACGTGGCTACGAGCCAGTTTCCTCTAAAAAGTCCTCCATGGGGCATTTTCCTCTTTCAGTGCAGTGATTAAGGGTAACAGGTTAAAAAAATATCTCTTCCGTAAAAGTTGAGTCATCTACTCTCATGATTTTTTTTTATTGAAGATAATCTAACTCTATCCATCTCAAATTTAGTTTTTTTTTAATATTCTCTTTTGTGTATAAATTGTTATAAACTATTATTTCATTTTCAGATTTACTAGCTTCGATAGGTGTCACTTTTATAGATTTATAATATGAACTGTTATAATTTTTAAGCGATACATCGATATATCTTTTAATGATGTTAGCATGCATACATTTTATAAATTTTCTTTGATAGTCCTATTAAATCTATCTGCTATGTCAGACTTATTTTCTTTATTTTTAGTGTTAAACAATTTAAAATTATAATCTTTAAATAACTCCGTGTAGCTTTTTTTCCAAATTTAGTACCCTCATCCGTCATATAAATTTTAGTATTCTTTCTTTAAAAAATTGTTTAAAACCTTACATTACTTGTTCAATTGTTTTTCTTTTTATAGGAAAACCCCAAGTATATCTATTAAAACATGTATAACTGTTAACAAACAAGTTGGTCCATCATTATATTTATTGCAATTTTAATAAATAATAAATCGGCACCAAATTGAATATTACTTTTAGGTGCATAAACTCATCTTTCAAATATACTAATAGCGGGTTTATATCGCGTACATACATCTTGTATATGTAAATATTTTTGAACATCCTCGTTTGATAATCCTGTTTTCCTTCACAATTCTTTAATTCCATAATATCCTGTTTTTGGTTTGTAATATGTTTCTTTTATGAGCCTTTCGGCTTCTTTTTGGTTAAAAAAGTACACTTATTTTTCCCTCATTTTGCGCAATGTCCTTTTCCCATTCTTATTTAAGTTCCACTTTTATTTTTGATGAGTACTTCATGATAATTTTTATTTTCTGTTTTCTTTTTACGTGAGGGAGATTGAGTCAACATTTCCTTATTTATATTGGGATAAAATCCCATTCGCTGTTTCATTTTAGCTTTAATTTTTTTAACCTAAAGGATAAAAACCACTTGCCAAATTTTCAATTTTATACAAACCGCCTAAACGTTTTCTATCTGCTCCATGTCTTGCATTTAAATCATTATTATTATAGTAATCTAAATCATGTTTTTCACAAAGTTTATCCACTCTATTAATTCCTGTATCTCCTCTTTCTAAACGCCTTTTAACATTAGTTTCAAAACCACACCATTAATAACCAGGTACATGGGCTTCAAAAGGTAAATTATTAATAAAAAGGATAGTTGAATCTGATCCTTTAATTAAAGCTTATCCACTTTTAATACATTTTTTACATTTAAATTTCAATTCACCTTTCTTAGAATATGACTCAATATTTACAGTTATATAACAAATAACCGTTTATTAGGGGTGATAGTTACATCCAATCAATTGCATTTGCTTTATATATGTATTTAACAACAAATTTTAATATTTTTATAAAAATTTTTTTTCATTTATATATTTCTTCTTCAGAAATTTCTTCGGCTTTAAATGAATGAGGGACTACTATGTGGGGGTATATTGAAAAGGAACGAACTAAATGATTACTGCGTCTAAAGGTACCTTCGTTGTTTAATTATTTTCATAACCTGACGTTTTCCAAGTATGTATGGAAATAATATTTGAATGCACACTATATGGATTTCTTTAAGTTTCTAAACCCAAACTGAAGCTCATATGGGCTATTAGCTTTCTAATGGCCATCATTCTCGATAACCAATCGTTTTCTGTACTATATTTTTTCATAGCAGAACAGGCTGGAGACTTAAATTTTTTTATGGTTTTTCTCACGCGTAGCATAAACGAGAAACAGTAAGGCTTCGTTACCATTACTGCGTTACGTAAGCAGGCTTTTCGTGTTATTGAATCAACGATAAAGTTGCTTTGATTGATATTTTCATCAGAGAGGTGTGTAGCTCTGAGAGAACAGTTGAAGGGCTCGTCAACATGTTGGAATATTATCCACAAGCATGAAAACCGGAGCATAAAATAAAGAGTTCTCAGTTTTTATTATCAGAACATATTTATTTGTATAATACAGTATTCTGAAACATGATACAGAAATGCCAAGCTAATCGAAATTGTAAAGAATATTCTTTTTTATTTACATTTGCTAAACCTTTTACCGTTTCTAAATTACAAAATTTTAAAATGTTACGTATGAAGAAACCATAAGGCATTTCATTTCGGAGGAGACATGAAAAATGTGCAATGCCCTCACTGGAGCTTAAACTTTCAATCTGCTAGCCGGATGTGCTTCTCAATTACACCGCGAAGGCATGCGGTAAAGTGGGAGAAAATATTTTATACATCTTTCTTTTTTGTCTTCAAGAGTATTTTAAGAATTCAATCCAACTACCTGGCTGACCTTAAAATTACGCTCTCACTTCTAATTCTTCGCTTTCTGTCCAAAGTTTCTGAGTTACTGAAATTTTGGTAGCTGATATTCTAAACATTTTGTTGAGCATATCTGGGTGTCAAGAGTGTGGTAACGTTTTTTGTGTATTCCTTTCATATTTTGCTCACGAGATGAACATTTCCATTTTTTTTCATATTTTTGCTAAATACTGCTGTTTTTGCACTTAGTACATATGAGCTGGAGCGTCTTCACTTTTTCTTCTACAACTGCTGGTTTTCAGTTATTATCTTGATGTACGCTAACTTCTCTGCGTAATGACGGTAATGTTTTAGTACCGCTATCACATATTTTTGTAAATTTAACAACTTTCTTTGAAATCACTGAGATGCCAAGAACTTTTTGTTATGCTTTTTAGTGGCCAGTGATCAATTTGAACCGTAAAAGTAAAATTTTTGCTAGAAATACACTCATGTCCATGAATTAAGGATAATTAGGGGTCACGCGGAAATCGAACTCTAAAATAAATATATCACCTGTAAAATCACTACACACATCTCCAAGAACCATATGCAAATTTCAGGAAGTAACCAGATGACACCGATGGTACGTCACAATGACGAGAGTGTAAGAGAGTGATATATAAGGAATACAGGCAAAGAAGTAAAATTGTTCGCAGGGGCTTTATAAGCATTTCAGTGCAATAACCGAATAGTTATGACACAAAGAACGCATTTGGATGATTTTTTACGTGGTAGAATTATCGGCCGTCTGGAATGTGGGCGTACCCAACTGTAAGTATCAGACGAACTTGGAATTGCCCAGAGTGTCATCTCCAGGCTTTGGGAACGATTCCAAGATGATGGTAATGTGAGTAGACGTTACAGCACAGGTCGCCCCAGAGTTACAACGCTGAATGAGGACCGGTATTTGGCAGTTACTGCCAAAAGAAACAGAAGGAGCACAGCCTCAGACCTGTCTCGTCAGCGCTTTTCAGCCACTGGTACGACAATTTCAAGGTAGACCGTGTACAGACGCTTAGGGCAGATTGGTCTATATGCTCGGACTGTCAAATGCGTTCCACTTACTGCAACTCACTGTCGCCTGCGGTTAGCCTGGAGTAGAGAACATGCATTGTGGACACCGCAACAGTGAGCTTGTGTGATGTTTTCCGACGAGTCCAGGTTTAGCTTGCAGTCTGATTCTCGCCGGACTTTCATATGGAGATCTCCAGGTTCCCGTTACCACCAAGAAAACATCATTGAACGACTCCGTTACGGTGGTGCAGGAGTGCTCGTTTGGGGTGGAATTATTCTGGGTTCCAGAACTGACCTGCATGTTCAGATTGGAACCATGACAAGCCAAATCTATCGGGACGTCATTCTGGAACAACATGTACGTTTGTTTCGGGGCGCCATGGGCGCACAATTTGTGTTTATGGATGACAACGCCGGTCCTCACCGTGCTAACATCGTAAGCGAATGCCTGCAATCGGAGGATATCACCCGTATGGACTG
>KK114984.1:99295-112899 GCA_000611955.2 Stegodyphus mimosarum | reverse complement strand
GAAGAGTTCTTCCATAAAGCCATTATCATTATAAGGTTGAATTTTGCTTAATTTTATAGTTGAAGCTGACATCTTCTTTTTCCATCTAAGTATTTAGAAAGGTCGCTCGAAAGATATAGGTAAATACCAAGTAAAAATGTTTGAATATTATATAAATCTTACCAATAAAAACTCATAAATTCTTCTTTTGTAACCATCATAACGAATCACATCAATAAAGCAATGATAAGGAGAATCTGCTGTGTAAACTAAGAATAAATTCATATATTTACAGAATAATTAACACAAGATAATGAGTAATCGCCGACTGTACATGGAATTTTCAAATATATCTCAGTTATTTTTGACAGGGCTCGTAATCTACAGATTGTAAAATCAATAAAGTAGATCGAAGTTTGAAAATAGTCAAAACAGGGTCTGAATCTCTACCTTGCCTTGAAACCCTTCACCTAGAAAATACCGTGCCTTTTGGAACAATGATTGCCTTCCGAGTAGAATGCTGATATGAGCGAATGGAAATACACGAGTAGAAGAGCCAGGTGTCCCAGACGTGTTATGGATGTCTAACAGACTTACCAGGAACACTAAATGAAGCAGAAGGTACCCTTTACAATTAATGAGTCCTCTTTCTCCGTCCACAACGCACATTTGTCATGGTGGGTCTAATCGGATTTTCACTAACAGAATGCTCTGTGGTCAATTAATATTCAGCTGAAATCTCGAGAATCTAATCAAGTTCCATTTTATCTTTCGTCACCACATGATTTTTATTAACCTAAAGTGGTGAAGGTTTTTAACAAAAATTTTTTAAATGAAGTTTTTTAACCTAAAGCTATTTGTGATTGGTTTAAGTTGCAGCACATAGTTAGTCCTGCAGCTTTAAAAATCCGTATGTCATAGGGCACCATTGAAAATATATGCTGTGAATGTTTTAGTTACCTTCACTCATTTAATTTCGACTTATCGTGGTCTCCTGTTAGCTTTAATGGTGTATATAAGGTTACGTAGGTCATGGTTATCAATGACGCGTTTGTTCAAATCTTTTTCCACTTACTTCCTTCATGTTAAGAATTTCAATTATTCTTGCTAACAGAAGGTTGATTTCTTGATTATCCCATTAATTACGTGCACATAATTTTCCTCTGCCAAATCCCGGCGCATTTTTAAACCATCATAAAGTTATAAAATTCCCTGAATAATAGACAATAATGTCCATATCTTAGAAATCCCCAGTGATTGAAGATTTTTGCCCTGAAAACAGATTCATGAACCCATGAAAAGTTTGATTCTTCTGTGATTTCTTTCGCATTTAAAAAAAAATTTGGTAGCATGATTGCAGAAAGGACAAACACCAGGTTGATATATTTTCAAAAATTTTCCTCTTGAAGATTTGTAAACATAGTGATCTTAAGAGTATTTTTGGAGGAGAAAAATTCTCCCTACTGAATTTACTTTGACCAACCAATATTTAGATAATTAAAATATTAAATGAGTTGAAAGAGCATGATTTAAGCCTCAGTTCTATGTAATTTAGTATTCTTAAAAATATTTTATATGCACTGGTTATCATAAATTAAGGAAAAATCACAAAAATCACGATTACTGAAAAAGTTACATAGAGAATTTTATGAAACTTACCCACAATATACAACACATTGTAAGGTATCAAATAACATAAAAAGAAATTACCAGACAATTATGGAAGTATAGAAATTAGCACATGTATAAAGTGAACAAATGGAAGGTGTCAGTTTGCTATAGGAAAAGTACCTTCAATATGGAATATGATCGCCTCTAGAAGCAATACAGCACATACAGCGATGTGTGATGCTTTCAATTATGCGTTCTATCAGTTCCATAGGAAGCGAGAGCCATTGCTCTTGCATAAGCATCAAGGATGTCATCTCTATGAACCTTATAAGGTATTTCTTATACGGTAGGCCTTCTTCGCATACCTTCGTGGTGTAGTGGTCAGCATGCTCGACGCGTAACCGAGAGCTCCGTGGTTCGACTCCGGCGAAGGCGTTGCTAATTTTTCATGTCTCCTGTTTCGAAATAACCTAATGTCTCTACAACCTAAGAATTCATGGTTCCCCTTGGAAAGACATAGAGGTCTGTGCGTCCACCCAAAGAGATGCCACCCCAAACACAGACACTGCCTCTTCCGTATGCATCTCTTTCACGGATGTTTGACGGATGATAACGGGTTCCAGGTTATCTCCATATCAAATAACGCCTACTATCGCTTTCTAGACTAAACCTGCGCTCATCCGTAAAGAGAACAGCCCTCCATTGATCAGGCCTCAAGTGGACATGTTGTCGTGCCCACTGCAAACGGTCCCTCCTACGGCGTGGCTTGAGCTGCTTGCAAATGGCTGATCGCCTCGAATACAGACCACCTTCGTGAAGTCTTCTACGCACAGTTGACGTTGACAGCAACCTTCTGGTGGCTGCAGCAAGGGAGGATCTAAGAAGAGTAGCGGTTCTATTCTTGCGTGCACATAATGTCAAATATCGGTCATCGACGCTTGTCGTAGCAGTTGGCCGTCCTTGTCTGAATCTCCTAGATGCCAAATCTGTGGCTTGAAATTGCCTCCAAAATCTATGAACCACAGAAGGACTCACATTTAGCCCTCTGGCCACTTCTGTTTAACTTTGTCTTGCCTCTAGTCTCCCAATGGCTCTCCATCGTAGTTCTGCAGATAAATTTGTTACGAATTGGCTATCTCAGATTTCTGATGTCACTATCACAGGGAAATATGTGGGCTTGCTCTCAAACATGGACTTTTATGCTCCTTGCAGATTACGTATTCCGAGTGCAGAGCCACTAATTTGCATATTGCAGTTTTACTCAGCTACTCTTACTTGGCAACATATTCAAATTTTCACGGTTTGGCTTATTTTTGAGGGAGTTATCGCTATTTTTGTGATTTTCCCTTAATTTATGATAACCAGTGCATTTGCGTTGCTGCTCTTCTGAGCTTAAAAACATTCAAGCTTAAATAGTATATCTGAGATGCATATTATTTTATTTTTAGACTACTTGCATTGCAGTATTCTTTTTCAGTAGCTCCTTTGTGACTTATGATGCACTGTATTGCAATACTTATCATTATGCTGTTCGCTGTTTACAAAAACTTTTTATTCTTTACATTTATGTGATCGTAGTTCGCATTGTAATTATCCATGTTATGCTAATTTCTCATCTGCTGTTAATTGATTATCACGTAATATTTATTGTAACTGTTTATTTAGTACTGTATTTATAACGCTGTCTATTATTTATTAACAAATATGAGACTTGTGGGACAAATGAAAAGCTGCAACTTTGGGCTATTGTTTAAATGCTCGCGTGTTCTTTAAATATACATATATTATTACGAAAGTTTTTTTAAGAGTTTAAGATGGACATTGTAAACATTTGAATATAAAGCAAATATTTACTTAGTAATAAATAATTAAAAAGGGCCACACTAAACGTACATTTGGTTTTCCTAACCAGATTTTTTAATTGAAAACACATTTATAAAAAAACTAAAAATCTCTTACCTTGAAATTATGCCGAATGCAGAAACTTCTCTTAATTTAGTGAATTTACTTTTTTTGATAGATTAAATTTATTCATTTGTTTAATTTTTAAATTGATTTAGTAGATTAAATAGAAATCTTAAGGGTAATTATTTTCGCATGAAACACAACGTACAGAATTGGAAAATAAATTAGGCGAACTTTAGGAAAACTTAGTTCTTGTCTTTTAAGTAAGGAAGAACATTAAGCAGGATATACGAATATAACGTTATTGTTGCATGTTTATTTGTCAACAGCTTCCTTTTAAAGCAATGTGAAAGAAAAACCGATTTCTGTGAGTTAAAAAAGATAAATTGTTTTACTGGGGGTATTAAAATTATGTTTCTGTACATTTCCGGCCATCAAATTAGTTGAAAACAGAGAAGAATTCCCTTCGGAAATTGTGACATACACGAAAAGGAAAAGTGTCAGTAAAGGAGGAAAACTTCGTTTACTTTTTATTTCAAGTATATGGTGAAGGCCTTCAAGTGCCACTGTAACGTCAAGTGTTTTAAAGTTTCTTTGCAACAAACTTATCAGATAAAGTGCGTTTTCGTGTTATTTTCCTAATTTTTTAGTGAAGATCAGCAAAAAATCATTTGATAATGTTTTTAAACATATATGGAAAATTTTATTCAGAGCTCGCGTTCTGCTCTGATTTTTTTATAGCTCTTATTTTAAGATATTTTGTCTTTAACAAATTGCAGTAAGAAGATTCCTAAAAAGTACTTTTTCAGTAATAGAAAAAAACAAAGCAAGAGATATTTTTGTTGCACGAGCCAGTATTAAATCAATAAGAGAAAGTAATATTAAAGTCTGTTACTGGAGTTAATACCATTTTTTGGCCTTAACAAAAGAAGAGATTTTCTTTTCCATTTTCGATGCAGTCTTATTTTATTTTCGATATGGTTCTGCCCATAACCTCTGATTACAAGAGATGTAAACTAACATTTCAAAAACAGAATTGCAACAGAGGACAAATTAAAAGATAATGTTCATTACAACTTAAATAGGGACATATTTTACCAATTTTAAACAAAATAGTAGTTCGCATTTTTACACAAGATAACACTGTGGACTTTACTGTTCAGCTGCGGATATATTCTGTTCAAAGTGCTACATGAATAATTTTTCTTTCGATTGCAAACCATCCTAAGAATCTATGCTAATGAAATAACGATCTCAAGAGACTTCGTCGCGTTTTTGTTCTGATTTAAAATATCATACTGATAAAAAAGAGAACGGAGAAGGCAAATTTAATAAATTTATTTTAATAAATCTGGTCTCTGTTTTCTTCAAAGTAGCTCTCTTTTGCTCTCGTAATACATCCCTCCGATGGCTTCCTAATTACTGAACTACTTCCTGGGCGTCTTTTAACGTAAATATGTCAGCCACTTCTACATTTTAGTCCGAATGTCGTCTGCGTATTCAACATGCTAAACTTTCAATTTGGACCTCAGTCTCGGCGATTAAAAAAAGATTATAGGATTTCAGATCTGGAGAGTAAGGGATTGAGATACAACTACAAAGTTTATCTACACCCAAACACTGTTATCTTCCAAGACATCGTGACTTGATGCGTTATCGTGTTGAAGTAACCAGTTTCCATCTCTTCACAATCAAGATAAAAACCTCCTCTTTCAGTTCCTTAAAACACAATAATAATATGCATCAGTCATTGCTTGATCTGAAAGGACGAATTCTGAGTATGTAATGCCTTTTACGTCCAAATTACAACGCAGGCTTCATCAACATCAACACAGTCCTACCTTTACTTCATCTAGAGGAATTAGTGGTCATTGATTTGAGCTCTGAATGCAATTCTTATCAAATACTAAGTTGAATCATTCATACATTCAGACAAAATACAAAGTACGCTAGGTACACTTCAACTAAAACACTTACAAGGAGCATTCCAGTCACGGTTCAAAAATTGATTTCGTGACGTAAATGTAGAACGTGATTACTTTAAAGTAAGTAGAGACTTGATTTAATTTAGGTACTAGTTTGCAAAATTCTGTTAATCTTTATTACTGAAATCAGTGCAAAAAGATATTTGAGTTTTTTTTTCGATTGAATTCATCAGAAGAAGAAAATTTGAATTAAAATGCTTTAAATTAAAGATACATTTTATAGTTTCAACATGCATGTGCATATCATCATAATGTATTTTGACATGTGATTTTTATTTCCAAATTATGTTTAATCTTTTATTTCATATTTACTATTAAAGTCTTAGTGCCTTGTGCAACTTTATTAAATTTTTTTTTGTATTACAATTGATGAGTGATAGCTTGATACTTTGCAAAATATTCTACGTATACTGATTCTAAATGTTTAACAAGAAACTATTCACTTTTATTTCTTTATAAGAATTCAAATGGCTTTTAAAGGACTATTAAAGTGTATAAATATGCAAGTATCACTGCTCAAATCATTGACATAGCTTCGAGGAAAAATGTCAGGAAAGATTAAGAAAATAAAGTATTCTTATGTGCAAGTAGGTATAAGTGGATATCCTAGTATTTGAAGAAAAAAGGACACGTATGTCGCCATTGCCCCAAATTTCAATGCTTGCGGATTAAAGTTGTTCATCGGATGTGAACACTTGTGTTTTAGCTTAATAATAAACATTTTCGACATTATTCGTTAATACAATTGTATCACCATTTTCTTTTAAGAAAAATTAACATTTTATGAGTTTCTGAGGTGTAACTAATTTAGAATTAACTTCTCTTTGTTGCCAGATAAATTGTTCAAGCAGTCACCTAAAATAATAACTGCATTATTTCAGGTACTATGCCTACCGGCGGGATGGTGGGTTTGGTAATGGAGCGAGTTAAATTCTTGCCACTGCTGACATCTTCATGCATGTTACTTGCTGTTTCCCTACCTTATCTCGTTGCTGTCACTTTGGAAAAAGTACATATGTTCCTGCCTTACATCAGGTAATTACAGTACTTTTCTAAATATATTTCAGATTTTCTTAAAAAGTATTTTCTTTCTCAAACTTTTTAAAATTCAGATTAAATTACTGTCTCTTATATCCGATGGAAGATTTAGCTACAAAACTGCAAGCTGGGAAGTAAAGACTTAATAGACAGTCAGTAAATTTACTTCATTTTTCAGACAGAGGAATAGTCTGACAGTGCTATGCTCAGTATATTTTCCTCTTTCTAAAAAGTTGTAAAATTTAAGTAGATTCTTGGCAAATATACGATGTAAATAATTTTTAGACGAAATGGCAGTGAATTATAGCTAAGTAAAAACTGAAACTTGAAAAGGGTGTAAAGATCCTTTATTGTATCTAAATAAGAACAGAAGGCACATCTTAAAACTCAGCCAACCACTTATGGCGAGATAACTTAAGGTAACAATAAGTAAGATGTAAAATTTTAACTCAAATAAACTAGTAACAGAAGACTATACAATCATTTTAACGCGAAGTTGGTTCAGAACGTAACCGGCGTGGAATTCACCTATCCGCAATTACAATACAAGGCCGAAGACAAGAACTCTCATCTAAGACGGTGACTTAGTAACGTAGCCACGACAGGCAGAACATGTTCTTCTATCTTACAGTCACAAACTCCTAATCTTAAATACATGAGAACCAATTTGCATTCTGGCTGGAAAACGGAAAGGAAGAAGTGACAGTGCGGATCCAAAGCACAAAATAACTGGTTATTTAACATAAAAGAGCCTGACAAGGTCTTTGGAAATACGTGTTTAATGTTAATGTAAACATTAGTATGTAAAATCGTGTGTTATTGTAGAGAGATGTAGCTTCATTAAAATAAAATTTAAATTATCAATATCTCTTGCGGGAAAGCTATACGTAACCGCGATTCAGAAAGGTTGGTTTCTCGAAAAATGTTAAGTAAAAAAAAAAAAAAAAAAGAGACAACTTGCTCTAAAAAAAAAAAAAAAAAAAAAGAGACAACTTGCTCGGTCAGCGGTCATGCATTCTAGCATGTGAATAAGTCATGAATGCACGTTGTAATGAAAATAATCTTACTTCATATTTCCTCGCAGGTAAGAAAACAAAATATAACTAAGCATTCATTTTAAACACTATAAGAATAGTTTTACCGACAAAAATACTGCCGTCTTAAAAATAACATTAGCTTTAAGATTAAGTGCTATTATTTTAGCTCGATTAACAATTTTGAGTCCCATCTAGAACAGTAAGACTTCGTCAACGAGCAGATTCCTAAAGGTGTTGCACTGGTAAGAATATCAAAATGTCCACCACTTCATATTTAGTCAGACACTTAAAATCTTCCAGCTCTACCAAGTTTTAGCTGTAATGATTTAAGATCTTTTAAAAACTTCTTGAAGTTTTTCAATTCACTTAAAAAGTACTGATGACTTTGCGCTAAGTAATCTTGCAAAATTATAATATCCAGAAGATACATTTTATCAGTGACAGATGTTTTCTTTTAATAAAACAATAAATGTGGCCGGTTATTTGCACAAGCGTGTAATGTAACAGACGGTGAAGTGTTACAACATAGATCTTTGATTTCCAGTTTCTTACTAGTCATTTTGAGAGAAATAATTCACATAGCTTTTCCAACATAGGATTTCTAGATCTGCAAGCAAGCCGACATTCACTGCCCTGTCAGAGCTGATGAACATTCTTTCGTAAGTTCTAACGGAAGTTCGTAGATTTGGTGAACGATTGATAAAGAAAATTCCATCAAATATCCATTTAAAAAATCAAACGGAAATATCTCGCAAAAAAGAGAAAATGTGCTTAATACGAGATAAAAATGGAAAACATAAGAGATATCTCCACTAAATACCGTATTAAGCTTGTTTCAAATCTGGATTGTGAATCGATGGAATTAAACTTATTGGAACTGGTTAGTTGTCCCTCTGTCTCTGTAGTTTCAAACGGTTACCCTCCCTGTGTAAGTTAAGATTGGTACCTGTCCTCTTATTTGGATGCCAAGCCTTCTCATTAAATATTAAAAATATCAGGTTACTTCAAAGATTATAGATTATATTAATGCAGTTTTTTATCTGTCTGCTGAGAGCGTTCTTATCACTGTTGAAGCATGCGATGCATGTTTATTTTGCACAAAGTCACAAGCTGATCACTGCTGACAGCAGGCAGTCTTCAGATCGATGAACTTTTGCCAGTGCTGAGGCAGATTTCGAATATTATTTCTGTGAAACTGAACAGGTTTTAATGAAAAAAAAAACTTCTAACACTCATTGAACTTGGTTGCATTGATGGAACGATGGGAAACTATGGGAAAAGTGAAAGGCTGTCCATGCAAGATCTAAGCAAGTAAACAACTTTTTCCAAACTGAGTCCATTAGTTGCTAGAGTTGCGATATTACACTATGGCATGACCTTGCGATTTGGGGAGGAATCGGATAATACAGTAAAGCGGGAATTAGACAAAGAGTTTATCAATGAAATGCTGTTGTTGCTAACTGTAGAGTTGGGAGAGAATGATGTCTGGTTGAGAACAAAGCATTATGCCATGTAAATCCTAACAACCACAAAGCATCATTTTACGCGGAAGAACCATTTTCGGCTGAGGCCTTTTTCTTTTTAGTCAAATTCAAACAAACGTAGAGACATCGACTGGCATCTCTTATGTTGGCCGTCTTGCTGCTTCACCTGAGCTCGGATTAGTGGCATATGCACTGGTATTAAAAATTTAGAGAATTTTCACACTTAATCGCTTTCCTCAAGGAATGCTGCTCAGATTTTAACGAAATTTACTATGTGCGTAAGCTGATGATGTAATACAAAAACATATATAGTACAATAAATAGTCATGGTACACAAACATGCTCGTGTTCAACGCTCATTGGAGCAAGATGGTCTAAAACAGAAATTAAAAGATTGAACAAAAAGGAGAATAATAGAGTGAACTATCCCCTCTAACAGGCATATAATCCTCACAACATGACTTCATACTGGAAAAGAAGCTGTTTACGAGTTTCTGTTGCATTCTTACCGACTGCCACAGAAATGCTATTTATAGGTCCTGAAGAGTTCTGGGAAGGAAAAGGCGAGTTGCAGTTGCTCTCCCAAGAGCATCCTAGATACGTTCTACAAGGCTCAGGTTTGGAGATTTGATTGGTCAAACTGTCGATTTAGTATCCTCAGTTTCCAGAAACTCATAGATCACATTCGCCCTATATGGATGAGCGTTACGACTTATAAAAATAAACTAAGGGCCAATTGTACCCCTAAAAAGGCAAAAATAGGGATTTAAAATTTCTTCTCTGTACTTCACAATAATCACACAGCCTCTGTCAAAGACGTGATAGTGCGTGCTGTCATCCAGCATGATGCCTAATCAGACCATCAAATCGGGGCTCATTTGTAAAGAGAGTGGTCCCTCACTGATGCTTGTTTTAAAGTCGATGTTCTCTTCACCATGCTAAACGGACGCTGTTCTGCGCAGAAGTGAGTGGAACGCAAAGAGCAGGTGTTCTTGCAAACAAGCCTCTGTCACATACCCTTCTAGAAACAATAATCCTTCAAACGTGACTTCCTGTGGCTCCATGGAGGTCATCAAAGAACTGCGCTGTCTCGTTACGTCTCGCTGAAATAAGCAAATATTGATCTTCATTGGACGACATTGCCAAAACTTTCTCTCTGCTGATTCGACATCTTTAAACTATTTCCACAAGTTGCTGAAAACGCTGGGCATTAGTTAGGTAACCAGATTATGGCAAAGCAAACGAAGGCTACCTGCCTAAAGGGAGGATACCTGCCTTCAATAATAAATTTCTGAGGAAATTAACACGTATTATTTCATTACACATAGAAAAAACCGCTAAAAACATCAATGGAGACAAGCCGTTCATCTGGGCTCAGACCCGGGTCGAACTACGAGTTTTCAAGGGTCTTAACCATTTGGCCACCGGTTAGGCTATTCTTGGCATTACATTCAAGTCTGCAGCAATCTGCACTTCAGACTATCATTAGATTTCCGCTGACGAGACGGGAAAGTGGTTAGAGACCCTAACTGCCTCAGCGAAAGGGTCGGGTTCGAATCCCGGCGAAATTATGGATGTAATTCGTTCATCCCTTCATAGGAGGCGCCTCTGGCCCACCTATTAGATGCATCCATAATAAAGAGACCACCGCTTCCGACCTTAGCAGTGGCCAACGCCTATAAACGGATAGAGCCCGCCGTTGTAAAAAAAAGAAACAATAATTAGATTTCATGCATTAGGTGAGCATAATGTTATGAAAACATGGAAATCCTTTAATTAGCTTGAGTAGAGTTCATATTAGATTCTCAATAAAAGCACATAGAAGAAGAAGAAAGAATACGAATAATTTATGTCAATTTTAACTCAATACATCAGCGGTCGACCTTTTTCTTCTGCTAGCCGATATGGAAACTCTTTACTGCACTTAAGAAATTTACAGTTGCATTTCATTGAAGGGGGGAGTGAGGTCATTGGATCCGTTTCCTATGAATTTTAATTCAGCTTGAAAATCTAAATTGTGATGACAGCAAATTACATTCTATACTTCTAGCCTTTAGTTAGTCATATTTAGGTAGATTTAAGTTTGGAATATCGCGAGTATAGCTTAAGTGAAATTTATAACAAATTTAGTTACTTTGTTTCATAAATTCCTGCATTTAATTGTTTATCCGACATTATAACTCTCTGAAGGCACTTAGAAAGGAAAAGAATGAGAGGGAATTGGGAGGAACAGTTCATCCTTTACAAATTATCATTTTAAAACTAAGAAAACAAATACTGTAAAACAAACATAATATAAAGAATATAATATATATATTTGTTTGTGAAATATGAACAAAGCTACACTTGAATTGGTTTGGTCTATTTGATTACAGCAAAGTATTCGAAGGCTGTTTGCCTAATGAGAAGGAAGCTTTAGTGAAGGGCTTTCTAAAGGAAACTGACTCGTATATACGTTAGACATAGGGAAACCACAGACACGCCCATTCAGCCAGCCCGTTTGTTCGCGGGATTCGAACCTGGGGTCAAACTACCAGTCTTCAGCGACTTTACTGCTCGGCGGCTAGTGGGTTACGCGACACGTGAAAATGTAAGATAAAATAGTGAGTGAAATGGCATTTAAAAGATAAAATGCTTAACAAGAAATTAAGATATGCGGAGATAACATCAAATGAGCGAATGAATTAAACTAGAGTAGCGATTCTAGACTTTTTTTGCCCCATGCACCCCTTTCACCAATGTTAGGCGATAATTCTCCCCCCTCCTTTCCAAAACTGAAGAAATGCATATACATTTAATCAAATTTAGATTATTTTCAGTTGTGTTTTATAAATTGAACAAGTATAGAAAATGTTGATAAATACCAGAGCCTGAAAAAAGTAGCTTAGCTATGAAATCCCCCCCCCCCACAAGCAGAAATTCATCCCTGTTTGAGAAACTTTGAACTAGATCATATCAGAGTAGGATGTAGTGGTTATTTTAATTTTCTAATAGTTATTTTATATTTGAATTAAGCAGTCCTTTACTTCCTTGTTTCCCACCTAAAATTCCCTGCCAGAATGAGCTTTCAGGATTGCGTTTTATGTAAATTAGGTAGAACCAGTATTTAAGTCTCGGTCACTTCAGTAGAGGCCTAATCCTAGTGACGGAAATATTGTCAACCACGTAAATAACTTTATTAGAAATAAGCATGCAACTACGAATGAACCTGCTTCTCCCAGAGCGATTAAAAGCATCATGGAAGCTCTAAACCGCAGGGTATGATCTTATTACTAACAGAGCATTCAACGAACTGCCCAGGAAAGCAATAGTACTTATCACTAACATCATTAATTCTTGTCTTCTCCTGTGTTATTTTCCGTCTTCATGGAAACATGCATTAATTACGGTGATTAAGAAGCCAGGGAAAGATGGTGCGAAAACAGAAAATTATAGACCCATCAGTCTTCTTCCCGCCATCGCCAAGATTTTTTAAAGGATTGCTTCACCAGAATGCAGAATTTTATTAATGCTCCCGAAATTATCCCTGATTACCAATTCGGATTTCTAAAACGTGTTTTTACCACCCAGCAAAGTGCAAGTTGAATACATAGGTGATGCATTTAAAAAAGGCGAGACAGTTGCATTAATACTCATAGATGTAGAAAAAGACCTTTGACAGAGTATCGCATTAGGCCTACTTATCAAAATTATGGTACTTGGATTCCTTTCGCCAAACACTACCCTCATAACCAGTTATCTGTTGAAAGGACATTTCAAGCTCGAATTAAAGACGATATCTCATCTACTAGAAAAATTATGGCGGGCGTCCCCCAAGTCAGCATTCTTACGCCCCTGCATTTCAATATTTATACCTATTACCTTCCCAGAAACAACGATGCCATCTTAGCTTGTTATGCAGATGACACTGCGCTTCTGTCAAATTCGATGAACATTCTTTATGAAAGTAAAAAACTTCATCATGCAATTAATATAATTCAACCCTAGTTCAGTGCTTGGAAGTTTAAAATTAACACAGAGAAATCATCTATTATTTATTTTCGTAGACATCCCCGCAGACTAAATATGAACACCTTTAAACTTAGCGGAGAAATTGTGTCACGTGACAGACAAGTTAAATATCTTGTAATTTGCTTAGATAAAAGGCTCACCTTCAAATACCATATGAACTGTGTGCGCGACAATGTTCAAAAGGGTTTTATGAGTATTTATTCTTTTATCGGAAGTAACTCAAAAATCAACATTAACACAAATAGGCTTTTATATCTACAAGCTGTCAGACCGATCATACTGTATGAAACGTCTGCTTGGTCTGCCGGGGCAAAATCAAATAGAATTATTCTTCAAAGAATGCAAAATATTAAATGTCTAATAAATGTCTGATGAACATCACAAATGCAACCTGTTTCATACGTAACTCAGCCATTCACGCAGACCTCAAAATCAAACCTATCATCATTGGAAATCTTGAAACTATACACAAGTTTTACAGAAAATGTGACAATCACTCCCATGAAATAGTTCGTAATACAGTAGAAGTCCGATAATCCGGCACGTTCGGGACC
>KK114984.1:42928-98560 GCA_000611955.2 Stegodyphus mimosarum | reverse complement strand
AACATGGTCACTGTACAGTTAGAACGAAAATCACTTTTTTTATTAACAGTTTCAAAAGTTACGTTTACTGCGATGTGAAAGGACACAAAACAACAACGCACAAAAAAATGGCGAAGACGCTTCGTGATTGATTAACGGAGCTGCACTGCACCTGAATTTGTTGTGACAGCTGAGACTAGCCGGCCGCTAATTGTTTCCGAACAATACCGAGCGCTTCCGGATGATCTGAACTACCCCGAAAACTTCCGAATAGCTCTCGAGCGGTTTTATTTGCTTTAAAGACACACTTTTGGAGAAAACCAAAATTTTTACAATTTTCCGGAGCGATGCCGGACTATCGGGCATTCCGGACTGTTGGATGCCGGACTAATGGACTTCTACTGTATTGGAAATTATGTCTACATCATCGAGCATCCTCAGAAGAGAGCAAGAAGAATAGATCATAACGTAAACAGGTAAAGTTCATTCTCTCTCATACTGAAAGCATATCTTAAATTTTCTCGTTTCTAGCTGTACTCGTTAGCCGATCGACAAATCGATGTCGCTTCAAAATGGAGGACGTCTCGAGTTCGATCTCAAACGAACTCATGACTAAATTTCCTGGACTTGTAAATATTTTATCTTCTTCATTGTTTAAATTTTTACATTATGTTAGTGCCGCTTATATAATGCAAGATTTAAGTTAATATTTTGACGGATTTGAACATGTTGTTCGCTCCCATTGCGAACGCATATTGGAAATGGGACTTGCATATATTACTTCCTTTACAAGAATTCATTCACTATATTGATACTTTATGTGAAAAATGCTATTATAATTTCAAATTGCTGTCGCAAGATTTATGTGAATTACCGCCACTTAAGAGCTAGAAGAAATACTTAGTTTACGCTCCTATACTCTTCCGAGTTTATTTACTTCCTTAGTACAGGTCCTTCCGCATCGAAGGGATTTTAAGTCTTTACCTCTGATAGCCCTAGGGAACAAGTGATAGATGAAGTAAAGACTGCACCAAGTCAAAAACTTCTTTTCGAAGTCATCATCTCCGACTTCAGTAGAAGAGCTTAGAAGTTTTTAGTACAGCATATTCTGCTTTCTAGCCACGTCGTTGCTTTAAGCCTAATTTTACTACGTACGGCCGTTTTGTTACATGCCTATTAGTATTCGTCTGTGATATTCAATAAGGGCCAATTCTGCTGGTTATATCTATGTAGCTTTGTCTTGTTTTAGTTTAGTTAGCATAAGTTTCTTATTTTCTATCTTAAGCCCAATTGGAGGCTTCCTGTAAGCCCGGGAGGGGCCATCTGTGAATCATTATTGAGTTGAATAAAAGGGTAATTTAACCCATCTTTAGATTTGTCCTTCCTACGTGAACTCAGAAAACTATTCGCTGCACAGTTTATAAGTCTGTCAAGGATTACAAATATTAGCTAGAAAATTATAAGGTCGTACAGTGTTGTGAAGGAAACTTATTCGGCGATGTTTTTTAACAAGTTTAAATCTATAGGAGAACTACTTAATCTAATTTTGAGCTTTATAAGGAAGTTTTCCTTCTGATGAATGTAGAATGAAAGATAGCATTTGAAGTACTCATTTGAAATTTTAAAACAAGTTAAAAATTTAGATTGTTTCAGAATTCCTTAAATTAAAAATTCCTTAAATTTTAACACGCCAGTTTACATACTAAGCAATATAACGCATTCTTAAAGACTTTGATTAAATTTCTAAAAATGCGCCAATGCTTTCTGTTCAAGAGGAAAGCAAAGCTATTTTTAATAATAAATGAAAATCTACGTGATCGATGGGAGAGAAGGCAAGTAATAAAAGACATATTTTTATTACTTTTCAATCAGAAATTAAAAAACGAACAAATGCGACGGAAACTATTCTGCAGAGTTGTGAAAAATTTTCATAGATCCATCTGTGGAAAATCATTGATTTAACTCATAAACGATTGCTTATTTCAATAATAATCTGATAAGTGAATTTTTACATTCGTTCTCTCTTTCGTTCCTCGCTGTCATAAATTCGCAGCTGACAAGCAGAGAATAAAAAGTCACTAAGAAAACACACTTATATTAAAATAGAGGACCAGAGATTATCTTGACTGGCTGAATCTTGAATGATTCTTTTCTAAACTCTTCTTTATTTACATCACTAGGGTTAATAAAACCAAATGAAGATTTCAGCCTTGAGGCCCTTGGGAATCAAATCCGAGAGGATAATAAATTCGGTCGAAGAGCAGTTGGTATAAGAAAAAAATGTTAAAAGAAAACATTCATCGAGTTGCGCCTGGAATGATAAAAAAGGCTATAAAACCTGACTCAGTCTTGGTATGATTTACGTGTCTACTGAAAAGCCTAGAGACGGAAATTTATTCTCCTCTGCCATCTATGTTGATGAGCGAAATGCTAGGCTGATTGCAACATTCAATTTCTTAGAGGAGTTCTCCACGAGATTATTTTCATCTTGTTTCGAACACAATTTCTTCCTGAATAAAACTGCGGAAAGATGATCCTTTTCCCTCTTTAGGCAAGAAATCAGCAGTTTCATTGCCTTCTAGTCAAACACGAAAAGGAATCCTTGTTATATTTCATGCACTGTGTCAAATACCACTGTCAATACCTAGGTTTCATTTTCGGATCTTAAAGCATTCGTTCTCGAGTCTGAAATATATTCCATCATGTTCTGCTCCTTAAATTTCCCTATCCTTTTTTTTGCTATTAGTATAAATTTACTGCTCCTCGCCAAGGATCTTTTTAATTAACTACTTGAAGGTTAGTTGTCTGAGGTATTCAATATGTTACTAACCCTTGTTTGTATACAAAGAATATCCGTATTAGAACTGACATTTTTCGATGAGATGAATTTTGGTCTAAGTATTATATGAAATAAAAAACTATTATCAGTTTCTCCAGCACATCTACTACGTATGTTTTTCTCAAGTCTCTGTTTTTTACTTACTGGTTGATAAATTTAAAAGTACTGTATTAATCTCCAATGCTTTTAACTTTGCTATAGTATTTGCCAAATATGTAATTTCTTCAGAGATTTACTTTCTAAAGGTAGCCTTCGAACGATACATTTTCGTGGGAGTAGATTTAAAGGAAAGCTGTAGTAATTCTGGTTTAATCAAACTATTGTATTGAGTACTACAAGAAAGGATGCATATTTGCAGTTACAAAATTTCTAAAATATTGGGTACAGAATTATATGAAAACAGCCTCAACACTGGGACAGAAAAGGTTCTGTAGGTATAAAATGTAACTTTCCCTGTGCTCATCATGAATAAAACATTAATATAGGTATAAAATATAACATTCCCTCATGAATAAAATGTTCGGTTAATAAAATGTTCATCAAGCTTTAATAAGTTAAAAACAAATAGTTACTTATCGTCATGAAGAAAGTTCACAGAGATATGCAGAGTTAATATTTTCATAGGTCAGTTATAAATTCAATAAAATACCGTTGCGCACTAAGCCATATTTTAGGGAAAATTGTTCCTTTCGGCAGAGCACATCGTCGGTCACTGGGTAAGTCTTTGGATTCGGGAACCGAAGGTCCCGAGCTCCAAAACCCATCAAAGGTATGTGACCTGAGGTTTTTGTTTAAATTTCTTTCCTGTTAGTATATTTCCTTTAGCTTTTCATTTATTGGAGAATGTACTTCCTTTTCTAGAAATTCCAAGTCTATAATGCTCCAGCTCGTTCATCAAGTGTATATAAGTAGTTACTTATTCAGTTCCAATAATAAAGTCTTGAGTTCAAACGTGAGTAATTTCTTCTTCATTTGTACGATCACTTCATCTATGCATCAATATTTATAGGGCTGCCCAAATTCTCTTAAAACTTCGAGACAAATTGGATTTCAAAAATATGTTTTCCGGAAACTTCCATATGTCACAAATATGGCGAAATCCACCAAATGTCGACTTTCATCGTCAATGATCATCAGGAGGGCTTCTGCCGATACCTCAGAGAATTCAATAATCGATCGATTCAGAGTTGCAACTTGTACAGCGTAATACATGGAATAAACACTTGAAACAAAATAAATGGCTACAGATTCAATTAACTAAAATGCACAGTAAAATTATTTCATTAAACGCACCAAACAAATAAATGAAAACAATCTATAACATCACTGAAACATATAAAAATCTAAATACAATCAAACAAACACAAGTATTTGCAGAAATTTGCACAAGTATACTCTTTATTCCAGTGATGAACTCAAGAACATTCAGTTTTGCTTTGTGATAAGCAATGATATATGATCTCAGTCGTTTTCGATTTCTCTGCGAAATCTCCGCATATAATGATGTGGAGCTTTTTGTATTACAACATAATCTATATTTTACTAATAAAATGTTTGATCTAGTAGTGCCATACAAAAATTTATATTTCATACTTACAGATCTCTCCCACCCTTTGCTATTGCGATTGCTTTTTAGTTTTTTTAACCTTACTAAGAAAAATATGGTTATAAGGTATTTCCTCTTACCCTTTCTGCGTCCTTTTTTCGTGGTGGAGAGGTGGCACTTTCGGCGCGTATTCTAGAGATACAGGTTCGAGTCCCGACAAGGGCATTGCTAATTTTTCATGTCTCCTGGTTCAAAAATCCTAACGTCTCTACAGTGTCGCCCGAACTAAAAAGTGGTGGATGATGATTCTTCACCACCAGGATTTTGGCGATTGGGTCCCCCAATCCCCAGTCGTCCTTTAAAAAGGGGAGCATAGGTATTTTCTTCCTCCTTTCTGCATGCCTTCGTGGTGTAACGGTAGCACACTCAGTGCGTATTCGAGCGGTCCAGGTTCCAGTCCCGGCGAGGGCATTGCTCATTTTTCATGTCTCCTGCTTCAACAATCCTAATGTCTCTACAGGGTAGCGGGAAGCATACGTCTAGGGCAAACATTTGAAGAAATAAAGCTTTTCTATCCACCTTTTTGGAATACTCTGGGCAAAACTAGTTTCAGAACATCCAGAAAGCGGAAGCGACCAGTTTCCACTTGCTTACAATGTGTTTCTTTATGTCGGGTATTGTCTTAGAAAACGCTGCAGCATTTGGATATTTTTTGCAATTTATTTCAATTATTAGAGCTTTTCGAAGCAGGACTCAAGAAAAATCAGCTATGTTATTCTATTCGGATGTGCTACCGCGAGAGCACGCCGTGGAGAAGGTGAAAATTCCTTATGTTCTCTCTCAGTTAAAGGGCGACTGGGAAGAGAAGGAATCTAGTCGCCAAATTCAAATGGTGACGAATTATCATTCACATCATTTTTAGGTGGTCGTCCCTTTTAGAGTCATTTAGAATTTTTGAAAGCAGGAAACGTGAGAAATTAATTACTTCATTCATGTCTAGCCGAAGGTACTTATAGCGTGAAATCATGAAGTGAAGAAAGTGAAAGTATAAAACTTTTTCTGTTTATCTTTGTGCAAAACTAACCCCCGGTTTACATCTCTGTTTCAATTCCAAAACGAGACAAGAGATTATGACTGGATTTCGTGTAAAAATATTAAAACAGAAATAAAAAAGATTCTCATAAGATTGCTGTAACAAATTAGACGCCAAGTGAAGCAATCAAAGTCAGTTTATTGATTGATTTTTTTTAAATATGATCTAAAACAAAAATTATGTAAAATTATTTATGTAACTTTAACACTGGTTTATTCGTTGCTGTTATGTATTGTCATTACCCTGTTTCCTAGTACTGAAGTATTTTTCTTAGTCCATGAAATACTATTGGGGTAAATTACAATATCGCTTGTACTTTATGCTGAGCTTTCAAGTTAATTTTGCCTTGAGTTTAGTTGATATAAGTACTGAATGAAGTAACCCGATAGATGTAGTAACCATACCCCAACCTACGTGAATGAATCTAATGTGTGGTGTCATCAGTGTTTGAACATTGTCTATTTCTTGAATCGTGTTTTAATACTTTGAGCCTTCCTTTGCTTTTGTTGACCATACAGTCGATGTGTTATCAACTTTCAGATTCATGGTGCAAGGTGAGTGAATTCTAAATGTTTTGGATATTTGCTATAATTTAGTGGTCAAAATGTGTGTTGTACAAATGCTTGTTTCCAATAAAAAGGTAGGATATCGAGATTTAATTTATATTGTTCAGTTCGCATCAACAATTGAGCTGCTTCTCCAGAAAACGGTGATGAAATTTTATACAGTAGTTTGAGTAAGTATTTAACTTAATGCTTGCAGTGAACAGAAAAAATACGTTGCACTGAGAATTTTGGGGGAATCTTTTATCTCAATTCCTTCAAAAGCTCAAGAAGCAAGGAGTAATGCCTTCTTTTTAATTTTAAAGTTAATTATAATTTACCGATTATAGCAGAAGGTTTTGTTCATTCATTAAAGAAGTTTTATTTTTTTATTTATCAGTGATTTGATAACAAATCTCATTGGGAAATAAGGATCATCAATCCCTAAACGCGCGAATTAAGTTTTACTTTTTAACTAATAGTAGCTCGAAATTGAACTATTAGCTAAAATAAAAACAAATACCAAAGTTCTATTCTAAATTCCTCTTCATTAAACAGAACTGCAAGTTTGATAAATAACTAGATAAACAATCAAAAATTTACATTTTGTTCCTTCCTTATTTGCATTCGCGTAGTAAAACTATTAGTTCGCGTATCAGTTCATTTTATGTGTTCATTTTCTTTCAGAGCTTTTGTTCGCAGTCTTTCCTAATATCTTTGATTAATATTTCAGTCATGCTGCAGCTTTGCCACCTGAGTCTGCATTTCTTAGTATATTTATGGCAATTGGGACATTTTTTGGTAAGTAATTTTGTATTTCTCTAAGTCTATAAGTCTATAAGTTTAAGAATATAAAATAGAATCGTCGTTTGCCTCGTTTATGATCTTGAATTTCATTGAAATAAAAAAGTATTTTGTGTCTTTTCTCAGCTGCAGAACTCCTGTTTTAAATGGATAACGATTATAACATTAATACAACTTTCATTAAGATTATATTTAAAATTTAAACTACACTTCCGATTTTGTAAAATTTAAGGAATTTTCGATTTTTATTTCCTTAAAAGAGAAAATTAATTCTTAAACGACATATATAATTATTTAATCATTTATTCACTTTTGTGAGTATTTAGCGTCTATGTGAAATTTGTAACGATAATTTTCAAAATTTGTTGTACTTAAATAATTTGTTTGAAACTAATAGCACATGACGTTAAAAAATATCTATCAAAACTATCACAGAGAAGAATTTTCTAAATACATTTCTTGTAAAGAAATTATAAGCCCGCCAAACTTTTCTAATTTAAGATTAAACTAGAAGTATGTGAATGAAAATGCATTTAGTTCAAAGTAGAAAATAATATTTAACCTATGAAAACTTGAAAACATGTTTTTATCTTATTTTATTAAAAGCATTTAATTTATTGCTTTGCAATAAGTGCGTTGTATGCACTATTTATTAACCTAAAGTTTAATTTTTTGTGTGTGTGTGTGTGTTGTCTGTGTGTGTTTAATTTCAATTTTGAAAACGTCGTTACTTTGATGATAAGACAAAGTTAGAATTTTTTTATGCACGCATTTTCTATTTATTGTATGACCTTCAGCGAGATTTATATTCGTTTACAAATTCCAAAAGCATTCCGGTTTAACCATCTGTTCAGTAAAGAAAGTGATATCAAGGAAACCGGTTGTTTAAGAGAAGTGTTTTTATTGCGAAAGTTTGCTTTATGTAATACCTGTATTACTTTAAGAAAAAACGTTTCTAGAATCTTGTTGACAAAATCAAATGAAGCTTAATATTTTCCCCTCCACAACTCATTATTTCCTTTGCTTGGGGTATCACCAGGCTCTGTGAGCTTATAAGAAAAGGGAAATGGAACATTCCCGATTTTGGACGAGTAATCGAAGTACCGTATTGGCTGACTATTAGACAGCCTTACCAGTAAGATGATCCAATATTTTTCAAGGTGTGTCTTTCTTTCGAAGAGTGTGAAGGTGCTTATGGCTCTGGATGCTGAACTTCAGCCCGACTACTTTCACGTAACGACAGTTACTGGTGTTTTCCTATATTCGTCTGTTTCTAATCTTTGCTACTATAGTATTTCTCCAACATTAAGTATGCTTCAGATCAGATTTAGGTCAGAATATCCATTAGTGTTCCTCTGGACCTTCTCGAAAAATCCATCTTTCGTGGCACTTTTAGAGAATTCCTTACTTGGTCCTAGAAGTTAGGAAATTATTTTTCCAAATTTGTGTTTTGAATTTGATTTTTTCATAGCTGTAATCTTTATTTTATAAGATGTTATTAAATGCTTCAAAGCACTTGTAACGTTCTACTGCCTATCTTTTGTGATGAATCTGGAGAATAGTGACTGCACAGAACAAGGGTTAAAGCTACCCTTTATTACAATCTTTAACATATTTACAATCCGTCAACTCGACGCTAACATACTACACTTCAGCTTCAGCGGTAACTGAAACAGTAGAATCAGACTCAAAAATTGAAGATGTTAACAAGTAGAATTAAACTACAGGGCTCAGACAATCCTGTATCCTACAGCCCGTAGATGACTTTGGTGGCAGCAAGATAATAGTCCAGCCTATTATAGTTAAGCCACCTCTAACCAGCAATAAATGCTAAGCCGAAGTTTGCGTTACCAATACGCACACAGTTTTTCCAGACTCTAACTTTCCCTCCTGGAACTCGATACTTAAACTTTCTCTCCTATTGGTAGAATTTGCATTCATTAAGCGCGTTACCAAATTTAAATATTCTGGCACTGACAATTTAGGGGAATGAAGGCTTATAGGAAAGAGCTTCAAATTAAATTTAACTTAAAATAAATATAAATCCCTAATTTTAGAAAGTAGAAAAGTGTTCACTAGTGTTTTAGAAAGTAGAAAAGTATGCATTTTCTAAACTTCGAACCTTCCATCTCCAATTTAGAAAAATTTAAATGGTATCACAATGAGTTTCACCTATACGATCAACAAAGTGTTTCTCCTTCTGAAAACGTTTCAAAGAATGGCACGATAGCTTCAAAATCTGAATCAGAAAATTACGTTTTGGCTAAACGAAAAGGGTAGTCAGGGCGGAGGCAAATGGGTCACTAAAATAATTTTAAATTGCCCTGGCTCTGGCAATCAATTAAATACAATTTTCTTGAGGATAATGTCGAAAAATAATGATTTAACAAATTGCTGCATCCATTTTTTCTATTAGTCTCACTACAACGACTAACAATAACAACGCTAGTATTAAGAAAACCGAAGATAAATTTTCACCGATTATTATATCGAAGCAAAATCCCAAATGGGCTATTTTATGTTGTAGAGTCATTAGGAGTTTTTTGAAGCAGGAGTCTGGACCTCGGACTTCACGAATACGCGCCGAATGTGCTGACCATTAAAGAAGGAAGGCATGCTAAGAAGTCGGGAAAAATACCTTATATACTCTCGCTTTTAAAGGTCGCCTGAGGATTAGAGGACCCAGTTGCCAAATCCTGGCGGTGGAGAATCATCTCCACCATCCTTTTTAGTTCGGGCGCCACTGTAGAGATTTTAGATTCATTTGCTGCCCGAGACATGAAAAATGAGCACTGTTCTCGCCGAAACTCGAACCTCGGACCTCTCGAGTACGCGCCGAGTGTGCTGATCATTACAACACGAAGGCATGCTAAAAAGTAACAATTAAGAATCAACAACACAGAAAGGTACCTGAAGTCAGATTTCGTAGTAATCGAAGCGTCTTCTGCAAGGTAACTTTTAAAATTCAAGTGCCATTTTGTACTTACAAACTCAAAGACGAAAAAAATGCTAAAGCAGTCATCAAGAAATAATACCAAATGATACTAATCATTACCAAACGATACTAACCAAACTAAATTGCATGCGAACTGAAAGAACTTGGCTTTTCAGTCATTAGCCTTAAGCAGTTCACACGTTTGCTTGAAGAACAAAGTGTAGATATTCCTGTTTTCGTGGGTGAATTTCATCAAACAGAGGTAGCGAAAGAAATCTTCAAAGTGAAGTGCTCTAAGAGACAGCTTTACAAATATCCACAGTATAGCTGTTACAACAAACGCCCCTGTCTTGTGCTGTATTTTGTCAATAGATAGAATTACGTAAAAGACACCAGTAGAGGGGGCAGAATTTAGTGGACAGCATAAAGCTTGATGTTATATGTACGTAATTGTGTTAATAAATCAAAATAGGAAAATAAAGTGTGGAATGACTACAATCTGCACAGTCAAGCTAGGTAACAACTAATATTTGCGTGAGCAGAAAATCATGAAGCAATTAATTGTCCAAACACGAGTGGTGTCAAACAAGCTTTCAGACGGGATCTCTGTTCTAAAAAACACCTCTCAGGTAATTATCCTGGGAAAAACATAAAAAACATTCAAGCTGAAAAGAACAAAAATCAACTTATTTCTGAGGATAATTTTTCTAGCTTCATGGAGCAATTAAAATGTTTTTTAAGTGCGGCTAAGCCTAATTTTTGGTTATAGTAGCGGACATATTTGTTTACATTTGAAGCTTAGCAATACAGTGGATTTGTTGCCAATCTCTAAAAGCTAAGCTTCGCACAGGATTTAGTGTTCCAGGTAGTTGAATTGGTTAGCTGCATGATTTTTCCTTGATTTTCTGTTTAACTTATATATGAGCCATTTTCCTTGGAAAATTCTGCTTGAAAGAATCCTTTTTCAGAGACCAAAAGCCTAGAGTGATTTGTTATAATTAAATAATCGTATCTAATCTGTTATAATTAAACTAGAAAACCCGGCTGTCATACGAAATGACCGCTGTTCTAGATATTATAAATTGTAATTAAAATGATTTGTGCAAAGATGTCTGCTAATTCAAACTGAATTACCTAGGGCAGGCGGCTAGGACGCCCCTTTGCTTACTGCCCCACGGGGTTTCCCCCTTCTACTTGCTTAGTTGCTTAAAGTAGAGTGCAACGAAGGAAACTACTGGCGATACATTTCTTTCTCTGCTCAGTGGTTTCTTTTTGTCGAGAAAGCCGTTTTTGTGCAGCTTTAGCTCCTTTTCTCTCCTCTTCAGTGCTGTACTTTCTAGGAGGCATTCTTAAAAGAAATTACGTTAAGACGTAGTTTTTATGTAAAACAGATGATTGCCAATGCAAACAAATGTTCACCTTCCCCCTGACACGCTCAATTTGCGTTCAGCCTTAAATTGTTTCAAAAACAGATGATTGCTGATGCAAACAAATGTTCACCTTCCCCCTGACACGCTCAATTTGCGTTCATTTGTAAACCATTTCAAAAAAAGATGATTGCTAATGAAAACAAGTGTTCACGTTCCTCCTGACACTCTCAATTTGCGTTCAGCTGAAAATTTAGTTTAAAATACAATTTCGGAATAAAATCGGGCAAAATTTTACACTCTTTACGCGAAAGCATATATTTAGGATAGGAGTTTAGGTAAACTTACTTGATGATATGTACTACGCACAGCTCGTTACCTGGTTTCGTCGCCTTTAATTTCTCAACGTTTGCAAGTTTCTAGGTAATTCGTATGTAAATATAGTTAAATGCATAATAAGCCACAATTGTATTAATTAAAAATATTTAAATACCATGATAATTTAGCTCACCAGCGGCCGAGCGGTAAAGACGCTGAACACTGGTAGTTCGGTCTGAGGTTCGAATTCCGCGAACGGGCTGGCTGCATGGCCGTTTTCGTGGTTTTCTCCATGTGTAACGTGTATACGAGCCAATTTCCCTTAAAGTCCTCCACGAAGGCTCCACTCTCTTTAGGCAGATAGCCCTCGTGTGCTTTGCCATAGTTGAATAGCCTAACCTAACCATGATAATTTAATTAAAACAATGATAACTATTGTGATAAAATTTATTTTACTATTTGAATGCCGTAGCAATTTCACCCCATTGGCTAGTACAGTTACACAAGCAACCAATAAACTATCGGCGACAAACAGACACTTAAGCCGCATATAATAAAGATAATCTAATCTGTTGAAAATAAGTAATCTAAGCTTATTGCTGCGGTACTTACTACTAGGATAATTTTTCTCTTCCGCTTGCCTTGTTGCCTTGCTGCTAAAGAAGTCCTAAGCTATAGCAATTGAAGGTACCCCACAAATTACTTAATTTTCTAATTTTCTATTCTTAACGCTGTCTTGAAACACTTGTTCAACTCTTCGTTAAATTTTGCCCACTGTAGGACTCAGCCTTCAGCCGGTGTTCAACATCTCTATTCTCAACTACAGGCCATACGTAGAAACTTACGTGAGGACACTGGCAAACGAAAAATCTGAATTCTCCCCCACATGGACAACCATATGGTGTATGTATGCTTGGACGATGATTGTGAAGCAGCACAAATCGTCGTCATAAATGGCCCGTTCGCGTTTGTGTCTTAAATTCAGATTAGAACTCTTGTATTAACACTGGAAACGAGGATTTGATTGTCGGCGTTTCTTCAGAGGTATTGTGATTCATAAACATATTCGTTCGATGACCAGTTATGGCATTAGATGCACTAAATACAGTTACTAGGGCCTACTTCTTACAAGTTTCCAGTTATTTATATTATTTCTGATGCACTGACAGAGCATTTGCTACTTGTCAATGCATGCATGGACAGGTATGTAAATCTTGAATTACTTTAAATGGGAGAATGGCTGTTCTTATTTTAAAAGTGGGCCATTTTTTGAAGCCTGCGGGTCTTACGTAATTTTTCGAAATTTTTTTGCGGTCTTTTAATTTATATTTTGTGAATGCAAAATCCGTTTTTTCAGTTCGGAATACATCAACCTGTTATATTATATATATTATTTTTACAGTGTTTCATTTGCAGGCACGTTATAAAACGCCTTTGTTTAAGATACTGCATTTGCTAACAGGTATGCATAAATAATTCTCACCATACGGCCCTGTAATATTTTACTTAGCTACATTGCTTTTCTTTAAAATGAAAGGAATCTCGAAACCTAGTTTAGAATACCCACAAGTAATGCATTCACTTTCACGTATGAATATTTAAATGACGATGTGACGAAAATACATATGCAGTTCATGAACAATTCTATGAAGAATGAGTTTAATGTAAAAAGTGTTAAAATGCTTGCATATTACTTTCTGAAATAATGAGTAAATTTACGAATCACATGCATTACAGATCACTTGTTTTATCAGGAGAGATATAAAAATTTCATTTATTATTCAGTTGAAAAATCCTTTGTTTTCCTCAAATCATTTTAAAATACTTTACGTAAGTTTTAACATAAATAATGAGTAAAACGAGTGAATAAATTAGTTTGAAACAATTAGTAAATTAATGCGTGGCATGCATTACAGATCACTTGGTTTATCAGCAGTGATTTAAACATTTCATTTATTATCCAGTTAAAAAAATCATTTATTTTCCCAATATCATTTTAGAATACTTTTCTTAAGTTTTTTAGCATTCGGTAACACTTCACAAAATGTTTAGGTCAGAGTTTCAAAATCTAGCTCTGTCCTGGAAGTGTTTCGAAGTAATTATTGATTATGAATTTATTGTTACCGAAGTAATTTTAAAATATTATAAAGGGAGAACTAATACCATATTTTAATTTCCAGGTGTTCCGACATTTTTCTTACGTTTTGTTGCTGTCGATCAGAAACGGAACCGTCTCGAACCAAGGAAGATTCGGATCTTGAACATAATTGCTTTGGGAGTGGGCTGCCTTGCAGCTATTGCAATGCTGCTGTCCAGTCATTATCCCGTGGGTTATGTAACGCATGAGAGATATGACTGGGTGAGAACAATACAATTTTTCCTTTTGCATGGTCAGCAATTACATAAAGATTGTTTTGTAATTTATTGTGTTGTTTACGTAAAGTATCGAGAGGGAAAAAATAATTTAAGTCAAAATAAGTTAATAAAATAAAAAGTGTTTATAGGCTGCTCATATACAATCATGTTTTCAAGTCTTCTGTTTATAAATGGAAACTTTAAACTACGTCACCGATAAGCAAGGCTTAGTTTCTAAATCAAAAAGTGGATCGATTTTAATCCTTTCAACGAGAATTAGAAACTGAAAAACAATGAAGTATTTTAATGATGAAGAAGAAGTATAAAAATTTTTGCCGTTGAAGTAAACAAAATGAAAACGAAAGACAAACAGAGCAACAAAACAGAACACAAAGGATAAAAAACAATTTATTAAACTGTTTTTAAAAAATAATTAAACTGTTTTTGAGTATTATTTCATTTCGTTATATAATGCCAGCTCCTTTTTTTATTTAAATATATTATAATTTTTTTTGTTATAAAAGATAAAAGTATAGCTTAACGTGCAGAACATAAAAATTAGGTAATATTGATTTTAAAATTAGTTTTCTGTTTGTTTATAGCTTAAATAGTGTGTATGCCTTTAAGCATTTGAGAGGACATCATGTCTAATTTTGGATTTTGTTGACAGAGCTTCATAAGTTTCTTTCAAAATTTTACTTACATATAATATTGAAAGCAACGGTTTTTGCTCTTAAAAAGACTGTTTTGTATTTCATGCATTAGAGGTCTCAATAGCGTAAGTAAAGTAAAGTAAAGTTTTATCGGAAGTAGAATTATTAGTTTTTTTCAAAGTGGGAGACGTGAAAAATGTGTGGTACCATCGGAATTCGAATTCCGAACCTCCCGATTGCTAGCCGGACCTGCTTCCCAATCCCACCAGGAAGGCACGTGGTAGGAGGAAGAAAAACCTTGCATTCTTCTCCACTTAAATAGCTACTGGGAATCTCAAATCCTTCCGACGAAATATCGTTCGCCACCTGTTAGTTCGGATGCCACTTTTAGATTCATCAGGTTTATATCAAGGCAGAAATGGTGCGAAATATGCAAAGTCCGCACTGGGATTCAAACTCCCGACTCACTGACTACTAGCCGGGTGCATTTTCAATTACACCTCGAAGGCCCGCCGTAAGGAGGAAGAAAATACCTTACACAGATTTTAAATGGTTTAAGTATGAAGAAAAGAGATATATATAGTTCTTAGAGCTTCGGTATCTTCGGTAGAGATTGCTATGTTCATTAGAAATAAAATCTCATAGACAGGCTCCACTCACTCCGGCTAGAGTTTAAATTCAGTTGAAGCTTGGCTCCAAACTTCAGTCTTTGGATACATCGTAATTCCAATCGAGGCCCCAAATGAGATGGTTTTGTCATGAAATTGAATTAAGTATAAAAAGTTATTTTTGAGCATTTCTTTTGATAATTAGTAGGATGATACTGATTCTATCTAATCAATCTATAACTCTTTTCCTTTGGGAAGAAAAAAGTACGCGGGAACACCTCGTAGAAAAAGTGATTTCTTTAGGAAGTGGAATATTTATAGACTATACCTATCTAGTCAAGAAAGCTTTTAGATGATTTAGAAGTCAAAATAAAGGAGCATTTATATCTAGTCAAAAAGAATAATATTCAAAAGATTTATTTTTTTTCAATTCTCGGTATCTTATTTTGCTACTTTTCATTTAATTTTTAAGATACACATTTTAAATTCATTTAATTTGTTATCCATATATTGTTATTTTTATTTATTAATAGTATATATATTCCTTTGCATTTTATTTAACCTTTTCATTATTTAGTGCTTTATATATTTATTTTTTCACGGGTCTTGGTCCGTCTTCCAAAAGGCTACGGCACGGATAAATTTAAGCGCTGCCCTTAAGAAAAATTACAGTGCTTTGTTTCTAAAGCAGCGAAAAAGAAATTGTATTTGAGCATGATTTGTTCACATACGGTACAATGTCACGGACAGTAACCTTATTAAAGTTATGTAAATAAAATTCAGGATTTCCATAAAAATAAACAGGTGTCCTAAAAGGTTATCAGGACTGAGTATTCTGTGTGTGTTCTTGGAGAACATTGTGAAATATTTACCAGGGTGTTTCTTCTCAGGTCCTGAACTGGAACAGTGAGCTGATGAAATGTAAGCTTTGTTCTGATGTAACTGCTGGGCTGGATAATGACTGCACGGGAAGGGATTTAAAATCCTCTTTTATTAAGTCACTATTATTTACAAACTTCCCAACTCGGGAGAGATACAGAAGGTAAAAGACCGCACTTGGGTCGAACTTAACAATCAAATAATTTTAAAACTAAAATAGAAATCTAATTAAACTTTGCTCACAGAGCAATTCGCGGAGATTGGCCTCTACCTAAAAGGGTGCGTAGCAAGATATACTAATACTAGCGCACTTCAATTGTTTTTACAATGCAATCACGTAGTAAGCACTATGGCTTATAAATTTAAACTGCTAGCTGGTCAGACGAACGTTGAGCCGAGTGGCCGTGATCTGAGACTAAAGCTCTCTCACCCTAAGAGGTTTCTACCTCTATCTTAAATAGTACTTGGCTGTACTTCAAAATTAGCATAAGCTGAAACCGCGCGCTTCTTCTGACGGGAAGTTGAAGCAGAGAGGAGATAGACAGATTTAAATTAAAATAAAACTTGGTTAGTTTAACTAAAACCTTACATACTTCCCGCCAGAATTGCGATAGTTAAACTACTTTGGTCCAAACGGACCATGTTGAAACTCGCAATTCTAAAATAGTCGAAATTTCATTCTTCTAAACTTAGGCCAACTCTTACAAGGCAATATCTGTTTGTGAAAAAGGTTTACAGACGAAGTATTCTTGAACAACAGTCTTCAACATTTTTTCTTAACCAGTCATATTCTTCCAACAAGTCTTACTCCTTCCAGCAAAATCTGGAAGGAAAGGAATTTTAGTATGACATAATAACAGAATATTCTAGGTGGTACAAATCCCTATTTTTACCTGTGTAAATTCGCACACACACACACATTATCATTCAAGCACAATTAAATTTTTCCCCCCAATGCTGTCTCACCGGTGTTGGATGTAAAGCAAACCGCCATTGCGGGTTTTCTGTGTTCGGGGGTGTTCAACTCTTCCACCTACGATCGACTAACATTAGTTAGAACTTGACATACGAGACCTGAAAAAACGCCCTATAACCAGCTAAACCTAAGGTTCTCACTAGCTTTATGTCTAACACTTTAAGTGTATTTGGTGGAGAGCCTAATTAACACTTGCATTCTAAAATTTCTCAATCTTTAACTTTTCATGCATACATTTCGCAAATTGCACACAACATTCACATTAATATTGCACTTAACGTGCATTGCTAGCATAATATTATTATTTGTTACATTTCATAACACATTACAATTTCATAGCAATCATGAAATACAAATATAGGTTAAATTTCTAAGCTTACAGCAAGTGCTTCCTATTCCTTTCTCAAGGAACTTTCTTGAAATATCACTTTACATTGAAATAATAGTCCACAGACTAAATCGTGTTCTTCAATTTTCCCGATTTTTCATTCTAAACATTTTACAAGTCTTTCGACAAAGCGTCATACAAAATCATTTAGTTAACATATTTCTTTTCAGCATATCATTCCTTTTACAAAATTAATCTATTTACAAACATAAAGTAATTTTAAATCTTTAGGAATTACAAATTTTTTTTAAACAAAAACATTTTACTTTCAATATTAGAACTTATCGCCCACTTGGCGCAAAACTCAACCTCGCTTGAGGTAAAATCGGCCCTGCAACTTGCAGTACACTCAAAAATTAACTAAACGTTTGAATAAGGAATTTTACTTATCTTTTTATGATCGTCCATCCTTTTCTTTGCCCAATCTTTAAAAGTTGAGTAAGTTGTAGCTTGGTTCAGTCTCCTGGATTTTTGTTTTTGGTCCTTGGGAGGTTGCTCATCTCTTTTCTTTTTGAAATTCTGAAATTCCGTCGTTGTATCCTCGGAAATTTCCTTTGTAGAGGAGGTTCCTCCGCTGGACGTTTGGTGGACTGGGCCCTTCTCTCCTGGGCCCTTGTTCGTTGCTTGTCCTGGTTCCTGCTGTATTCGGGAAGTTGATTCTCAGGCTGCAATCGACGTTTCTTGCTTCTCAGGCACCTGTCCGATGATTCCACAGTTTTTTTGGAGACCTTGGACTTTCCTTGCCCATTCTGCTTTCTTCTCTTGCCACGCTCGTAGTTCCGTTCGTCGCTCTGGTCACCTGCATCGTGAGACTTTCTTTTATATCCACATTTTTGGTTCCTATTTCTACTTTGTTGAGGGGGAGCTTTCTTTTCCTGCCTTTTCGATGCCGTAGTAGCTGGTTCCTGCTGTTTTTGCTGAAGTACATCTTCCTGGCTAGTCGATTGCCTCGGATCCTGAAACATATCTTTAAATACTGGCATTTTATTTCTATTATAGTACGGCTTAATTTGATCCACATTCGCCGTGATTCTTTGCCCGTCATTTCTTTTCAATATAACCACTGCCCCTGTTATTTTTTCTATTATAAACGGGCCTTCAAAACGCGGAAAGAATTTCCCCACCTTTTCTTCTGGGGCATTTGACAAGTTGTGCTTAATTTTCAAAACTTCATCTCCCACATCGTACTTGACCTCTCTTCTTTTTAGGTCATAATATAATTTTTGTTTTCTCTGGGCCGTTTCTATATTTCCCGTCGCTTCCCGTGTCAACTTTTGTATATCACTCATTTTAAATTCTTCTGCCCTTTCCTTGACAAAGAACAGCTTGTCCAAGGGGGTCAAAAGTTTTCTTCCTAAAAAGAGTTCAGCGGGTGTTTTTTGTGTAGTATCGTGTTTGGCGGTCCTAAGGGCAAATGCAAATTCATTTATATGGCTATCCCAGGTAGAGTGATAGTTTTTCACATAACTTCGAATTATTTTCACTACATTTCTATTCACCCGTTCCGCTATGTTTGACTGCGGACGATACGGGACCATCTTTAGATGACGTATGCCCAGTTTTGCACACATTTCCTCAAACATTTTACTAACAAACTGAGGACCATTATCTGAAATAACTTTTAGGGGCGCCCCGTATTTTAAAATATACTTATTTAGAATTGAATCTACTACAATTTTTGCAGACGCGCGTTTTAACGGAATTAACTCTAACCATTTGCTAAAATGATCCACTATAACTAAAAGATATCGGCTTTTATTAACTTTACTTCGAGGGTAAGGTCCAAGTAAATCGATGCCTATTATTTGATTTGGGAATTCTGATTTAATACTATTTAGGAACCCGGCCGGGCGGAAATTAACATAATTATTTAATTGACATGTTGGGCACGACTGGACATACGCCCTAGTAAACTTTTGCAGTTCTGGAAAGAAAACTGCCTCGCGAACTCTCTGAACAGTTTTTCTTATACCTAAATGAGCCGAAATGGCACAATCATGCAACTCTTCTAATACATTCAACCTCATGCTAGCTGGGATAACCGGTCTATATTCATGATTCTCATTAGTAGCTTTCGTATAGAATAACAGTCCGTCAATTAATTCGTAATTTTCGGCCCTATTTCTTATCGGCACAATATCCGGATGATTGAAATTCTCAGGGTCGGCCAAATAATTGTATATATTTTTGAACTCCGGATCTTTTTTGAGTTCGGCTATTACTGTTTCACGAGAATCTAATACTTTGGATGTTAACATGGCTATCTTAATTACACTTCCATTTTCATCTAAGTTAATTCTGCTTAAAGCATCTGCCACAACATTTTCCTTTCCCGGCGTATGTTTAATTATTAGGTTATATTCCTGTAATTTGAGAGCCCACCTTATTAATCTGGGTGATAAATTTTTTCCAGAATAGAGTCTAGTGACCGCCGCGTGGTCGGTATATACAGTTACTGGAGAACTTCCAAAGAACACACGAAATTTCTGTACTGATGCTAACACTGCGAGAGTTTCTCTCTCTGTTGCGGAATAGTTTCTTTGGGTTTCATTTAATGTTCGGCTGAAAAAAGCCACGGGCTGACCATTTTGGGAAAGCACTGCACCAATCGCGAAATCTGAAGCGTCCGCTGAAATCTCTAATCCTTTATCCCCTTCTGGAAATTTTAAGACGGGAGCTTGAGTCAATGCGTCTTTCAATTTTTGAAACGCCAAGTTGGCTTCTGCTGACCACGAAAACCTAGCTTTTTTTCTTTTCAACTTTAGCAGTGGCTCAGCTATTTTTGCAAAGTCTTTAATGAAAGCCCGGTAATATGAACACATCCCGAGAAACGACGATAATTTCTTCGCTGTTTTAGGAACAGGATAATTTTTAATAGCTATTATTTTTGATTGATCCGTTTCGATTCCTTTTTGGGAAATTTTAAATCCTAAATAGCGTAACTCTTTTGCGGCAAATTTACATTTAGACGCATTTATTACATTAATTACATTTAGTAACAATGAAAATACTTTTCTTAAATCTTGTAAGTGTTGTTCTAGAGTACTACTCGTAATTATAATATCGTCTAAATATATGAAAGTGCTTTTACCAAGGACTGGTCTTAAGACGATGTCCATACATCTTTGGAACGTTGCCGGCGCGCCGGATAATCCGAACGGCATTCTAAGAAATGCGTACGTACCAGATTTCGTTATGAACGCGGTTTTGTGTACGTCCTCGGGTTTTACCCCAATCTGAAAATAGCCACTCGTGAGATCTAATGTAGTCATGTATTTTGTAGATGAAATATTTCGAATAATTTCTTCAATTATCGGCAACGGATATACAGGATATTTTGTAACTGAATTTAACTTGCGATAATCTATAGCAAAACGCCACCGCTTCGGGTGCGTAATCGGGTAATCATTATTTTTCTTACACAGGACAACGGGGCTAGCATAACTGCTAGAAATTGGCGTGATGATTTTATTCTTTAACATCTCTTTAATATGATGTTCAATTATTTCTTCTTTTGTCCTATCATATCTATATGGCTTTTGCCTAACTGGCTGAGCGTCCCCCGTGTCAATGTCGTGGTTCACCACCTGCGTAAACCCTGGTACATCACTAAATAAATTCGCAAAGTGACTTACCAGACCTTGGATTTTCTCTTTTTCCTCTGCTTGTAAATGTTCCAAGTCCAGCTGCGGGGGCTTATCATTCTTCGCTTCAATTGGCTTCATATTTAATGTTAGTTCTCCCCCCTTGAAATCAATTTTTGCTTCTGCCAAACTAAAAAAGTCCACACCTAGAATAATACAAGTCTGCAGGTTACGCACAATATAAAACAGGATTCTTACCTGTTCGTTGTTGATACGCACGAACAATGGTACTTTTCCTAAACAGCTACATTTTTCTCCTTGGGCCGCTATGACATCCGTGTCTCTTGCACTAAAAATTCTGTAACGTCGAAAGTGCTTATTAAAGAATCTTTCCGATACGAAGCTGCTTTGGGCTCCTGTATCCAAGAGGGCTGTCGCCGGTATGTTGTTGATTAGAACTTCAATCTTCGGCAAACTCAAATTCTCCACGACCATGGTGTTTAAATTGATTTTGAAAGGGTTTTGCGCTGCTTCGGACTTCTTCACCTTCCTCGAAGAAATCCCTCTTAGTTTAAATTCTTTTTCTTCTGGTTGCCCTCGGAATCTTTGCTTGTTCTTCTATTAAATTCCCTTCGTTCGCCGCTCGCTTTAGGAGACACATCTTTCTTCGGCCATTGCTTCGCCTTATTCCCGTAACTTTGATTTTGCTTTTGCTGCGGTCTTGGCGAACTCCACTGACTTCTTCGCTCAAATTGGCGTCGTCGTTCGTTGTCGGCTGTTCTTCGGCTTTCAAATTGTACCGCGAGCTCAAATAATCTGTCTAATGTTGTTGGATTTCTTAGTTCGATGAAATCTTGAACTTGGGGCAGTAGCCTAGGAAGTATAACTTGAATAATTTCAGGATCCGGGCGACTTCCATACAAAAGCTTGAAAACTTGAATTTTCCTCAAAATAAAATTAGACAAATCTTCTATTCTTTCTTGGTATCGGCTAAACAGTTCAGCTTCCAATCTGGCTCGATCTCGCACCACGGGAAATGCTTTCACTAGAGAATTCTTGAAATTTTCATACGTGTATGTGGGGCTTCCTGGTTCCCCCAAGAGATTCTTTCCGATGCACTTGAACCAACTTAGCGCTTGGCCCTTCAAAGCGCTGGTAGCAAGAGCGACTTTCTGAAATTCGTGAACTGGATATAGCATGAAGTGGGAGTCTAGCTTTTCTAGGAAATTAATTACGGCTGTCTTGCCGTCAAAACTTGCCGCTGGCTTCATGGCTTCTCGCATGGTTTGTACGATGTAGCCGAATCCTTCTATGCCAGGAGGTGCTATCTCAGGATTCTGGACAGGTACAGCAGGCATCTCAGGTTCGTCTTCTTGTCGCTGAGGCCATCCTCTTCTTTCTGTTCGGGCGCCACTATCAGGACTGAGTATTCTGTGTGTGTTCTTGGAGAACATTGTGAAATATTTACCAGGGTGTTTCTTCTCAGGTCCTGAACTGGAACAGTGAGCTGATGAAATGTAAGCTTTGTTCTGATGTAACTGCTGGGCTGGATAATGACTGCACGTGAAGGGATTTAAAATCCTCTTTTATTAAGTCACTATTATTTACAAACTTCCCAACTCGGGAGAGATACAGAAAGTAAAAGACCGCACTTGGGTCGAACTTAACAATCAAATGATTTTAAAACTAAAATAGAAATCTAATTAAACTTTGCTCACAGAGCAATTCGCGGAGATTGGCCTCTACCTAAAAGGGTGCGTAGCAAGATATACTAATACTAGCGCACTTCAGTTGTTTTTACAATGCAATCACGTAGTAAGCACTATGGCTTATAAATTTAAACTGCTAGCTGGTCAGACGAACGTTGAGCCGAGTGGCCGTGATCTGAGACTAAAGCTCTCTCACCCTAAGAGGTTTCTACCTCTGGCTTAAATAGTACTTGGCTGTACTTCAAAATTAGCATAAGCTGAAACCGCGCGTTTCTTCTGACGGGAAGTTGAAGCAGAGAGGAGATAGACAGATTTAAATTAAAATAAAACTTGGTTAGTTTAACTAAAACCTTACAAGGTCATTTATAAACTTTACGCCCTCGTCTGTCAGACCGCGACGAACAAGTTTTACGTAGAAAATTGTGTCCGAAACTGCGAAAAGTACCCGCTAGATGACAATGTTCGTAGGCGTATTGGAGAGTGGAATCATTTCAGGTGAGGATGTTCATAAGAAGTGTACCTCAGTTCAGTAACTAGAAATTGGCTGATATGCGTTACGCTTATGGAGCCGTGGATGGAAATGGACAAATCCGAGAGACTCGTGTACTGCCATGTCATCCATTGTTTGGACAATTCCACCTCAGGTTATCTGAGGTTGCAGCTTTTTGTGTAAGTAACGGGATCGGTCGTCAACGTACTACACGCATACCTGCTGTAGAGAAAGCTGTGCTACGGTAAAATTGAGAAACCTTTCGAACGCGTTACCTAACCCCCATGGATTTCTCCTTATGGGGATATTGCAGAATAATATTTCAGTTTCGTGCATTATGGAGAGTAGAAAGATGCTGTTTAAACTGAAGTCTGAGTTACTTCAGACAGAGCGTGTTCTGCCTTTCGGCCACTTTGTTTCGGTGATATTTAAGCTTGCTATTTTACGGTTCTGCATGTTAACTGTCGGTTTGTCTGCGTCAGTGGTAGGGCTAAGAGCCAGCTTGCGTTAACCTTCTCTGTGCAGCTTTGAATGATTACGTAATGTAGGCTTACTTTTAATTTTATATTTCTATTTTGAGTTACAGCCAAAACTGTTGGTTTAGTTTTTATAAGCACCAGGGGGGCCGACAGTAAATATTTTCTTGAGTTAAATAAAAGGATCTTTTCACTCTTCTCACACCTTGTCGCTGATACAGTTCAACTTAGCGAATGGTCGTTTCACAGTTCAAGTAAAGATCTAGCCAACAATTTAACTTTAATTTAGCTAAAATCTTATGAGTCTTTTAAATAAAGACATGTTAACTCCGCTATCGACTCACTTTCTTTGCATATCGATCACGTAGCTGCTCAGTTTGATTTTTCGGACACAGCTTCTGACGTAAAACATGTTCTGGCAGATCAGCACATAAAGTTTATAAACGACGTTTTTGGACAGGCTGTATGCAGAACTTCAGAATGTGTTTACTACGAAACTGGGATGAATAATAGTCCATTTTTACATTTTGAAAAACTTGATCAGAATAAGTTCCCCCCCATATAATGAGTAAATCATCACATATTCTTTGTTTATTGCTCTAAGAATGTTTAATTTATAGTCTACATCTACTCACGTATCCTATATAATGAAAGTTGTTATCCGTAGCTTACTTTAGTATCATTACATAAAAGCACATTAATTCGCAGTTATCTAAATTTGCTGTCTACTTTTTTACACCTCAGTGTTAAAATTATTTTACTTGCAACACTCTCAAATACGCTGCTCAAGGATAGTTATATAATAACGTATTGAGATTTTTATGTTCGTATATTTCTAAATTAGAGTTTATTTGTGTGCGTATTTATCCATGTAAGCATTTCTTCATTTGGCCCTTTTTTTCTTGAGCTTAGCTTTTCGTGTGGTAGTTTTGCTTATAAGTACTCGCAACTATAAGGTCTCTTCTGTGGATTTTTTCACATGCACTTTCTTCGTCCCCTGTGCATGTGAAAAGCCATGTTAATTATTAAAAGTAGTTAACAATGACATAGGTCAGTGATAGCCAACAATTCAGTTGCAGTCAACAGATTGATTACGAAGTGATTTTTGGTACATCGTACCCGACAGAACGCATATTAGTCTCGCATTTAACTCGCAACGCGTATTAATCGGGACTCGGAGAAACAAACGACAGGAGAGCGGCGTTATCCGCTTGCTGTCCAGCACGCCATCCAGCGGGTTTCTCGGCGTGCCATCTTATAAACCTCCGTGTAGTAATGCATAAGTTGACATTCCTCTATTCCTTATTTAGTATTTAGTGTTCACCAACATCGCATTTTCCAGGAAAATTGTAAATTTTTTTTAGTTCGACTGCTTGCAAAAATGTAAGTATTCTTTAAATTAAAATTGTCTGATTGTCTAATTCTTTTGCATTTTAGTACCCATTAAAATGAGTAGTAAAGTTAAAAAAAATTTGAAAACTGACTATTTTTATGAAAAATGGGAGCAGATTACAAACAAAATAGTAACTTTAGAATAAATTAAATTAGGGTTTTTAAGGTTCAAAGAGCTCAGCAAAATATTTTTTAAAAACCCACGTTGAAATTACGTGCAATGACTATTGCAACATTCAAAGTAAGCCCTATTTTAGTTAAAACATGTAAATAATTTTCTGACCGTGAATTTATAAAAGAAACATTTTTGGAAATGTCACATCCACTCTTCAGTGAGTTTAAGAACAACATCGAAATTATTACTGCAATTAAATATCTACAATTGTCTCGAATTATAGTGATGCGGTGGACTGAGCAAACGAATGAAAATGTAAGAAAACAGATATATAACAACATTAATAGACGCTATTTTTTCTCTTCAGTTTGAAGAATTGACAGATATAAGTTACATAGTATAGTTTATTATAACTTATTTGTATTTGTGTAGGTTTTGAAAACTGTGTTGTAGAAACACTAGGATTTTGGAAGCAGGAGACGTGAAAAACGAGCGGTTCCCTCACCGGGACTCGAACCATGGACCTCTCGAATACGCGTCGAGCCTGCTGACCACTACACCACGAAGGCATGCGAAGAAGACGGGAGAAATACCTTATAATATATCTGAAGAAAAATTGTTGAATATGAGTTCTTTGAAAGAAAGGATTAGAGGCGTACATATATTCAACTCTTTTAAAAACGTTTTCACTAATTTAAAACTACATTTTTTAAAATTAGTTTCAGTAAAACAGAGCGAGCAGAAGCAATGACAGGCCGCATGAACGAATTTATAACTCTATGCCAAAATAAAGAATTCTGAAGTTTTCTGAGCTACCACTGCTCAGGTGTTAGCCAGCAAAAGCGTCAGCCAATAAAAGATAAAATGCAAAAGAAATAAAGGGTATAACGTTCAGATTCGTAAATTCAATTCTAGGAAGTTCCCTCAAACGGCGCCTTTTCAAGTAGCAACTTGAAAGGATAGCCAAATATACGTATTATTGCATTCCCACGGAAGGTGGCTAAGTAGTAAAAATAAATTTAAAAGAGGTTTTGTGATTTATTAATAGAGAAAAAGTCTTTTCTCGAAGAGCAGGATCGCGAACATGCAAAGTGGATCGAGAATAATTTGAAATATTGAACTTGACTCAGTGATGAAGCATTTCTTACAGATTCTACATAGAAATTAAGGGATTTAAATTTTCAATTGCGTAGAAAATAATCAGGTTATATTAACTGAAATGATGCGTAGCATTAATGCATGCAAAGCAAAATTTGTTGTGTTAATAAAGATCTTCAATTAAACAATTTGAGTCACTTTCCAAATAGGTGCAGTCACCTACAAAAGCATCAAAAATTGAATTATAGCATTAAAAATGCGTTGCAGAAATAAAAAGTGTGACTGAAGATTTCGATTTTCATGATTTTGAAAAGGTACATGTACATGTTTTCCTTTTAAAAAGGACTTAAATATAAAATGTATCGCTGTAAAAATTTCTGACACATATAATAGTACCCAGCCCTTTAAAAAACTTACCAGAAAATGAAATTATAATTCTATAAACTGATCTAATGTTACAAGCCAGTAAACCTGAGGAAGACTTTTAGGAAGATGTCTGTTGAGGAAAAGTATTCTAATATCAGCAAATATAGGGACTATATCTACTCTTGTTTTGGATCTACATGCTTTTATGTAAATCGGCTATTTTGTGTTTAAAGTTCATTCCTTCACATTTTTAAAGAAAACATTTCATATATGTGTACAGAAGTTGGCTATTCCTGATATAGATAATTATCTTTATTTATTTTTATAAACTCCATTAGTTTCAAATATAATTAGAATAATTTGAAAGCTTTCTGTATTTCTTATTTAACTCTAAAGTATTCACTATATTTTTTTTAATATTGTTTTTGTGCTTATTTAAAGTCTAGTGCTATCTATCGCAATTTTTTCGTAATGCATGATAGTCACTTATAATCGAAAGTGATAAATAATATTGTTAAGAATGTACTATTCATTTATCAAATGTGTCATTTCAGATGAAATCAGTGGTGATTCCTCATTTCTCTTGCACAGCCTTGCTGATCACACTGTATACTGTATACGTTTTGATACAAGCCTACCTCACTTATGTTCAAAGGAAAAAGTCAACGAAGAATGTGTTTGTACATGCAACTCTTGCCATGTGTGTCGTAATAACCAATTGGACGTGTATCCTTAACCAAATGTCTATTGTATAAAGAGTAATTATTTAATTAAAGAATAAGTTTCCCTATTTAATTGGGGAAATTTATTCATTCAAATTTTGAAAAAAGCACGCTACAAGGAAATGATGAGGAAACGTTACGTGACAAGAACCCACTCTATTCATATACTGAAAGGAAGTGATAAAAATTGCTATAAAAATAAAGAATTAAATGTAAAGTTATTCTGCGAGTGCTGTGAACCCAGTTTTTTAAATTTTGTTTTTCGTATGTGTTTATTTATAGCAGAAATCGTGTTTAATTTAGGCATTTTAACACGAATTCATAATTTATTTTTCTCCTGTTTCATGTATTTTCATGCATTTCAAATTAAAATTAGCTGTAAAATTTACAACAGTAAAAAAATATCTGAGTTCGCATAATCTTGAAAAAGACTCAGTTATTTATAAAATTTCTAACTTTCTAATTAATAAATTAAACTAATGTCAACTTGCGATTATTAGAAAAAGCTGAGTAAGTGTTAGACTTTTTCTTGAAATTCTTTTTCAGCGGTAATTGAAATACGTATTATATTTTCCGCATTTTGCGAAATAATTTCATTTCTATTTTTGCATGCTCATAATTTAAAATAGTCATGTACTAAATAGCAGGTTTCCGATTTACATCTTACTCCTATGTTTCCATATGACCGCAGTAACTGGTCTTTCCTAACAATAGTTATGATTTTTGAATAGATCAAATATGAGGGATTTTTGCTCTGTGGAAAAAAAATCATACGCAGAAATTTTGTTTGAAATATGTTTCCAAAAAGATGAAGACATGAATTATGTTTCAACATATTATAGTCGCGTGCAGAATAGAACAATAGATAGTGCTTCGTGAAAAGAAATAAGGATCTTAAATCATATGCTTTAAAAGACCTCGGAATGCATGTTCAGGGTTAAACAGTGCTTCAAGGCAAGTTCAATCACTGTTACAGACTGTGAATCCTCTGTTCTTATTTGGCCTTAACTTAAGGATTTCAAAAACAGATGCTATAATTGCTTCGAAAGGTTTCGATATAAGTTTCGTTAAGTATATGCGAGTATAAGCGAGGCCTAAGTATATGCGAGGGCTATTTGAGGGTTGCAGCAAATCTATCGAACAATGTCAAATTGCAATGATAGCAATTATTTTAACTTCTTTTCTTAAAATAGCATCTCCGTAAGACAAGGCATTTAAATGCGATTTTTTGTTCTAATTCGATAATCTATGGCTGCTCTTGCGGACTCAAAGGCTAAAAAATTGAAAATTTATAAGGATTTCATGAAAGTTACTGTAGTAAATCTACAGGTTTTAAGCAAATCAATTCTAGATTGTTTTTTTTAATTCATATCTAAGAGCAATAATGATCTGAAATAATTCGGACAGTGAATGGGTTAAGAGAAAATTCGCGTCATCTAGAATACTTCGTCTTTAGAAGCTTCAAGGACAGAGAGTGTTGATGACTTTTTTTTTTTTACCCTTGGAGAAGGAGCAAGAGATTCCATAATCTACAAATAAACAACAGACTTTGCTCCTGAAAATAAGTAATGATATTAGACTAGAAAGTCCTGATCAGATTTTTTTGTCCTTTTGCACAGTGCAACTGCCATCAAGCTTTCAATCAAGCTAACTTATTAATCAGCCCCTTACTCAGATTTGATATCTTACCGCAGTGAAATAGTATGGCGGGGATGGTAGAAGCGGCTCTCACCGGCTTCCCCTTTCTGTGGGCGGGAAAATTTCACCATAAGTAATAATATCTTGTAATCCGAACTAAAAACTGGAGCCATTTATTTTCATATCTTTGTCGCACCTTACATTCGGATTGATTAAAATGAGTAGGGAACTTTTTATTATTTAATCTTTGATGGCACCGGGGAATAACCCTTCCTTTAAGCCAGTGTAGTCAACTTCCTCACTCTAGCGATTGAGAACACCGTCTGTACTAAACAGTAGCCTTGCGTCTGTACTAAACAATTCCCCGTGTTTTATTTTGTACTTGGATTGTTCACGACGAGTATTCAGCCAAAATTAATTCTTTCATGTAAAGAACAGAGTTCAATATTGTCTAATAACACTGGAAACATCAGTCGTCCAGTTAACATTGACTCGATTAACCTGCTGTAATTCATGACTTCCTTTAAGTGGGTGTTGTGATTTGCGATTGTTGAATTATTGAACTTTGTCGAAAAATTCTATGTAAACTATAAATCTATTGTCTACATACTAGACTCTTGGTATACATACAGCGATGTGTGCATTACAGTTTTTATTTTTGTTTAATTGCTGTTAGAAGTATTTACTTTATACTACACGGTCAATTTTATAAGCAATAACCGAAATCTTTGTACCTATACTAATTAGATTAGGCTATAGTGGTAATTCAACGTATAGTGTATCTGAATAGTGAATATTATAATGTAACTTCTGTTCACAATTACGTATCCATTTTTGATAAAAATAACTGGTCAGTTACATAATTACATAATTTAAATCCACAAATTCTTTAATAATTACATAATTCACATAGCCTTAATTTTAGAAACCCTAAATCGTGTTTTAACTAGTTCATTTTTCTAACTTATTTTCTTAAAATAGCATCTTCGTAAGACAGGGAATTTAAGCGATTTTTCGTTTAATTCCGTAATATAAGTGTAAATACAATCACTGTTGCACAATGAAAACTAATTACTTGTTTGTTTGAAGCTAGGAGGGCGGCGAATAAGACTAGGGGGCGGAGGTAAGGGAACGACGAATATAAGGGAGCGACGAATTTGGCCTGAGCCCCGGGCGACTGAAACCCACGCCACGCCACAGTTTTTACGGATTAATTTCTGTTTCCTGACTTGAAATCTTACATTAAAGAATAAAGTGTTTTCAGCATTTTAAAACTTAGGCGAATATAGCAAGATAATAAGAGAGCATTCCAGCAGTTTACTTCTGTGAAAGCGAAACGGCAGTTTTACGGACACATCTAGAGATATACAACGTTAGGAAGAATGCAATAAGTAATGGCAAAGTTGATTTCATCATATATCGTTTTTTATAAATGCAGTCTTAACATTTTGAGGTCCAGTGGCGCAGTGGCTAGCGCGTCGCGCAGCAGCACCATAGGTCCAGGGTTCGATCCTCGGGCTGGGCAAGGTTGACTCAACCTTGCCTAACCTTTCCTTGTTGACTCAGTCCTGAGGGGGTCGATAAAATGAGTATCAAGTTCGCTTGGGGACTAAGAACCAGGGTTCTTGCGACAGGCTGACCACTTGTCCAGGCAAAGATGCAGAAGCATCCCGGAGCCCACGGTCTAGAAAGCAGATATCAGGGCGCTGCCGGCCATGGCTCTCTAAGGGATGTTTGTGCTGCCGAGTTTAGTTTTAGTTTTAGCCTTAAAATTTTGTAGAGGCTTTCTATTTATTTTAAATAATGGAAATGTCAACAATATGTTTTAAAATATTATCTGTACCTGTTAATTACGTGAAATTCTTTCTTAACGAAACTTCTAGCGTGTTTACCCTTTTATGCAGCGATGCGAGAAATGGCTCCTCGTATAGTAAATGCTGAGACTGGAGAGATAAAGCTCGAGTCGAAAGAGGTAAGTACTCCATACTTTAATTCAGTTATTTTCATCTATGATGTGACCCTCATGGACTGAGAGCCACGTTAACGCTCTTATACTCACGTTGGCGCTCTTATGCTTGTTTCGAATTATCTGTTTAACTACATATTAATTGCTATTTTACTTTTAATAATAAATAATTTTTTAGAAGTTTACTGTAGATGTAAAATTCCAAGCATGCATTTGCATTGCCAGTTTAAGAAGCACGCGAAGTAAGCATCGTTCTGTGTAGCAGCCTAGGTCTTTTAAAGACACCACGACAGCAGATCAATATAATATTAATTTGTTCTTGAAAAAATTTGTGTGTAAGCCTTCTGAAATTTTTTCAAAAGATGGAAAAACAATAAAGATAAGATTGCAAGATATTCCAAAAAATTTCTCAAAAGAAAGTGAATGTTTAAAGTGTTCTTGGTTTTTTCAAATTAACGTTTTTATCATTTTTATTTACTAATATTTTGTGGCATTGATCAATAATATTTAATAATTTTTGTTAAAAAACATAATATTTTCTTACGTAGCGATATTACTTTATTAAAATTTTCGTTTGGCAAAACTGAAATCTCATTAGAAAATAATCTGTAAAGGGGACCTAGGAGCCTGAAGAACTTTAAAGGGTCCAGCAATGAGCATTTGTCATTTAGAGCTGTAGCGACAGGATTCTGATATATGTACTACATCTTAGTTATAGAAGTTAGAACTTTCAACAAAATAAATTTGCAGGTCTTTAGTTAGGGTAACTACCATTCTGCACTGTTGAAACTATTTTTAAAATAATCTGTATTGCCTCGGTCATATAGAGATAGCCTATAGCCTGGCTCTCTAACAGATAGTCAAAGCATTGAAACTTAACTTGAAATAAAATACATCTCAGTTCTTTGTCTCAAAGTATAGCCCAGAAAGCAATAAATACATGCAGTTTTTATAATCCCTCTTGGATATCTGAAATTTGATCTATATATATTTTGTCATCTAACAAAATCCTGTTTTGTAAACAGTCAGAGCCCTTTGTTAAGACGCTCATATTTTCTATTTATTAGTGAGATCTTTTGGCCATCCTAGAGTCATCGCCAGATTAGACAAAGGAAGGAGGAAGATGTGTTAATCTTGTTTTTGTCGTTATTTCGTATAATAATCTGTGACTGATTCTCGTCGTTACAGCTTGCTGCAAACACCTAAATTCAGGGTCTTGGTTGATTCAAACTGTTCTGGCTTAAGGGGGGGGATTCTGGTTTCACGTTAGTGCTGAAATCTTCTGGAATATCTGTTGATGAGAATGTTTTGCATTATTTGCCTTGGTAGCATTTAATTTCAATCTGAACATGTATCGTACTAAGTTAAAATGAGTTGTACTAGAAGCTAGATTAAGATCTCCAAAATAAAATCATTTAGTCGAAGCCTGCTGGCCAATGTGTTTATAAAGTTTTGTCTAACACAAACCATTCCTTCAAGATATACCGATTTCTCCCTGAAGTGGTGTCAGCCTAACAACAATAAAAAAAAACTTAAATTATGCTTTTTTCCTTCTTTATCTAACATGAACAATGTTGAATGACAATGACAAAGACCTTCTCAGAACCAAGTTATGTCAAGTCCTAGAAAGATATAGATGGAATAAAAATGAATTAAACTTTTCAGACTATTTTTCCTTAAACCACTCTTGCATAACATTAGTTTACGCAGATAAGCAATCTTTTCCTCTTCTAAAACATTCAGCGCCAAATTTTCAAATGCAGTTAAAGGTAGAATAAAGAATCAGTGCTTGACGGGAAAGAAGCTAATGTTAATTCATTATAATTTTCTCTGATAAAAATCAAATGGGAAACAAGAGATGGATTTCTACAGGTTCACGTAAAACTTATACTTGTTCCTTTTACCTCTTAAAAACCTGTTTTATTTTTTTCCTTTGATAACAGAAAAAAGTTCTAGTAAAAATTGAGGCATTAAAAGTGTGCAGGATTATCGAGTTTTCTGAAATAGTTCTAGTAAAAGTTGATGCTTTAAAAGTGTGCAGGGTTATCAAATTTTCTGAAATGGTTTTAAGGATAATGAATGATTTTGTAAGATTGTAAAAGCCTTTTATTAGCAAATGGTGAAAACACATGTTGTTTCTGAGCAACCGTGCAATAAAGCGTTAAACATTAATTGCGCTTTATCTAAATATTGGGTAACGTTCCTCGACTGCCAAACAAATTCTTTCGTTCTTAACTTACGGTCGTACATCACGAAAAGGCAACAGCAAGTGTAAAATCAACTTTTGTTTCTGCTTGAAGTTACAAAACAAAAATGCTAACAGCAATTAGACATCCGCTTCTTCCGGATTCATAATGCAGCAGTAGTTCATTTATTTACAAAACAAATATCCAGTTAGAGACTAAGAATCTGCCTCATATTCTAAAGCACCTTCTAACTTAACTGCAAAGTTAAAACCAAACCTCACCAATAATTAATGCAGCACAATTGGAGGTAGAATATTAGAGTTGCAGCACTTCTTGTTGAAATTGCCAAAATTCTCTTCTTAATTCAGATTTTTGCTCATTTCGGTAAACTCACTTAATTTGCATTTCTGGTGGAGTTGACAGAACGTAAAAATGTAGGAAAAATTTGACATAAAAATATCATGTTAATTAAAATAAATAGCAACAAAATATATTTAAGTTGCATGGTAATCTCCGCACCCTCGGTGTCAGACTGGCTATCAAACTTCAATCACTATACCGTTCGCAGCAGCAAATAACGACAAATATAAAAAAAGGAGAAAATTTAAAATAAAATGTCGAGCTAATGTTGATTGAAAATATATTTCTGTAGTGAGTTTTAGAATTCTAGAAAAGAAATAAAAGTTTTTAGAGAAAAATTTGGTAAAATCAGACGAGCTTTTGCAAGTAATATGCTTGGAGTAGAAATACGCAAAAAATATATCCCGTATTATTTGATATGGTTTAATAACAGAGGAGACTGTTATTCTCTCTTCTCGACTCGAGAAAAAGTGCGCCAAAATGGCACCTGATAACGGTGTTATCCTCTGCATGACTATGAACAGAAAATATATCAATTGGTAATGGATAATATCTCCCGCATCAAACCAAATTCATAACAAATGTTCTCCTTCCCATCAAACTTTGCAAGATTTTGGCAGCCCTAGAAGGGTCATATGCGCTTATTCAAGATACATAAATGTAATAACATTTTAAAATATTTTTTGCAGTTTTCTCATTGTTGTTTAAAATTTGAAATTGCACTGTATAATCGTTTTCTGTAAACCAAGACAAACTAGCTTTGTCCAAACATATTTGCTTTGCATGAATGGTTCTTATTTGTAAAATTTGGATTGGTATGTGACATATTCAATTGATGAGAAAAAGCATAAAAATTAAAAACAAGAACTATGCGGAAAAGATTTAAGAGAGCTGAAAATTTATCTAATTCACATGTTTACTGAATTAATTTCAGAAACAGAGTTTTTATGAAGTGTTTCGTATTTTAATTGATAATGATTACCATTAGTGATTGTAATCCATTTTTTAAGAATAGCTATGAAATGAAATTATGAATGCGTTGCATTAAAAAAAGCAAGAAAAAATATAAATATTAGAATAATGATAAGGAATTAAAGCTGTAAAGTGTAAATGTTTTTGTAATATCCTCTGAAAGAAATTAGCAATTCTTTCCAGTCTATGGTGTTTTACTACCTTGAAGTATGGTAAGAATTATAGTATAATTCATTTCAATAAATTTAGCAGATACCAAAGAATAATTTAATGCAATTTTCATAGCATCTGAAAGACGCAAATAATTAAGAGTCTTCAGAAACGCAAGCTTAGACTAGCGTAGATTTTGAATACAATTACTGATTTCGAGGGCGATCGGGCATAGATCCCTCTCCTTCAACAGCACTTTTATCCATCCTCAAGATCAAGGACTTGTGTCCAATCTAAGTCGAAATTCGTAACGTTTTATTCAGATTTTACGCTAATCACTGTTTTTTTTTTCTTTTCTTTTTTCCCGGCTAATTTAATTTTTTTTATTCGTATGTTTCTCTTCCAGCTGTATGAAAATAAAGATTTTTGTCGGTGAACTGATATTTAAGTTAGTATAAATAACATTTTGTAGCAACTATGGTTATTTTCTTTAGGGGGGAGGGGGAATTTAAACATTTTTCCAGAACGGAAAGAAAAATGCAATACTGGGCAGCAGGAAGACCTACAAATTCCTCTGTTGGAAGAGGATGGTAAGTTTGGTATTACCCTGGCGGGAAAAATTAAATAAACTATTAATCAAAATTCGCATAACTGGAATGATTTTGCAGCTGAACATGCACAATATCTTTATATTTTATTCTGTGGATATCTTCCGGTTTCCGTGGATAGCTGCAAAGTGCAGAATTGCCTATTTCTGCAAAAAAATAAAATAAAATAATAATATTGGAAATGTGATATAAAGAGAAGTAGATAAAAATTGTTTTGTAACATTTTAGAGACGCATAACAATGTTAATAAGGTGTGTGGTCTTTAATATCTGCAAACTAAAATGCAAGCTTTACAGAGATTTTCCATGCTGTATGTTAGATTGTCTTGATGTTACAAAGTGTATTCACAACGAATAATGCCTTAAAGCTCCTCCAGAGTGCTAGGTTGGAATTGCAGTGATGCAAATCGGTGTCTCACACATCTATTGGATTTCAGTCCGGAGCATATTTGGGCTACTTCCTTCGCTCTCGGGACAATCGGTCAGTTGGGGTAACGCGATTGGAACGAGCATTATCGTCCATTAAGAGGAAATTATTACCGATTGCACCTTTAAACAACTTGAGATCAGAATTAAGAACCTCATTTCTGTATATTTTAGCTTTCATAGTTGCACTAGTAAAAATATGCGCCCATTCAAAATGATGCCAGCCCATACCTTTGTTCACCACCAACATACCAATACCTTTTACGGAGGATTTCAGACTTATTGAGTATGTTTTGCTCCTTCCGGATCGTAACACGTCTGGAATCACTATACAAACAAAAACGAGGATTATCATTAAAAATAATTCGACTTCAAAATCCGTAGTACTCCAATCACGGTCTGCAACTGGTCGCATTTTGCAGCTCGAGCTAGAGAGGGGCCAACCAATATTTGTACCCATTTCTACAACTCAATGCAGCTACGGGGACTAACTCTTGGCGCTGATTCTCTTATTAGGCGGGAGATCTATCGAGTTAGCCGAAGTACCGATAGTCGGCTCAAGAACACTGACCTGAAGATTTATGGCCTCTACATTAATCCCTAGAAGCCGATTCAGCAAACCTAACAGGATTTGCCGTATCCGAATTTGGAATTTCTGCACTGTTACGCTATCTGCTCTGATAAGTGATAATTAGGAACCCGGTTCGTATTTATTTTACTCTCAGTGTCGATACTGTACAGTACAGAACTCAACTAGTACAACAAATGATCCCGGCGGGAGATTTAGTGGAACATAAATCAGAATTTTTCTTACTTACAGCTGTCTTTTGGGCAGCCTGCTACTCACATTGCATCAGAATAGTCCAATTTATGTAGTTGCAGCGATCTCCCTTGCAATGCTGGCTGATGTCAATTGTCTATTTTTTTAGCAGTCGTTGTCAAATAACGGTCCTGAGATTCTGTTGTGGCAAGTTTTCGACCGTCACCTACCTTCTGCATTTACCTTCAGTGTCTTAAACCATTTCCAAACTCTTGAGATCACGCTTTCGGCTCTTCTAAATCTTTACAAGCCTGTGTCACTATCTGTCCTGTTTCCATTCTCCCAATCGAATGGCATTTTTTACAATCAGATGCGTTCTCAAAGACATGTTCCACCTTCTACACTCGAAAATTGTAGCCTTGAAATTAAAAGTACCCCCTATGCAACTCCGTTATACACATTTTTAGCCTTTTATTTTTTATTTAATAAAACTTCTAGGCGTTTTTAATTAATAAATAATTGAAATAGTGATTAACATTGACTTTTTTTTAATTATTTTTTACTATATGATGTATCAGCTAAGTGTTTTTGAATTTTTGTAACCATCTGCCACAAAAGTGCAAAAATGTTTTTCCTTTCAAGTAATTTATATTTTAAGATTTACTTTTACCATTTTAAATGCTTCGTTGGAGTAAATAGTAATGTCGCATAAAATGTCATTAAATCTAAATTTTTCTAGCAATCTGTTGCCATAATACTGCAGTTAATAAAATATTCACAATTTTATACCTTATATATATTATTCTGATATTCTTTGTAACAACGCGAGATATCAACAAAATAAAACGAAATGGTTTCTTGAAAGCAAAACGACATTTTCACTATCTATAATAAAAACTTGCGACTCCTTTAAAGGCTTTGAGACACCTGGAATTTCGATAGTGCCTTCAGAAAGATAGTTTTAGAAAAATATTGGGATCTGCTAAAAACAGTTGAAGGACACCTTTTCAGAGTTTCTTTCTTGATACTAGTTATCCTCACTGCATATCGTTTTACTTGAAGTGAAATTTTACGGCCTTCGCGACAGAAGGCGGAAAGTTGGAAAGCCAACCTTGTTATTTAGTGATGCCTCACGTGCTATACAGGAAGTTCTTCCTAAAATCGCTAATGTCATGTGCAACATCTGAAATAAGTAAACATGCCTTTTTTTTTTTTTTTTTTAAATCAGGATTAGTTTATTTGATTACTGACGGTGATATGAGTCGGTAGAACTCCGTTTTCCTTTACTTTTCCTTATAGTTTGAACCTTTCGTTCTTACCTTGTTTTTACGTATATATAAATTTATACTTGAGAAAACTGAAAATCATACTCTAGCTAAATTAAACCAAAATGAGAAAAATCTGAAATTTTGGGGACTTTTATGCTAAACACAAACCATGCAATTAAAATGCGTCTGAAAGAAGTATGCGTAATTATTATGTTACTCGTGTTGTTATGTGCACTGTAAGATCAAATAGTTTTATATAAGCTGAGAAATTAGTTTTCATCTACAATTTATTAGGAAGTGAACTCATTTCATTAATTTTGATTTCTTTTAAAAGTTCCGAACGATAGATTAAAAGTCCGCAATCCAAGCTGACTTCGGAATTAAGCATAATTCTACTTAGACTTTATTTTATTTGACAGTATATTTAGCCCAAAAAGGCTATTAGCCTCGAAATAAGTTTGGTTTGGTTTATCTGATTACTACAAATATTAAGGCTATCTGCTTAAGGGAAGGGATAACTTCGTGGAGGATTTTCTAAGAGAAACTGGCTCGTATACATTTTAGACGAAAGTGCCCATGCAGCCAGCCCATTCGCTTGGAATCGAACCTAGGTTAGAACTACCAACGTTTTGCGATTTAACCACTAGGCCGCTGGTGGGCTTTAGTCTCTAACTGGGATTTTGCGTCGAATCACTATATATGCGTCTTTTCTTTTTTCATTCGAGTCTGTTGCCATTCGGTAAAATGCAAGATATTTATATTTCCTATTGAATCTGTCTGCTGTGGATTAACAAACTAAGCTATTTGAAAGCGATAGATGAAGTTCTAAAGATTATTCGTTTCTTACTTTTGAATCGGATTGATTTAAATAATAAAAATACATTTAATTTACGATCTATATAATTAAAAATAGTCAGTATTTTCATAGCATGACGTTCTATATTTTTTATTATTTATTTCAGATTTTGTAAAACTTTAATGAATTTCTGATTAACAAACTCAACGATTTGAAAGTGAACAGTGGCAGCTATGGGCGGAATAAAATATTTTTTATCTCCGGCGAAATTGTCTATTGTAAATTCTAAAGATATATTGTTTATAAATATTTTGTGGTTTTGCTGTTGAATTGAATTTCATGTGGTATAAGGGATATTTAATAAATACAATTAACGCACAAAACGTTGATAATAAAAATACAAAAAAAGGTTTTGTAAACCATCTTACTAAGAAAACTGAACATTGATACGATGAACTGAAAAAATAAAAAAAATGTATGCTAACATTTAACACTGCATCGGGAATTCTAAACACATGCTGCTATGCTGCTTTTAAAGCTTTAGTGATTTTGGCGTTCAGTTTCATATGGCGTAAGTGTGAAAGAAACGATATTTAATAATAAAGGTAAAAAGACAAAAAAAGTAGAGTGGTTAGATAACAGATTTTAATGGGTTTCGCGACTCTAATTCAAAGACGTTTAAAAATTCCGTGACTACATTATACAAGGCTCGTCAAAACGTCTCTACAAACTTTATTAAAAGAAAATTCTTTATTGCGCGTTTGTATCTAACTTAATTAAAGGGCAATATAATCATACATATTATAGGTTGTGTTAGGTTTAATACGATCTTCCTATATCAATACCTGTGCAATTACTTAATGCTCCAAGTATCAAAGCGGTGGCAATTAGCGGCCTGACACATAGCACAACTGTGAGCCATTGCTTGAATGTGTTCATGGTGATTTCGGCACATGCCACTGTGATTTCTTGACAAAACACTCAAGAACATTTTGTCTCACAATCATACGTCATATTTCAGTCAAGAGGGTGCCTCTGTGTGTTTAACAAACACGCTATTACACATTGGAAAGGCAATCCTGTTGAGCTTTGAAACTAGTACGTAGGTATTATCTGTTAAAGTGTGTATACATTTTTCTGACTAATCCTGCATTTATGTGCAATTTTTTTTTTAAATCTGAGATTGCTGTACTCAAAGATTATTTGACTAACATAGTCGAGTCTTCAAAAATTGTTAGGAAATTGCATGACGTGTGAAATATATAGAAGAGCCAAACCTTTATGACCAATTAACTCAATAATGCGTTGCGCGACCTTTGGCCTACAAAACAGCTACATCTCGCCTTGGCATGGATGCCACCAGTTACAGTAGATGACTGGAGACAGTCTAAGAAGCGGTCATGCAAAGTCGAGGCATTTCGACATGACTGTTTTTGAGCTCTGAGTTGCCGCTCCATGATATCCCAAACGCGCTCTATCGGGTCAAGATCCGGCGAGTTAGATGGCTAGGAGATTAATTGGAATTCATCCTTATGGTCCTTGAACCACTCGAACACAATTCGAGCCTTGTGACATGGGGCGTTGTCCTATTGGAAGATTCTACTTCCAGTTGAGAAGACAAACGCCATGCAAGGGTGCCGCTAATCTGCAGTTATGTTCAGCTAGACTGCAGCTTTCATTGTCTGTTCTACTATAACTAAGAGTCCCAGAAACGCATATGAGAACGTTCCCCAAAACATAACACTGCCACCACCAGCCTGAGTATAACCTGCTGTACAGGTGGGAAGGAATTGCTCGCTTGGAAGACGGCATACTGTGACACAACCATCGAAGTGATAAATGAGAAATTTTGATTTATGCGACCAAGCAACAGTTTTCCACTTATCCATGGTCCAGTATTCATGTCCAGATGTTCCAGGGCCACTAAAGGGGCAAGCAAAAGTTTTTTAACTTGCTCTCCATGAGGTAGAGAATTATATTTAATACCATTTCTCAAATTAATATGTTTACTGGTTTGCATTATTTTCTGTAATAAAAGGGGTGTTTTTAATGGATGTTTGATCTAGTCATTTGTTTCTTATTGTTTCTAAATTATATATGCCTATGTACTCAGACATAGGATAATGAAGGGAATCATTTAATCAAATCCTTCCATTTTCTGCTATATTTAGCAATTTCGTTATATAGATATGTTATGATATGTATATAGATGCATATGCGTATGCAAGTAAGCGCATACGCACAGCAAAAGAATCTCATGAATAATTAAATGAATCCTTCTCAAGGAGGAAAAAACTTTAGATATAAGTATATTTATCATTTTCCTTTAATTGTTTTATTCCTTTATTTTAGAAACTATACTTCGAAACTTTGAAAAAATGTCATCAAATTTCAAATAACGTTATTTAGATATCCACTCAACGGTGTCCTGAAGAAGGTTTGGAGCTGAAGTAAAACGCCATTTACTATTTTACTGTATTAAACACTTCAAATTAGGTTTATGACAGATATGAAAAACCTAGATTTTGATATGATTCTACTACTCTATGGTTTAATTAAATCTTGAAGGTAATATCACGATGCAGTGACGCATGGCAATCAGTTATGGATCACTTCGAATGACACATAAATGATAAAAGCATATTTCTAAGAACAATGACATAGGTTTGACTCAGGGAACGTGAGTGAAATATAAATGAAAGAGAATCTCATTAGAAAAAACATAATTTAAGTAGTAATTTCTTATAAAATATACGCTGCAGGCCATCCAAACTACAACACCAAGAAAGACAAGAGATATCACAACAGAATTTATTTAGTAGATAACATGTTGACCAAATATCAAATGATCAAATTCATAGACTTCTGTGAAGTGTGGTTCTTTCCAAAATCAGTAGCCAGAGTAGCCGCCATTGTTGGAGATCACCGCTGCTACACCCCTCGGCATTGATTCAAAGGGACTTTAGATGTGTTCTTGGGGTACAGCAGACCAAGCAGCTTCCATACGTTGCCAAAGTGGATCTGGTGTGGCAGCTTGGGATGTAATCTGGGTCAGTCTTTCAGCAACCATGGACCACATGTTTTCTGTCAGCGAAAGATCCGTAGAGCGAGCCGGCCAGGGAAGCAATTCAATCTGGCGATTGACGAAGATCAATGCGTGCCACGGGTGGTCGCGCATTATCCTGCTGAAATATGGCTGTGGGCAAGCCCTGAAGGTAGGGAAGGACAACTGGCTCCAGCACCTCGGAGATGTAGCGCTGGCTTTTTAAAGTACCGGCAATGCGTACTAGAGGAGTGCAAGAGTGATATCCAATACCGCCCCAGACCATAATACCCGCTGCAAGACCAGTGTGGCGGTGCATAACGCAGCTGTTCAGCATCCTCTCTCTACGGTGTCTCCAGACTCGAATCCGACCATCGTGGTGTTGCAGACAGAAGCGTGACTCGTCAGTAAAGACAATTTCATTCCATTCTGCCGTCCACATCCTTCTTTCATCCCACCATTGGCGGCGGAGACGTCTGTGGTTCTGCGTGAAGGGTAGCCGAAGCAATGGACGTCTTGCGGACAGACCACTCTGCTGTAAACGGCGTCGAATGGTACGTGCAGAAACTGAATGATGCGTTACAGACTGAATGTGCTGTGCTATGGTGCGTGATGTGACTGAGCGATCCGTCACTGCCATATGCACAATGTTCCTGTCATCACGTGAAGTGGTGCACTGACGTGGATGAGAGGGAACACGTCGGTCCGCCGTACCTTCCTGCATCCAACGGTCACATATCCGCATTACAGTTGTTTGGTTTCGTCCAACACGACTACCGATTTTCCTGAAAGATAATCCATACTCTCTGTAGGTCACTAACCTTCCTCTGTCGAACTCGGATAATTGATCGAACGATGATCGCTGTTTACTACGAGGCATAATTGATCGTTTTTTTTTGAAAAAAAATAAGCCACAAGAAAAACACAATTGGCGAACTTGAAATCGTCGGAAACTCCAAGCCTTAAATAGCGCTTTGAAGTGGCCCCACAGGTGCGCGTGATGTGCGTCTGCGCTGAAATTCTAATCATTTACATATCTCACCTCCGCTAATGCATGTTGTAAATTTCATGTTATTTGCATGCTTCCTTCAGGGTGTTGCATGTACGGTGGCCAGCAGTGTAATTTATCCTCATGTTTTCTCTTAAGTAATACAAATTTTCTTCTCTTATTACTGAGATCCACGACGTGAAGTTTGATATGAAACTCTAAGCACATTTTATAAATCAGTACATATTAGATTACACATGGAAATTATTCCTATCGTCTTCTAAACTCTTTTGTTTGACATCCGAAATTTCTCACTTGCTCATTATTTTGATACATAAAAAAAGTCTTGGAGGATAAGCTCACAAGCTGCGAATAAATTTTTCCTTGGATTAGTCTGGAAGAACTGGCTGACGGCAAAGAATTTCAAAATTTTTCTACACGTATAATGTAAAATAAGCTAGCATCTCTCCTATGCTTTGCCATCATTTATAACTTTTGGCAGAATTCTAGGAATATTACTTGAGCTTTCGATAGTAAACTGTTTAGTTTAGAAAGCTTTACTAAAATTATCATTTACACTTCTAAGTCATTGACAATTCTTTCTTTCTTTTCCTAACAGTACAGCTTCTACTACATCATCAGCTCTTTGTCCGAGTGGGCGTTTACATTCTTCAGTATTCTCTTCATCGCAACATTTTACACAGACTTCAAGCATATGAAATTGAAAATAGAGATCAACCGAAAACGAATAAGATCGATAAACTTGGATAGTGTTCAAGCTGCAACTCATTCCACTGCGAACGGGCACGAGGAGATCACAAAAATGTGATCCGGCGAAGCCAAATAGCTGTTTGGACGTTCAAGAAAATCAGTGTTTGCTATATGTGAATCAGAACTCTTAAAGCAAGTTTTTAAAAATACTTATTTGTAGTTTTATTAATTGTTATGTGTGGCAGATAAAAGTCTGGTCATTACATGTCATATCAGAAGAATGTACTAAATACTCTTCCATTGCTCTAGAACAGTGGTCTTGAATCTTTGCCGACTCAGGGAACCCATAAAACAGTAATTTTCTTTGGAATCCTTACCAAATTTAGAAATGTAAATCTTAAAACAGCATTAAAATGTGTTAATGTTGCCTATATTTAATGTGGTAAATCTAAAGAAAACCATAATTTTTAACATCGTAATTTCATCTTGTTGAACAAATTGAACCACAAGTTTCATAAATGTAGTTATTAATTTATTGATAACTTGCGCATTATGTAAGTTTAATGACTTCAATTTTTTTAGCAGGAAATATGAAAACCTGGCTTTACAGGTGCACTGATATTATCGCTTAGCGTTTTCAACATTTAGTGATTTAGTGCTCCATTTCTGTGTTTTGTTCTTGTTGTTTCATGTATTGAAAATGGCATTTTTTGCTCAACTAAGTTACAGTGAAGGGCATTAGGATGTTTATAGCTTTCTTAGAAATGTCGGAATATGCATACTTGTGTTCTCAAAACTCAGTCAGTTCTTCTTGCTGATATTTATTTTTAATTTCGAGTCCGCTTAGCTAAGCATTAATCGCTTTCCGAAGCAGACATTTGATGCCATCAAATATTCCAGTTTTTTCAACATTATACATTAATCTCTTTGATATATGACTTCCAAATACTTAATTTTAAAGGAAAAATTATACTCATCCGAAGTTCTAACTTCTTCTTTTAACTGAAAACAATTTGGTCAAGATATTTCCTAGAGATAAACATCGCACTTCTGAATGTAAAAACAAGATTTTATGTTACGGTATAATTCATCGTATAATTAAGTAAATAAGCTTGAATTTAAATTTCGAGAAATTTCTTTCCTCTTAGTCAACCAAAAATGCATTGACTTTCAAAGCAAACAGGCAAACCGAAGAATGATTGTTTTCTTTAATAACATCTGATTGACCGGAGTTCCGTTTATAAAACAGATTCGCTTCGTATTATTTTAGGTAACAATAAATAATAATGGAAACATTATTTTGATCAGTTATTTTAGATATTTAGCTTTGCGCTCCATATGTATTTAAAAATTCTTACGAATTTTAATTTTGACTTATGGAACCCCAGGGTTCCGTGAATCAAAATTTTATGACCACTACTTTAGAAGCAATGGAATACGTTATTAATGCGTGTCACACCTTTCATGCTATAATATACGTAAGAAAAGTATCATAATGCCATACTAAATGTAGATCATTTGAAGGTGTTATGTCTTGTATCAAATATGTCATCTATTTAATAAAGCTTGAATTTTATTAGATATTTTTGTATATTTGTTCTTTGTTTAAAAAATTAAAAACTGGGTATGTATCACTATTAGGTATAAACTCTTAATTTCTTTGTCTGCTCTTTTCAAATCTGAGCTTCGAAAGGAACATTGTAGTCAAATTTTAAATCTCAAATATCTATAGATTATATAATTTATTCTGAAGGAAAATGTTTGTCTGAAGAAATAAAGATTAGTCACATTAATTAACATTACATTAAGCTGTTGTTGGTCATCTCTTTGAGTACTCTCGATCAAATTTTGGGGTTAGTGTAGACACATAGCTGTCTCACATTTTGTCATTATTAAGATAATTCAATAATATAATCTTTCTTGTTAGTTAAATTACATTACTTATTCTAGAGTAAAACCTTTGATAGTCTGATGAAATAATAATTAGTAAACATTATTAACACATAGTAAGCGTGTTTTGGGGCATCCCCTAGAGTACTTTAGACCACATTTAATATAAAGCTCTCTTATAAATCTAAAAAGGCATTTCCTCTTATTGGACAAACAAGATATCAATAAATTATATTACTTCATTATAAACATTAAATGGCAAACTTTGAACAATGTTACTATATTTCTTAGTACGTCTAGAAGAGAACATGAAATGGTGTATGACTCACGACTTAGGATTAACAATTTTATTGATTAAATGCGCATAATTCTTTCTCACATGTGGTAAAACGATTACTAATTCCAATAATAAAGAAACTCCCTCCTCTTATGTAACTTATGTCACTCACAGAGCACGTGATGAAAGTTTTCTTAAGCAATTCACGTTTGTAAGTTTGAAAGTTTCTCTGCATTTTTAAGAACCATAATTATTTTCAAGCATTTGTGAAGAATCTTGGCAAAATCTCAGTGAGTTTTCACTACTCAAACTTCCTCAAAGTTCAGCTCAATGAGTTTTCGCTGACGACTACGCAACTGAATGCATCTTACTAAGTCAAAACCAAACTCAAATTTTACAAACAGACATGTCAAATAATTATAACCTGAGGAAGATTAATTATTGACAACAAGAAAATGACAGTCTGACAGTCTTTTGTTTTAGGAGGGGGGATTAAATTTGAATTTATTGGTGGTTGATAAAAATTCTGAAAAATGAGTTAATGGTTTACTATTTGTCTGGCAGCAGGTCTTAAATCGGAAGTGCAAGCTGAAAATGATTCACACAAAGTACCGAAAGCAGCTTTTAGTGAATTCTAACTGCACTAAATTGTCAGTAAGGATTCAGCCAAGACAGAGTCACTTGTTCACTGACAAGAGACCGTGTGTGCATTTCCTTACACTTATGTAAAAAATATACTGTTAGACAAATGCGAATTGAAGAATTTCCAGAGCTCGACTCAAATCAATATATTTGGTACATAACGAAGACTCCATTTTGGCGAAATTTCTTAACGTATTACTTAGTGGCTATACGTTTATGTCTCCAGATTGCTATACCTTTGTTATTCCTATGGCTTTATTTCAGCTATTCACAAGCATAAAATAGAAAACCTCTTAAACTTTTTATTTACATTTTGTACACACCTTGATACAACAACTGTAGTAAATGTATAGAACAAACATTTTCAGTTATTTGCAGACCAGGGAATATCAAACGATATTAGACTACTTCTTTAAATGCTGTTAAGACTGCAAAGAAAATCATTTGCGATAAATAAAGTATGTAAGTTCATAACATTATTTTGCATAGGAAACAATATGTAAGAAATCCTCTTTCTCAACTCTTCAATAGTTTCTTAAAACCTGCGAAATTTCAGCGTCATCATGACTCCTCTAAGAAATCAAATGCGCTTAGAAATTCGTAACTTATTTCTTTATTTTCCCCTGTAAAAACCAAAATTTATTAAAAAAAGTTGCTGAAAAAGTTGTTGAAAATTTATTAAAAAAAGTTGCTTAGTAATGCATTTTCCGTTTCCTTACCGCAGGCGTTAGTGAAGTAGTCGAATAAGTAGAAAGCACGTCCGGCCAGCAAATGGAACTTCAGGAGTTCGAATCCCGGTGAAGGCACTGCACATTTTCCCCATCTCCTGTTCTGAAATAAAATACCAATGATCTCTACAGTTTAAAGGAATTAGCAGATTTAGACGTAATAGAAATTTATCTAAAACCTTACTTGGAAAGCTATCACAGCTGTCCTGTGTAATACGAAGCAGTATTGTTAATAATATTAAAATGATCGAAAGCTGGATGATCCCGAAATCGCAAAAGAATTTTATTAATCATGTAAAACATTTACTGATTCAGAAAAGAATCTTGGTTGCTCGTCACAATGATCTGGTGGAAACGAAAAACAAGTCTGTATCAGTGAAAGAACAGAAACGTTAGCCTTTATTCTAAAAATCGGAGAAAAATAAGAAATCTCAGTTTGAAAGGAGGTAATAATTTATCCTCCTTGATAGCATGATCTTTTTCGATCATGGCAAAAGCACAAAGAAAAATTTAAAATGCAAACATAATAACAACACTAAAATATAGTGAAAAAGGAGTTATGTAATAACCTTATGTTAGCCGTTCAAATCGTAATCTGATGTTTATTGATATGGTAATGGATCAGTACAAATATGTTGATATTTTAATCGTGAATTAAAATTGTTTTTGAGATTATGAGCACAAAATGATTCCAAATACTACCATACTAATGATGATAAGCATACTGCTAAGAATGTGTAATTCTTGTTGCTGCTTAATTTTCCTGAGATATCAGAGTACAGACAGGTTTAATCTCTATTGTTCGTATCTGGCAAGAAATGAAATCTAAATTTCAGAAGCAAAATATTTCTTTGACAGATAAGTAATACAAGATGAGTGAAGAAGGTAATAAACAGTCTGCTTGAATCTATGCTATAAAGATTTAAATTAGGTTTTAAAAGCTAAAAATAATCCGGTAAAATATTTGAAATTTTTTTTTAAATGTTTCTTTTTGATTTTTATTTGAGAAAATAGTAAGTGTGCTTTGTGATTTCCTCATTCGAAAGAAAGGTAGTAAATTTTAAGCTTACTGCATTATTTTTCAGAAAAATGTTTAGGACAAGAAGATGACTGCTTAAATGAATGTTTAAAAAAAATTAAGTTTTATAAGCTTAGTTTAATGCATTTAAGTGTTTTCATGTTAGTTTAGACACATGACTTTATTTTCTGAATATATAGCATGTCTGTTACTCTTCTCGAAATGTCTGTTCATTATTTCACCCCTCGCTTTGATGTTTAGAGAAACTAAGTTTTGAAAATTGCCTTGCTGTTGCGCCTTAGTTCATTAGAGAGACGATGAGTGCCACAAAATTATATTGCCAGAAATTATCAATGATAACAATTCTATTTTAACTCAATAAATAATGTATACAGATTTCAAATTCTTTTTCTGTCATGTGTTAAGTTGACCGAAATTGGCACTTTAACCAGTTTTCTTTATATTCTAGATATGTGAGGTAAAACAAAATTGCATCTTCAGCGTCCTTTTAATGAGGCTAAACTCAACTGAAATTACTAAAATTCTCGCATCCTTTTATTAGTGCAATCAAGCTCAAGCTATCAATTAATGGCCAAAAAAGTGAATTAAAATAATTAATTAAATAAACCAAACTGTATGACGTTCTACACTCTTCTATGAAAAAACATCCAGATCATGTTTGCTTCATAACACAGCACAAGAAATGTGCTGAAGCATGTTCCCAGATATTAAATAACATCCCATTAAATAACCTTTGAAGCTGTCCCAGTTTCAGCATTTTTGGTACTGTAGACGATTCTTTCAATTTGGCATCCCGTATAAATTAAGCGTATTAAAAATTCAAAGTAAAATATATCTCACATTGTCAGGACTGAGTGTTCGGTGCATATTCTTGGCAAACATCTTCTTGAACTCCTTAAATCCTGATCTGGAACAGGGAGCTGAATGCAGCTATGTTCTGTGATAGAATACTGTGATTAAGTTGGAGAATAACTGCACTTGAAAGGGATTTAAAATCCTCTTTTATTAAATCACTATTATGTACAACCACTTCCCAACTCGGGAGGGATACAGAAAGTAAAGACCACACTTGGATCTAAAATGAACAATCAGATAAATTTAAACTAAAGCTAGATAGAAATTAATCAGTCGTCGCTCACAGAGCTATAACGCGAGGTTGGCCTCTAACTAAATGGTGCGTAGCAAGATTTACTAATACTGACGCACTTGGATTTATTTCATTAAGAAATCACGCAAAGCGCTATGGCTTAGAATTTAAATGCTAGCTAGTCAGGAGAACGTCGAATAGAATGATCGTGGTCTGAGGCTAAAAGCTCTCTCACATTGAAAGATTTCTACCTTTCGTTTAAATAGTCGTTGGCTCCCCTTCAAATTAGCATAAAGCTGAAAACGCGCGCTTCTTCTAACGGGAAGTTGAAAATGAGAAGGGATAGAAAGATTTAAATTAAAATAAAACTTTGTTAGTTTAACTAAAACCTTACAACATTATCTTATGAATGTCCTGTGTCGTTATGTGCTTCAGCATGTTGTTGTGATTTACACACTTGTCAGACAATAACACCAGAAAAAGTCCATGAAATTTAGTGGCAACGACTGCGTTGGCATGGCATTGGTATTATAGTGGCATTGGTATTATAAGTGACAGCAAGACTTTGTCCAGTTTCGTTCCAGTTTTGATGAAGAGAATCCCGGAGGACGGATTCTAGAATCTCCAATACATCTTCTACTATCACCAAACCACTAGAGAGGACTTTCGACTCAACATGTATTCTAAGTGCTCCTGTGCCACAAAGGTGGTATGCATTTAATATCTATGCCTTCTCCGAGACTAAAATCTGAAACCTACGCTACAGCAGCCAGCTATGCTAACTACTATAACGAAAGAGGCTGCGTTTCAAGCTCATGTATTTTATCATAACTCCAACTGCAGTTCCGTCTATCTTTGGAATTTAGGGGGACAAAAATCAGACTTAAGCTATTTTATAAAAGAAAAAAATTAAGTTATAGATATAAAATTTGTCATTAAATCATATATACAGTTATATAAAAAGTGCAAAAATCCTATACAAACCTGCCCACTTTTACCTCCTCGTCTATGAACATTTTGATCGACTTTCATCGAGCTTCTTATTACCAGCAATATGAAACACAAATTATAATATCTCAAAAGATACACAGCTTTCTTAGTATATTATGTGTATTATACTAAATGCATTCATGAGCTCTGTTATTAGTACTATCTCTGATGACAAGATCGAAGCTATTCTTGTCGTCTTGCTGCAGCTAAGATGCAGATTCAACTAATTCTCTCGTGTCTTCGTAAAATCGGATTCCTCTGCACCTTCTTAGAGCCCTTATTAAGTAGGACAGACCTACCGTATGTCAGAGAGTTACGGAGTGCACCAGATTCAATCCCACATGAACCGGTTGGCTGCAAGATTGTTTTTCCTTGTTTTACCCTTGTGTGATGGGAATACGAGCCAGTTTTCCTTAGAAAATCCTTCACGAATGTGTTCTTCCTCTTAGGCAAAAGGGCCTGGTGCTTTACCATATTCATATAACTTAAACTGACCACCAGAAATGGCACTCCGTGCTTGGTCAATTATTTGATTGCCAAATGCAAGTTTTTTTTGAATTCATTATTTTTTACTGAGAAGCAAGAGATTATTTACTTGTTCTCTTTTATGATTCTATTGCGTCTAGAATATTTGTTTGTACATTTTATGTGTTTTGTGCCTTTTTGTATTTGCTTGAATTCTCCCTGGTATTCTTCTGTGGACGTTAGTATGTTGTCGACTAAGCATACTGCCCTAGAAGTTAGAAACTAAATAATACGATTGATTTTGGTTGAACGAATTGCCACTGACCGATGATAATTTTTTTTTAATTGAGAGTGTTTTTCAACTTAGATAAGCTGCAATCAGGAAACTTAATTAAATTCGGCATGAAGATCTGAGTAATGAAAATGAATGAAAAATGATTTTATTCATAATAAACTATTTTGCGATATAAATTATTATTCATAATAAAAATCCTGTACTGATGTCTGCTTTGTCAAAGATTTCTCTTTCCAGATTTTTCTACCTGCTTTTGCAAAACATTGAACGCTTTTTTCAATAATATTACACACGCATACAAACAGAATAAAAGGAGTTGTAGTTATTTATTAATCCCAATCTATATTTCTCCTCCTCTATAAAATAATATCACAGAGTTGAGCCAATTCTCAAAAAAATTCTATTTAACATCTATATTTTCGTTCAGAACAATGTTGATTTACACGATAGGATTTTATGTTAATTAACCCAGTTATCTTATTATTTTGACTTTACTATTGCTTTAAATTCGTCTGTGAATATATTTAAGCATTTATTTCTTTAATGTATTTAAGCAGAGAGTTCTTTAGCTTGAGAAACAGATTTTAGTGACATTTCTGGTCCACTAGTATATCTACGTTTGCTTGATATTTGAACTGTTTCCTTATGTTCAGCAAGCCGCATATGCTTCAGGAATTTCTAGGTCGCTAGCTTACTTAAGTGCGGTTTAATTTGTATTTCGTATTTGAATGTGACCGAAACGTTTGTTCTATATTTTATTGTGTTTCTGTGATCGAATTAGTTTTGTGTAACTATTAGATTTGCATATTTATAAATAGGTTTATTTCAAACCTTTGCGATTGCCGTAATCAGAAGGTAAAAAGAGACAATAGTCATCTGTTTCAGGAGATCAATCCAGTAGCTTGGCAGATTAGAATCAGAGTATAATCCTACAGCTATTTTGGAGCTTTTAAATTTTTTCTAGAAATTCCACGTATTGTGCTTAGAAAGTATGTCCAGCGTATTATTCACAAATTCAACGTAACAAAATTAATGGTTCGCATACCAGGAAGAAGATGCAAAAAGATCTCGAAATATATGGCTAAGCACCATGTCGTTCGCAGCACGAAGAAAAATTCCCATAACTTAGTTCATTAAATGTTGCAGCGTGGGCATAACCCCTCTGCAACTTTGACCGACAAGTTACGGGGCAAAACTGGCCTTCTTCGGTCAAAATTAGCTCAAAAGTCCTTCGAAAGCTGGTTGTTATATGTATCGGCAAAATAGTATTTCAGCTATAAAGAGACGAGCCTTTGAAGAAACACCACATTACGATGACTGAAGATTTCTGGAATCGTGTTATTTTCAAAGATATCAGTGTGTTTGGAAATGATGGCTGCTAATATTACGTAAGGCAGAAACCTTATGTCGAACTGGATATGGAAGTCATTATGTCAACAGTAAAATATAATGACAGTTCTACACTTTTTTGAGATTGTATAGGGTGGTCATAAAAAGCTCCCCGATATATGAACCCCTAGCGGCCTATCTTCTCAACCAATCGAAATGAAATTTCGATTTTATGGTAATTTGAAGGCATGAGCTCAAGACTGAGGTGAGTTAAAACAACAGAGCTCTAACTCTTAAGATTGCAGTAAAATAATTGACAATTTTCGAATAGCAACACTCTTTTTTCCGACCCAGATAGATCAGCGCATTAAAAAAATCCATAAATGGCGTTGCAACGATACACGTAAGACAAAAATTGCCGGTGTAAAACATTTGCAAAAAATAGCGTTGTCAAGGATCAATGACAACACAAGAGAGGAGAGGGAAAATAACTTTTATTGAAATCACAAGCTTTTCAACGTGTCCACTTTCTCAGACGATAACACAATGCATGCGGGAGACTGCTGACAACAATGACAAATGTTAAATTTTATCAGATTTTAACTGGTTTACAATTTATTTCTTTGATAGAATAAGTGAAATATTCACTTGCCTTCTAAAGAGCTGTCCTGAAAACTGTTGCTGTTCCTTTCAAAATCCATTACTTTTTGTCTATTGAAATCCATACACAGCCGTACTCTTACTCTATTCCACATTCCTTACTGAGATGTATTTTCTTTCCACTATTTATTAAATTTCAGTTAATAATGGTTCTTAAAATGAAAACTAGATTTTTCAAAATAAACAAAACCATTTTTTTGACAAATCAGCAATTTTATTTAAATTTTAAAAGGGGCAAAAATGCTAGCTACTTCATCATAAAATATTCAATTACTTATACACAAACATATTTAGAATACCATTTTTATATTTCCATTTTGGAAAAGCACGGCTCTTTTTCTTTTTTTCACCAGAGAACATCCTCGGTTACTACGTGATTTGTAAGCAAACGTGACACTCCCACCTTGAGGTTAGACATCAGCAGAGGAAACTGACCTGTAGTTTAAGTCGCTGAGGTTTCGTCATGTGTCTAGTGCTGTACAGCCCTTTCGTATCCGACTCAGGTGTAAAATTGAGTTAAAGAAGTATGAGGTTCTTAATGGGTCTTGTCATCTCCCCTTGTGCAGTCTTCAACTTCACTAGTCTAACGTGTCCGTCATGAGAGGAAAAAATTTCCTGGTTTCTAGCTAAGGGGAACACAATGAACAGATCACCAACTTTCACAGAAGTTGGTTAGCTGATGAATTTTGTGCTTTGTTTTAGTTGCTCTAAATACTCTACTCGAAATCACTTTCGTAAGTTTTTTCTCAATTTGGATTTGTAAAGGTATCTAAGGTATCTATTATTGATGGATTTAGAGTACAAAAGGTCTAATTCGGGAACTTCAGTCTCTGGAATTTCTGTTAGAAACATTGCTGGGGCCAGAGTTCTCAAGCCTTTTACGTCTTCTGACGGATAAGTGAGAGGACGGTTGCTCATAATGCTCTCGCAGTCACAGATGATTGCGACACCTCTTTGTAATTCAGAGAGGACTTTTCCAGTATTTTTCGAAAATTCTCTTTAGTACTCTTAATATACTTTCCCACCACCTTCCCCACCATGGCGAAGAAAGGGTTTTTCTAAGAGAGAATTTTAATTTATGGTCTTAAATAAATTATTTATTATTACAAATCCAACACAATTATTTCCATTGGCAGAGTAGACAATAATAGGTCCTTTTAAAATTAAGGGACCCGTCAGATCAACACCATTAATCTAAAAATTTAAGGCTTCTCTGCCTTCAGGTAGTGACGCTTGAGGAGTCTTACATGAATCAGAGTCGAGCCTTTTATATCGCACACATTTTTGGATACCGTTACGTGCCGTCTTTCTACTGTTTATAATCCAATACTTTTCACGTAAAGCTCACATAACGAATTGTACCCCAGCGTGCTTTAGCCTTTCATCTCAGATTTGATCAGTTTTAATACTAACGTATGATATGAGGGAAGTAAAATTGGATAACGAAAGTCTGCAGTCGTCTTTCTGGAAGTTATGTGTCTTCACTCTTGTGAGATCATTGGAGTCCATGATAGATTTTAATGCACGTGTTCTTTTATCTTTCAATCCTTCAAAAGATTCTTGTTAGATCAGACGGAATATCATCATTTCAGCTCTTTTTATTTGTTAGACTGAAATTCTTCCACGAGTTCTTTCAGATGATTGAGCACATGCACTTTTAATGAAACTAAAGATCCAAGACAAAACTTTTAAGGTCTTTTCGAAACTTGAAATTTTGTCAAAAACGTTAAATGTACTTGTACTCGTGTTATTACTCACTGAAACCACAGCTAGGTTTCTTTCTTCATTTACTATGTTTAAGTTGCAATGGATCACTCTTATGGATTCAATAGATTAATCTTGTCCTTTTCAGCTTTCAGATTTTCTCAGTTCCTTAGAACAGCAACAGCAAGATGGCAAATTTTCAGAGATGAACTTTCCAGGAATATGACGCCAGTGATCTGGATTGCTCAATTTTCGAATCTCATTTACTGGATTGGCTATAAAAGTGGACCAGTTTTCTTTCTGCTTTATCCAGAAGAGGGAATTTGTCAAATCCGTTCAGTAAAAAATTGGATCTTCATTTAGTTTCAAGTCCTCTTTTATTGCAAGAGAAAGCCCGGCCCCATTAGTGCAAGCGAGTATCTCCAATCGAGGTATGATGCGAGATTTTTAGACGAGCAACTCTAGCTGTGGACTGTATCAATTGACCAATGACGCTACCCCCGCAGATGTGTTTAAGGAAAAGGCAGGTCTCATAAACTTCCTTGCTTGCAAATACATGCACGGTAGTCTGTTTTGGGAAGTACTCTGTGTATTTTGATGTCTTTCAAATATTTTAACTGAGATGACCATGTAAAATACATCTTTGCTAGATCATTTGGCAGATCATTCGTATCTCAGTTAATTTTCTGTTTCCAGCATTCCTCCAGAATCAGTTTAGGCATAGGAGTAACTGAACTAGTATATCCAATTGAGTCAAAGATTTTACTCAATTCGGAAAGAAGAGATCTTTTGCTCAATACAGGATTTTCTTCATCTTTTATGTAGCAGTACAAAGTAATGTTAAACGCAAGTCCCATTTCAACCCCAATACAGACGCAACTTCTTTATAAACTTTATCTGAAAAATTTAGAGCAGAAGTTTCATTTATGAGTCTATTATGTTTCGAACCTCTCTAGTCAAATTTGCAGTAGGGATTATTTCTCTAGATCCGTTGATAAATGAGTTCAATTCTTTAATTGATTCCACACTCGCTACACAGCTATCCACATACATGGCTTTATTTAGCTTTGAGGCTATTTCCTGATACTGTTTTGGTACGTTTTCCAAATGGTAGTTAATCGTAGCAGCGAGTAAAAAGGGGCTGGAGTTTACGCCGAAAACAACTCTTTGGTGCTAGCATATAGTCGGGTTTTCAAGGTGTCCTTTCTCCCACCATAGGAACCAGAGAAAACCTCTATCTGCTGGGTTCAAACCTGTTTGCAAAAAGGCTGTTTTTATATCGGAAACTGTCCCATACTTTCCTTCTCGAAAATTTTCAAAGTTTTTGGGATTAATTCAAGATAATTTGTACCCTTTTCCAGGTAGTAGTTCAAGGATACCGAATTTTTCTCCTTCGCAAATGCGTCGAATGGGTCGAATTT
>KK114984.1:13702-32661 GCA_000611955.2 Stegodyphus mimosarum | reverse complement strand
TTTTGCACTGTGATTCTATTATCAATGTACGTGTTTTTTAATGTAGGGACATAAGTTTGCATTACCTTAGTATTGTTGTATTTAATATATTACTGTATTTTATATCCTTGCCATGCCATTTTTAATTACTATTGAATATAGTAATTCAATATTGAATTATTCAATAATTCAATAGTAATTACTAACTATTTAATTACTATTCACTATTGAACTAGTATTGTTTGACTACAAGTTTTTAACTTTTGTATTATTTAGTGTTCAACTGTGTAAGAACTGACTCCAAGCTATCAATACGTAGCACACCGGCGCTTCTGTATATATTACTAATAATAGCGATATGTAACTCTAAAAATTCGAAGTTCTTTTGTTAAATGCTATCTGCTCCGCCATTCTTTCTCCTGAGAAGTAATTTAGTAATTAGTGCACTTTCTGTGTTGGAATGGCAATTCCGATTCCGTTTGATGTTAGAAGCCATATCTGCAGTGCATTGTATGTAAGATGTGTTACAACAAAGGGGACTAAATTTTTTTTGTTTTCTGACTAGAATCTTTAATATACAAATTTTGGTAATTAAATTTGTAAAAGTATTCTATTCTCCTCCCCCCCCAAAAAAAACACCTTTTTAGCTTTTATTTTATGCAATATCCATTTGGGAAAAAATGGAATTTTTTATGTGTAGTTCTTGTTTTCATTCGTACTAAAAACATTAAATAGAAGAATGACGCATGCAGTGCACTACAGGAGTAACTAGGAACAAGATAGCTTTAGTTGTTTCTTTCTTAAGACTAAAATAAAATTTAATCTGAGCCGCTTCAGTCTTTTTAAAATTATTTGTGTTTTTATATTATGGAAACTGAACAGGGGACCTTATCTCTATGACAAATCTCAAATTGTGGCATCAAATCGCCGGATTCAACTCCTACAAATTAATTATCAGTCAAATTACACACTTTTTATGCATTTAGTAAAATTGATTAAAGAAGTCACGCCAAAATTTCATACAAAAGCACCAAAATACAGCATCAATACAATTTAAGTTTTCATAAATATTCATACATGTAATGAATGCATGATTCAAGAAGCTCATTAATTAAAACGCATTCATTAACTTTGACAAATTTTAGGCTATGAAATGAATGAAAAACAGCTGAAATACTGCTGAAGATCCTGGAATTTATGAAGTATCAGAAAATAATTCGGTAGAAAAAAAACAAACAAAAGTCCTGAAATGATGAAAATTTATAAAGGTAAAAGGAAATCAACTTAACCCTGTGCTTTAAACTCGGTTTAAACACGATTTTGAGATACAGAATCCGCTATTTTGACAATAAAGCATTCCCCTTATTTTCGGGTGACCCAAGATAAACCGAACACAAAGCAGGCGAAGTTACCTATATCTGGTTAAGTTTATCTTGGGCCACCCGATAACGCTGAAAATTTAGAATGGAAATAGAGCAAAATAAAATTTAACTTTTCAAAAATTTTCCAGTTTTAACGAGTATCATTTAAAAGGAGATTTATTTCAAGCGCAATCAATAATTTATTTGCAATCAACGAAAATTATTTTTAAGTCACGAAAGAAATTATTAGCCATTAATTTAAAATCTATTCCATAATTTTTTGTCAAAATTAAATTTATTTGCATTCTACGGAAATTCGCCGCCTCTGTATATTTTTTCTTCAGCTTAAAATTTTAGAGAATCAACTGTTTTAAAATGCTGTTAGCGTTACTCGTATAGTATAGCGATTCAGAATCTCATACCATTTGCGAAATGGATAATAAATTCAACATTTAAATTTGGGCTTCTTATTCAAGAAACCGTCCTAACCCTGCAAAGGCTAAATATTCTTGTTATGCAGTGTATCTTTTTTGCTTACCAGGATAATTGCTTATGCATATCTCGATAATGGACATAAGTATTTACGCAGGTCACCTAGACGGTATAGTGGTTAGGGGAGCCTAATGCGGTACCGAAGGGCCGGGTTCGAATCTCGGAGAAGGTGTGAATGTTTGTAAATCTATAAGGGACTTTGCGGCATAGGGGCACTCTAAATGTATGGCGAGCCGAAGTCCTCTCGAGATAATGGTAGGTTGGGGTGTGAGACCCTCGGCCCCATCCCTCTCAAGGTGGTCTCCATTAAAATTGTGGGCGAAACTGAGGCAAGTTGTACTGTCGCTCAAGGTTCTTGCCAATGGCAGGCGCAATTTTGCTCTCCTTGCCACGGATGAATTTCATGGGCTTGTTCTGATGTTACTATCACACAAGTGTCAACACTACAACAGTATTTAAGTTGTTTTAGCTGTTGAGCGCTATTATGCTTAACGTGCAGTTAATTGTTTTACTGTGATTTGAATTCAAATACACAGAAAGTTGTTACTTTAGCATTCTACTCTGCTATCTCTAACTAATATGTAAAAATACTTGTGAGTCGAGCTGTCTTGCGTCTGTATGATCCTCGCAGTGAAGGTAAAACTTAAATTTTGCTTTGAAACCAATCTTACGTTTCAGTCGCAACAATGATTTTAAAAGTATGTAAAATTTACAATCGTATATGGCTTAACTTAATTTGCTTTTAAATTGATGTAAAAAATGTTCTGATAAGGAAAGAAAATTTGTACTGAATGAATACCGGAACTGAATCTAGAACATACTTAATATTTTTTGCGAGAATGAATGAAATTTTGGAAAATCCTTTAATAGAGGTATGAAAAACTTTACAATCTTTCAATCTGGCGTTTCAGGAATTTTAATTACATATAAGTTTTATAACTTTTGCTTATTATTCTTATTGTAACCGAAATTAGCGTAAAGACGTTTAAGATTTAAAAGAATTTTATTTGATTTTAAAGTAGTTATGTATTATCCTTAGGCATTTGTTAATCTATTAATAAGATTCCGAAGTTGTTTTTTTCATTTTTACCTTTTATTACTATCAGCTTTACCACTAAAAAGTGTTAACTTTAAATTGGCTTTATAAAAGTAGAATGCTTATTTGCAAACAGTCTTGATACTTTGATACTATCATTATTATTCTGGCATGCAGCGGGGAATTCCTGTCCCTGCTCTTTCCAGATTCCTGAGTGAATTCCGAATTGAGCCTGACGTCTGAGGAAAGCACCACGAAAAGCAAAGTCGTTTAAATATGTAATGAGTACTGGGTAACTTAACACTTTCAAAGAGGGGGATGATTCTTTTTAAAATGATCTGTTTATTATAAATAGGAATCATGCGTTATTTACGTTAATTTAGTTTTATGTACTATGTGTATCTAATGCGAAGATCTAAACGTCTGCAGTTGATAAAATGCAGATGCATGTCTGTTGCGCCATCTAGCTTTCTGGCGTGTGAGTAGATTCGCTTGTTGTAAGTGGATTGATATACTCCCTGTCTAAGCTAACGTTAAAACATTTATTCTCATGTACCTATTCGAAGTAATATATCCAATTACGATTCTGTATTCCCTCTCAAAGCAGATTATAGAAACAGGTATTTAATTTTGATGATTTAAGTGAATTATAATTTCCTGTCACATGCACATAGTACAAGTATAGGTGCGCAAGCACTGGTGTATAGAATGCTATATCATTTGAAAACGCTTCTAATTATGGGGGAAAATTAAATATTTCGTCTAAACATGAAATATGCCGACGGTAAAGTTTTAAGGTTATAGTTTGCTCTGGAAGCTGAAGATAAGTCCTACAACCCTATTAGACACGTCAGGGAATTATCGATACGTCTGAAACAGTATGACAAAGACTTGCGAAGTTTTCAATAACCTTTTTATTTACTCTGAACTATTGAACATAATGGGCACGTCTTGTGCCAAAGATCAAAAAAAAAAAAAAAAAAAAAAAAACTTCTCGTAGGGATGCAAATTAAGCAATAAGAGTCAAATAAATATAAACATCTGTAAAGTAGTCTAAAACTACTCAAATAACAGTGAAATATCGGCCCATCAAACGGCCGAGTAGTAAAGTCGCTGAACACTGCTAATTCAGTCTGGGTTTGAATCCCGGCGAACGGACTGGCTGTACGGGCATTTTCGAGGTTTTGCCATGTGTAACGTGAATACGAGTCAGTTTCCCTTAAGTCTTCCACGAAAGAATCCCTTCCCTTAGGCAGATAGCCCTAGAGTGCTTTGCTACCATTAAACAAACCAAATCAAACAGTGAAATATCTAAGCTATAAGCTGGTTCAATGTTTTACCGGCGCGTAAATTTAAAATATCGGCTGTGAGAGAATGCAGAACTGAGATAATCACTTTTAAACAGTGCCGGCGGAAATCTAACAGCACGACGCGAGTGTCAGAAACTCTCTGTCTTTAAGATTCAAAACCCTCAGCTTATACAATCTAACAGGTAATACGCATTCTAGTGAGGAATATGGAAGGAAGAAGTCATAGTGGAGGTTAAAATCATAAGAACTGATTAATAACATTAACTACGTACGTCACAAAGTAAATTAACATATACAGAGTGAACCAAAATTCGCGCCTATCAAACTTTAAAAAAGTTTAGGAATTCCAAAACAGATATTAATGGAAAATTGTTTCAGTGGACGACACCATATACTCTTACAAATAATACCGCTTGAAATTTCATCAGCAATTTGTGCTATTAGCTTTAAAAACTGTTTATTTAGTGCAAAATGGAGATGGGTTTTTCCAAGCGCAATAAATTTTTCCCAAGCACAATGAATGAGTATTACTTCGTAACGCATAAATTTGATTGCTATGCCATCTCTCTCACAGTCTTTGTTGTTGATTGCAACTTTGTTTTTATTTCCCCTGACTTAGTCAATTTTGTCCGAACTCAGACGGAAGGCTACTTCTTTTCTTAACATAAAAGCTTCCAATTCCTCGAAATCGGGTACCAAGTGAAAAATTGTTGCTTTGTTAGGTTCACAAATATTTGGGAAGGCCTGTTTAAACGTTTCAATAAATTCTGCGTAAGAATGTTCTGTGAAGTAATGCTCAGTCGTAAAAATGCATCGTCATCTTGCACCAAGCAAACAATTTTAAAAGCTAACACCATAAACTGCAATTTGAGTGATATATGACTTGTGATATTATAGGTATGTAATCGACTAAAATAACATTCTATTAATTTTTTAAAGTTTGTTACATTTGACATTTTGGATTATTTTGTATTTCCGTGTGTAAGCCAAGAAATTTTAGTAAATATTTTGCGGCTAAAGTTTCAGCGTCAATTTATATATAAATTCAAGGAAATTTACAAATAATTTGTTTGCAAAAATTATATTATAGGCTAAGTAATTCAAAAAATATTTTTATTTTATTTAATACTAATACACATGAAATATATTTCTCAATAATTGTATCCTACTTGGAATTTTTTAACAGCTCTTGCCTTCCGCGTGACATGGTATCGGCCATTTCAAACTAACCCACGTCGTAGAAACTATCATTCTCAATTCCGTCCATAGTATTACTCATGCAATATTTCTGAAAGATCGGACGATCATTCCCAGCCTGTTTTTTGAATAGGTAAAGAATTGGCGCTTATCTTCAGCTGTTCTGATAGATCCAGCTAAATTAGAAGACCAATAAATTATTCAAACTTTTGGCTCGATTTTCAGGGAACTTTTAATTCACTGTATACATGGGTTTTCAAGTTAGGCTAATTTTCTGCAATAAAATTTTATCTCTGATTTATTTGTACTCGGATAGGTTATATTCTGAAATATACGATAAATGCTTCTGCGTAAAAAATCATCGTGTTTGTCAGCATTTATATATATGTATGTGGGTAAGAGCAGTGCATGTGCAATTTAAAATCTTTTTATCGTTTGATTTTTGTCACTCCTCATGAAAATTTTTCGCTCTAATAGGTTTCGTCTAAAAATGAAGAATAAAATTTCGTTATTCTGTAAATAATTGTGTCAGACCTCATGGTGGGAAGTTTTAGACACAAAAAATTGCGTATAAAATTTGTTTTACAGTGAAGTTTTTCCATTAATTTTTTAATTTGTAAGAAAAATCTTCAGTTTCTTTCCATTTATAAAAAGCTTTCGCCATTCATATATTGGAAATCATTGTAAAATGAACTGCATATTTTTTTTCAAGGAAAGAGCATAATACTTCTGGCAATTAAAAAAAATACGCACGCATGCAAAGAAAAAAGATTTGCCACTTGAACATTGAAGCTCGACATTGCTTAACCCAGATTAAAGGCATGGAAATTCTTAGATGCATTCTTAAAGAATTCGATTTGTTTTGATGACCCTGAAAAATGTTTGTTTGTACCTTAATAGTATGCTTGATTTTCGATTCTTGTGCAAAGTGTTTCAGCTCTATAGTCTTCAATATATTTCAAGGCGTAGCTCATTTTTCGTTCGTTGAACTTTCACACCGTTTATAAACTTGTGTTAGCGCTTGAACTCTGTGGCCTTTGATACCTCTGGTGAAAGTGTTGGAAGGACACTTAGTGGTCTAAATTAGGCCACGACAACTTCTTCGCATCATTTCGCATCGAGCTGTAGGATCTCAATGAGAACTTTTGTTAAAGAGAGATTTTACTCCTGATAGCAACACTGACTTCTGCTCCGGAAAAGAACTCCACAGTTTTTGGATGTAAAGTAAGTGCTGTTTTTATGTTCAGATCTTAAAAAGTTTTATGGAATAACAATATATCTTAATCCATGTATGAAGAAAAGGAGAAGTTTTTAATATTTTATATCACAAAAATTGATTTAATGCAGTTCATGAACTGCAACCTAAGGAATGATGTGAAATATTTGGGTTATATTATTCTCCGTCTGTTTTTTATAGTATGTAGCAGATCATTGGTTACTATCTTTTTAAATCCCTTATCTTTAGCTAAGCAAGCTCAAAACCATGCGAAATCGGAAACGCGGAATGCTTAGACTCATGGAAAAAAACTAACCGTTGTTGAACATTCTCAATAAAATCTTCATTTTAGTATTTTCTCAAAGCATTAGTGACCACATGTACTAAACTGAAACGTTTGTTTTGATATTTTAAAAACATTTTCCCCTTCCTTTATGTCTCTTATTGGAAAATCTCTATATTTTTAAAGCAATTTTGTATTCTAGGAAAATAAAACTATAATAATTCAACATAACTGAATTACTTAACTTATTCACTCAATAAAACTTCAGTTTTATTTGGTACCAAATAGCAAATAAATATTAAAGAATTATTCATTCATTATTCAAGTTTAACGAGTTCAAGTTAAAGAGTTCGCGGTGTTTTGCACCGATCGTGGTATTAATTCTGATGAGCTCAAAATTCTATTGGGTCCAACGATTCTTTCCTAGTTTAAACAAAGGAATCGGAACTTAAATTACAGGGATTCAAAGTGATTAAGAAGAAATTAAGGGCAACAAAAAAGCAAAAATTCTACGAAAAGAATTCTTAATACCTTAAGAAAAAAAACTATGAAATGCAGTTCGAAATAAAAATAAATTAATTTACAGTTTTTAAGACAGTAATCGCATTTTGTTATCTTGCATACGTTTTATTGATAAACCCTATTGAAAATCTATTAGCATATTCTGTGCTTCATGTTTATTTTCATCTTAATCGTTTCCTTCATTTATGTTTATTTCGCTCAGTGTTTAGTTGCACTGAGCCAATTACTGTTTATAATAAATCACTGGAATTACTGTTATCAGTACTGTTCTATAATAAGCTGTAATAAGCACTAGGCCTTTTTCAGAATTTCCGAATGCCTTTATTTATTGTCAAATAGAATTGCGACAGTTCTCGATTGTTCTAAATGAAGGCAAAAAATGTAATATATTTCTGTTAATCATGCAGGTGTACCAGTCACACGAGGAAAACAAATTTAATAAAATAATTTGGAACTGAAAATAATCTATACATGTAAAATTTCATTTTCTACTGAGTTTATTTCTTCAGAGTATTTCATGTGATGCACAGCATATTTCTAAAAATGTAACTTAAAAATCACGAAAATACACTTTTTATCAGAGAAAAATCCTTTTACTAGTATAGATTATATTCTAGTAATTATATATATTCTAAAAATATAAATATTAATTGGACATTCTAGGAAGTTATATATAACTGTTAATAAAATATTTTATGCATTTATAGCTTTATTTTATATGCCTGTTGCTGGTATATATCCAATTTTTTAAAAATCAGGAAATTAGTTTCTTTGTCGAAACAATATGCTTTCTCAATAAAAACAAACTTCTTCAACAAAGTATATTTATTCAATTGCACTTTCAAAATCGCAGGATTAAATTCTTTACTGAGGAAATACACACGTTTCCAAAGTATATGTTGTGTTACAAGTGAACTTAAGTGCAATTAATTAGCAGCTGCTAATACTGATAGTGCGTAATTTGTTAATAATGCTTGAACACTCTCGTAATTTGCTAATAATGCTTGAGCACTCTCGTAATTTGTTAATAATGTTTGAGAAGTATCTTCTTCTTTACTGTAGTTTTCTGTATTGTTTATAACATTATATTCTAAATCTAACTATGTGTGTAATTCATTGCTAGTATATTAAAGAAATTCTAGTAAAACAGTTACGAACTGTATAAAATAACACTGCACAAGTTCCACAGCTAACGTATTCTATTATTTTATTCGATGCTTAAGAATTTGAGACATTTTGTGAATGACCACATTTGCTCATGTGAAACTACAAAGAGTAACTTCTCAAGGTAGATAATAACAGACAAAGGTTTCTCTCTGAAAATCCTAGGGCTTGCATGAATATGAAAATTGTGTATAAATCATATGAAGAAATTAAGGTCCAATTAAGGAATGAAAATCATGCAGGATAAATAGAGATTCTAGAGTTACCATTCTTCTTAATTTGTGGTCTTCTCTGAGAAATGAAAGCACATATTTACTATTCGTTTTATCTAAATCTCAACTTTGTCAGTGTCAAGTTCTTGGCCATTTTCGCGAAGGAAAACAATGACAGCAAAGGAATTCATCTGAGTCGCGTCCACTTTGCTGTACTAGTCACAAATGACTCAATGAACAGTGAACGTAAAATCAAAGTTAGATTTCATGTTCGTTTGTAGCAAATACATTTTCAAAGTGAATTAAAAAAAAGCTCTTTTGATTACGGATTTTAAAATAATAAAATTATGAGAAAAATATTTCGTTTTTATAGAAAGTTTCAATTTTTAATTTATGAAAAATACATTAATTTTGTTCGTAAAGTATAATATTGCATTCTAGTTCTTTTGGTTCCTATAAATTATTTAATTTTATTGAGTACGTATCGAATCTACGGAATGACAACGGAAAAATTTATTTGAAATTTATTTATCTGAAAAAAATTATAAGAAACTTCTTAAGTATTTACGTGAAATGAGAGGCAATCAATTAATGAAATTTTAAAAGTGACTGCTTTCAAAGGGAGGCACCAATTACTTTCTAAAATTAGTATAAGCAGCTTTATGGGATCAAATGTTTCTCAGTCCATTTTTATTGAAATAATAGCGACTACCACTCGATACGCAGCTCTTCTTGGAAAGAAACTTTTCCGAAGATTCAACAATTTGATTTGGTTGGTGATTATTAGTTCCAACCCCTCACAATGCCTCCTCATGGCATGCGTTTTGATTCTGGTATGATCTGTTCGATATTCAGGAGAAAACTTTCGGCTTTTTGCTCTACAAATCTCTATCGCATCACTATGCACTGGTTTCGGTACTCCCCGGAATTGAACACACTTGATTGTTTTTTTCTTTGAGGATATGTTAAAGATAGCATTTATACGAAACTTCAAAATCAGTTAAAGACCTCAAAACAACCATTGTTATTGCTTTTGATGACCTGCATAGCGATATGTTGCCAAAGATTGTTGATAACCATGAGGCGCTTCTTATTTGTGCCATTACTTCTTCAAGCAGTCATTCCGAAAACTTCATCAGTTTATAGCCTTTTATTTCAAATGGACATTGGAACTGTTGTATCCTTCTATCTCTTATTGTTCTTTTTAAAGAAAACTTTAGTCTTAAAAATGATTTAATTTATTTTCTAAATACGCATGACTACAGAAATATCCAAAGAAATTTTATAAAATACTCACTGAAAATTCCAAGAAAGAAAATTGCATAAGTAAGAAAATTTAAGTTAATACGCGGTGGAACTGAAGCTCAACAGTAGTTATCCAGGAGCCGATCAGGTACCGTCATTTCTATTTCTAGGAACAGAAGGTATACGGTAGGCTTAAAATGCATACAGGTTGTGGTTTATTAAAAAAGGAAAGGGGTAGGAGGAGCTGTAGGAGGGAAGAAAATTATTGCATTTGCAACTAACTGGATCTATACGGCGAATATAATGAATGATTGTTGTCTTGCATCTTGCATAATGAGACTTTTGCTTGATGACAAAACTCATTTTGTTTCCGTTATTCTGCCAGAAACTTTATGCTGAATGTTGGCGGAATAAATGCAAAGCCATTGAGACCCTTTGCCAGAGATAAACAACTCGAAGAGTTGTCAGCCGAGGAGTATAACGTTTATTTTTGTATTCTACGTATTGCACATGGGGACACATATTTCTGCTTCAGATAATGAAATAGGCAGGCCCAATTCTGTCATCGAAGCCAGTTTATTTTTAGATACGTATTATATTCAGAGGTGTTGTCTAAAGGCATGCAACGCATGTGGCTCATGCCTATAAATTTGAAACTGTGTAAAACGAATTATAATTTTTCAACTCATTCGTATAATAAAATCTTTATCAATTACTTTAAATATACAGTTTTGCACTGCGTCATCTAATTTGTTTAGAATCAGAAATTTAAAAGAATGAATTGCACGTTGTTATGTCTTCTAATTCTGCCTCTGCATGCTATCAATATGACAGCGTCATTAATGAAAAAAACGATATTTCGCTAGCACAAAAGGAAAACTTTATCCCTCCTTTTCTACCACACACGACAACGTTAGATTGTTTGCATGCTGCCTCGACATAGCATTTAAGTAGGAAGAAATGTTAATTGTTTAGCCCTGAATTTAGTGCAATTTATATCACGTTTTAGGGATTACTATTATGCAAAGGGGAGTTTTTTGCTTGAAAATTTACACTTAAATTTAAAGTTGTTTAGTTTAGTTTAAAATTGTTTAATAAAAGATGGTTTATTATATAAATAATTACTTTTATTTCTGGGCTTCTTTGAGAATTTCGACTCAATACATTAAACCTGCAATATTAAATGAAGCATCTTCTTTATACACTGGTGTGCAAAAATTAGCATATCAACTGAACGAAGAGGCAGAGCGGACAGAAAGACCAATCAGGAGATTAAGTAAGGTGATGTACGGTAACACATGCGCAGATATGCAGGTAGACGTAATAGGGGAGTGTCTGAGTAGTATAAAGCATGTTGTCGGTGTAAGATCAGTATTTCTGGCAAAGAGATTGCACGCTGCACAGCAGTTAAAATCACACCGAGTTGCTGCCTCAGCGAGAAATGGAGAATAATCAATCTGTTAGACGACATCTGGATGCTTTTACCCGAGGTCGAATCATTGGGAAGTTGGAGGAAGGCTGCATTTGACAACTGTGGCTGCAGAGTTCGGAATTGCTCACAGCATCGTTCCACGACTTTGGAGACAATTTCAAACTACAGGAACAGCTATCCCGGGGTTTAGTAGTGGTCGTCCACGAGGAACCACACCCGCAGATGACCGGTATATTGCCTTACAGGAAAGAAGAAACAGGCGGCAGACAGCGGGAGAAATCGCTAAACACACGACACAGGCAACTGGACGACCGGTATCGCGTTTTACCGTGGCCAGAAGACTGCACGGTGGTGGTCTGTTTGCCAGACGCCCTGTACGGTGTGTACCTCTAACGCCTGCCCATCGGAGAAGGCGTTCTCTGTGGTGCCGGGAACACCGGAATTGGAGAGACAATGAATGGGGACGAGTACTCTTTACAGATGAGAGCAGATTTAGTCTGAGTTGCGATTCTAGACACATACACATCTGGACAGAGCGGGGAACACGCAATAACCCCTTCAACATCATCAAAAGGGACTGTTTTGGAGGTCGCGGAGTTCTCGTTCGAGCAGACATAATGCTTGGTAGCCGGACCGACCTTCATATCTCCCAAGGAGGTTCGTCACCTGGGACTGCTATTGTAACGAGGTTCTTCTTCCTTACATGCGTCTTTTCACAAGGGCTATGGGTCCTCAGTTCCTCTTCATGGACGACAACGCTCCACCTCATCGCACAGTTACTGTCGAAGAGCTGTTGGAGAGTGAAGATATTGAACACATGGATTGGTCGGCAAGGTCTCTGGATCTAAATCCCGTCAAGCATGTACGGAACTTACTAGGGAGACCCGTGGCAGCACGTAACTTATCGCCAGTAACGATTCCGAAACTGCGATTGGTGCTACATGAGGAACGAGCAGCAGTGTCTCAACAGCTCATTAACAACCACATATCCAGCATGCACAAATAATGTGAAACCTGCCTAGCAGTCAGGGGAGATCATATCCCCTATTAAAGACCGGATGTTTCTTGCTGGACACCCATCACAGGGATGTTTCGGCCTTCAGTCGCATTGCGCTCCATGCTACTTTTTCAATAAAGCTTCTTTTTATCCCTTTGATTTCTCTTTTAGTAAGTGTTGCTTACATTACTCATGTCCTTACGTATTGGGGATCTTACGGTATTAAATGTGTTGATTTGGAAAGCTTTTGTACAAAGTTATATTGAAAAAAACCGTCTCGTTCTTAATTTTTGCACACCAATGTATATATATATATATAGAGAGAGAGAAATTTGAGAAACTTGAAGCATAGCTGAAGATGAAACAGAAGAGCTTTTAAAAATCCCGTCGTACTTAATTCATCGGATATTTCGATTTTGATTACGTTCTGAAAAATAAAAATTATTTTTAAATGATAAAACTTAAGGGGTAGATGCAGTAAATATAAAGGTAAAAGTACGAGACATACTCAAACTACATAGCTAAAGAAAACTAGTTAATTGATAATTTGCGATGATAAAGAAAGGTTTTCTTTTGCCATGATCATTTGTAAGTTATGAATTTAACAAGTTTAGTGTAATATTAATATCTGTTTTAAGAAATGAAAAATTTCGTTGAGATCAAGATTTGAACTTAGTCAATGTCCGGATCTGATTCTTTTAAATTTTTCGATTGAAATCATAATTCTAACGAAAGCGCGCTGGAACTTCAAATCAGACAAACTCCGTTGTATACTTGAACTATAATATTAACGGAGAATACTGTTAACGGAAAATATCAATGTCATATTTTATTTAGCAGTTAGTAAAACTGATGTTCGTACTAGAAATAGAATAAACGACTGAATTTTCATGAGAAGACAAAAATGTGTGGGGAAACTTCATAGCTGAGGAATAAGTCCGCCTTGCCAAAATGCAAACCCAAAAAGAAATTTTTACGGGTTATATTCATTTGGTCAGAATGTATTTATATAAATTAAAAACTAAAATAAAAATTCACATGTATCTCAGTGCGAAGCAAAATATTTTTCATCCCGCTAAGATACAAGTGCATTTTTTTTCCATCTCAACAAAAATATTCATTTTTGTTTATCTAACCCCTTAACTGTATAGCGATTAACTGAGGCTGATTACTAGTCTGAATGGTAAGGTAAGAGTATGAATCCCTTGTAAGGATTATTTATGTGTTTTTACGCCCTCTTACGAGCGTAATATCAGACCATACCTAGTGGTGTACCCTGTATAACGTTCTCAGATGAGATGGCTGTGTAACTGATTCGTTAGACTATTCTCAACAAATACGAAGAAGTGTGTCCATTAAAAAAAAGAGAGAGAAATTTTCTGTATCATATTTTTTACTTTTTATTTCTTTAATAATTTCATTTAATGTTTTGGAATTTATGGCAATTTATTATTAATTTAATTGTTATTATATTTTAACCCATTATTTACTTATTAATATTTTCGTTTCTTTATATTTTATTTAATTTTTCACTATTCATTGCTTTATCTATAATTCTGTTTATTTATTTTTGTTTCTGTTTCAATCAGCATTCTACAGAATTCCAGCACTTCTAATTTTAGAAATTAAGTACTGGCTATAGTATTAGAACAGGTTTAGAGCTTTTCATATACGAGCGATAAAGAATAGATGTTTAATAAATTAAGCAAACAAAATTATCTATAAAGATAACGATAATAAAAGCAATAAAATGTTGAATCGATTTATAAATTACATACATGCCTTCATAGAACAAGAGCTGCCATGATCAGTCTGCTGATTACGCAAACAGATAATAATTACAGAAAATTGATAAAGTGAGTAGGAAATGTAGGCAGAATTTAGTACGATTATTTCTTTTCCTTGAATTGAAGGGTTTTTATAAATTGCAATTAAAAAATCACATGAATACCATATAAAAGAAATAGCCATATCTTAGTTTCTTTCAATAAAAAAGCACAGTTTCAAGCTACGAAAGCCAATACACAAGAGAAACAATTCCCCCCCTAAAAAGAATGTGTATTTAAAAATGTGAAATCAATTATCTTTATTGTGAAACTGTAATATGTTCAAGAAAATAAGCGAAAAGCTTGATTCTAATAATTAAGCGAATCTGCGAACTTTTGTGAATGCAGGGAAATTTCTTTCTTCTAATTTCAATTTATCCGAAATTTTAATAAATATATCTAACACTAGTTTTACGAATTATTTGAATTGAATGTTCTCTGTTTTGCTCTTGAGATTGAAAGGAAACTTGCACTTAAATTTATACCATGTGTAAAATACCATCAGTATTCGTAGCATGAAAAGTGAAATTTAAAAAAGTGTGTCGTTGATTTTGCCAGTATCAACCTTAACTATATCAGTGTTCAGCTTTTATCTGGTGCTAGGACGAATTAATAATTGATTATCATAATTTATTTACTAATAATGCATCGAAACATATTATTGTGCGATATGCATCAATCAAGCAAAATTGAGTTGTGACTCTAGGTTATAAACTGTTCGCAAGCTTTATTTGAAAAAAATTCCATATCAGCATTTCAGACCTTAAATCTGATGAAATTTTAATTTTTATTGTATTAATTTTATTGTATTTTTATTTTAATATTTATTTCATTATTTTGCGTGTTGTGCAATATTTAATTACATATGAATATGCAAATATTATAGTCAGCTTTCGAATACATGTAATTCTAACTTACGCTCATAAATACATTTTTTTAAATTTAATATTCAGCAGCATGCTCTGTAGGAAAAACTCAGGATACTCCACTGATTAATATTTCATTTTGATTTATTGAATGAAATACTAAAATTGTTTAAGGAATCATTGCCTCCCGAATTGGCATTTCATCCTTACTCACAGTAAATTTTCCACCCTGTGAATATAATTAATGTACGTATAATAGTAATATTTTTAATTTGCTTCAGAAAAAGTATTTATACTACATAGAACTATAGATTAAATCTTATCAAGAGCTGCGTATTTAAATTCCTTATTCATGTTTAGTGATAGCGGCCGAGCGGTAAAGACGCTGAACACTGGTAGTTCGGTCCAAGGTTCGAATTCCGAGAACGGGCTGGCTGCATGGGCGTTTTCGTGGTTTTCCCCATGTGTAAAGTGTATACGAGCCAGTTTCCCTTAGAAAGTCCTCCACGAAAGCATCCCTCCCTTTAGGCAGATAGCCCGCGTGTGCTTTGCCATAATTGAATAACCTAATAACCATGTTTAGTGATACGATCCATGAATATTAACTTGCTTTACGATTGTAAGACTATAATTATTGTCTTTTTATTACAAATTTTATATTGTAGCAAAGATAAATCTCGTTGCAGTAATTTAATGAATATTAGCATCTGACAGTTACTATTATTATTTACGTGTTCTGCCCTAAGGCACTACACGGAAGGGAGGTATGCCTTCGTGGAGGACTCTCTAAGGGAAATAGCTCGTATGAACACGTTACACATAGGGAAAACCATGCAACCAGCCCGTTCGTGGGATTCGAACCTCGGATCGAATTACCAGTGTTCAGGGACTTTACCGCTCGACTGCTGGTGGGACAACTGACAGTTAAGCATGCAGTTTTTAGACTTAGGATAACTGCATGCACATTCGCCAGCCACTAATATTAAGCAACTCTTTCGCTGCAGAAGGAAAGTTTTGCAACTTTTTGCAAACGCAACTTTTTGAATTGTTGAGTTCTGGGAATTCTGAAGATGGAGCAAATCATAATCCTCCTATAACACATATTTTCTCTTTTACATTTGTTGTTTAAACAGTATGGTTAATTTTTTCTTGTATAGCACAACAGCGCATTTGGAAATGATATTCGAAATAAAGACAACTACCCCCCATATGTACTTCCAATTACAATATTTCTGAAAATAAGATAGTAAATTTTATGAGGACACTTTCAAAACTATTGGTGGCAAATTTTTATAAGTATGAATTTTAACTTTTTGTAGTGTCAACGCAGAGCAAAAATTCTGATTAGTAGCACAGTCATTACGTTGTAGTGAGTTAGAAACAAAATATTCCGTACTTTTGGGAGTAAAATTTTGCGGATTTATTTGGAGAAAATTTAATAGACTTCGATTATTTTTCATGTATATATTAGATGAAATTCAGAACTATTTTCAGGGAAATTGGGGAAGAGCTTGTAAGGTCTACTTGTCTAATTTTTGTGTGAAATCTGGAGAGTAGTGACTGCACAGAAAAAGAGTTAACATTACCCTTTATTACACTCGTTAATTATTTACAATGCATAAACTCTTTATACGGAGGTATCTGGAGAAAATTTAATAGACTTCGATTATTTTTCTTCTATACATTGAACGAAATTCAGAGCTATTTTCAACGAATTTGGGGAAGAGCTTGTAAGGTCTACTTGTCTAATTTTTGTGTGAAATCCGGAGAGTAGTGACTGCACAGAAGAAGGGTTAAAATTATATTATATATAATAATATAACTTTAACCATAAATAATAATATTTTAATGAAATTTTAATAAATTTTAATAAAATTTAATAATTTAATAAATAATATTTTAACAAAATATACATCACTGCATTAAAAATGCAGTGATGTATATTTTATTTTTTTAATGCCATTTTGTTTTCCTTGCAGTTTTTCTATAGAATATTCTCATCATGGAAAAATTTCGTAGCGCATCTGTTCCACATATCAAATTTGACTTGCCTAGGAAACAGTTTTCTCGTAAGTGTTCTTCTCAAACATCATTATTTAATTTTCCACCTTCTTTTTCGTTTTCTTTCTAAGCATTTTTTTAGTCTTAATTTTATTATATTACATGAAAACGTTATGGACTGCGTATTATCACAATATCTTTATGTACTTATTTTTTTAACAGATTTCTCTATTCATACACGGGCTATGCAATGTGGATGGGAACACAGCGGCAAGTTTGCTCTTTTTTTCACAATCCTGCTTATGATAGCTATTTTAGTTCCATATACAATAGGTCTGGCTAATGGAAATATCAGGCCCTTGTTACCACTTATAAGGTATGAAGAAAAAATAGATAGTACTTGTGAGTTCTAGCATAACTCTAAATTTAAATAATTATTTGTATAACACTTAAACACATAACATTCATCTCGCGAAACTTATTGTACTCACATATAGAAAATAATATATAAAAATTTATTTATTTTCGAATATAGTATTTGGAAATCGCATAGAAAGCAGATGAATGATTTATGTAGGATTTTTCTCAGATCAAATGAAACTTAATCCTATTCATTCTCATTTAAAATTAATGTAAATATGACTTCCCGATAATATTTTCTTTAAAATTAAGCTTGTGAACTTTTCCGAAATAAAATGCAAAGTAATAATAATAAAAAAAATGTTAAATTCTATCTAAATTGATTTTGTTAATTATCCACATTAAATATAGCTAAGCTTTAGCACAATCCTCAACATATATTGCATGCAGAGTATATATAAAATAAAATTTAATTTTAGTTTTTAATAAATTTCTGAGCTATATTTTAGCTAAGTTGTTACCCCTCTTCTGTTCTCCAAACTACACAAGTGTATAATTTATTTTTCTGTTATGCATCATTTCTGTAATTAATTGGTTCCATCTCTGTATTTACATAACACTGTTGAAAAACATATTTATGTAACATTAAAAAAATAAAAATTAAATTCCCAATCTAGTAATGGAAGTCAGATGAAAACTCTTAGTACTTAATAACAAAATAAAAGTGAGTTTGTCTCTAGAGAAATAAAATAGGTCCCTTAATTCAAACTAATGAAACGTAATTCTTCCCCCTTGTTTTTTCTCCTTTGATTTCATGCAACAAAACTGCTATCTTTAATGCTCTAAATTTATGCTTATGTAGGCCTCTCCCCATTGTTAAATTTCTGTGTCACCCTTTCTGTCCTGTCCCGAACTATGTTTCTTTCATTAAATGCACATTTTTTAATGTGTAAAATAGGCTAAAACACCAAAACACATAATGTTTTTCTACAATAAATTGTGTGTGGAAATACTTAGCGCTGCATCATCATTTGCATATATATATATATATATGCGATATTTTAAATGTATGTGTTATGAATGATACCTTGTTATGCAATATGAAAATTTAAAAGTGACTCAAGAGATGAAAGTCAACATTTATTAAAGTGAACATTTCAGGTTAATCCAGCTGACTGTGTGCAGATTTTGTGAATTTCAGTGAATATGAGGCAGGTATAGTTAAGTTCATGTGAGCATCTTACTTGAATTTGACTTTTTAAGACATAATTCTTTAAATTTCAAAATAAAATCCTTTTTCAAGGATTTGTATATAACATCGAAAACGTAAACAAAAGCAATCAACCGGTTAAAGTAATGCTTAAAAAGAATTTCGAAATGGGTAAGAATGAAGTTAAAATCGAGCTTAACGTTTTTTTCATAAACATAATAAAACCGTATGTTTTATTAATGCCTAATGT
>KK114984.1:1204-13686 GCA_000611955.2 Stegodyphus mimosarum | reverse complement strand
TACAAAATCAGGAAAGATGCAAAACTGATTTAAGATGCTGAGAAATTTAGTGGAAGCTCAACAGACATAAATTGATGAAATGACTTTTACATAGTTAGCAATGTGATTTATGGTGCCATTTATTGCATCCTAGCTTATTTTTAAGTTTCAAAACTGATGTATTGGGTGCAAGAGGAAGATAAAGAAACACAGTTTAATATGATCGTTAAAATGATTTCTGCTATAAATTTGTAGCAATACTGCAATAGAGGATTGAATGAAATAAGTAACGCTCATATAAAGTGCGTCTTCAGAACATTTAAAGTTAGTCTCAAAAAAGGGTAAATGAAATTTCCAAAAACATATAATGCTAAGTTTATTCTTCAGAAGCAGTTTATTCAAAAAAAAAAAAGGATATAATGTTACTTTTCTTTCTCTTTGTATCTAATTATTTTAATTTATCGCTATAGAAAGCTAAACTTGTGACGGTACATTTGTAAGGTATTTCTCCTGCTTTCTTCGCATGCCTTCGTGGTGTAGTGGTCTGCATGCTCGACGCGTAACCGAGAGGTCCGTGGTTCGATTCCCGGCGAAGGCGTTGCTCATTTTTCATGTCTCCTGCTTCGAAATAACCTAATGTCTCTACACTGGCGCCCGAACTAAAAAGGTGGTGAATGATGATTCTCCACCACCGTGATTTGGCGATTGGGTCCCCCAAACCCCAGTCGCCCTTTAAAAGGAGGACAATGTAAGGTATTTCTCCTGCTTTCTTCGCATGCCTTCGTGGTGTAGTGGTCTGCATGCTCGGCGCGTAACCGAGAGGTCCGTGGTTCGATTCCCGGCGAAGGCGTTGCTCATTTTTCATGTCTCCTGCTTCGAAATAACCTAATGTCTCTACACATTCAATTTGACATATATTTGTCACGCTCATTTTCTTTCTCTTTTAATTCGAAGAGCACAAAAATAATCTTAAATATAATTTTTAAATAATAACACAATAAAAATAGAGCATTATAACAGCAAATCTTAAAGCAGACATAATAACTGTACAAATAGGAAAGCTATCTATTCCTCGTCGAGAAGCAGCTTATGACTGCACACTCTGAATCAAATAATAGTATAATCTGCCTTTGCTGGTTAATTATATAGTATGCGAAAGGGAAAGCCTGCAAGTTCTCACCTCTTAAAATGCATAAACATTTAAAATTTGCTTCCCCTTCTTACAAGTCAAGATAAGACAGAAAACAGTTACATTCAGCATGGTTGCTTTCTAAATAAATAAATACTTCAATGTTTTTTCGATTAACGCAGAATATTATCGCTTAAGAATTGCAATATAATTATATAAAAATGAATCTAAATTACCCATGCAACGGCTCATCATATTATAAGTATACTGATGTGATAACCATTTATTCACTCAATATTTACATTAAACATTATTACTGTAAAAAATGCATTGTTTTTCAAGAGAGCATAAAAATATCTAACCTGAATTCTTTCATGACTTTCATCCTTGAGTGGTTAATGATTGTGTAATGCTTGTTTATAACTGAATGTGTGCAATTAAATCGTTCTTCTTGTTCGCTGTTTAGGTGCAAGAGGATTGTCTATGTCTGGAATGAGAGAGTCTACTCGAATGTCTACCTGCTTATAAGATGCCTGATTTAATGTGGTGTTTAATCATCTAGACATCTGAGCTAGATGACTGTGATTTTCCTTCATTTTTCTTTTTTGCTGTCACATATATTTTTGAATGTGATTACATTTAAATTTATATGATTAAGTGTGCTTTATGCTATAAAAGTCAAGATACTTACGCCTTGTAATTGAACTAACTCTCTTTAACAAATTTCCATAAAGAAGGTAAAACTGGGTCGGGCATTGTTCAAAAGATGCTGAACTTCTTTTTATTGAAACTGACTTTGAATTAGAGATTTATCAGCTTATTAACCTGCCCGTCTGTGGAAGAAATATCTTGCGTTCCCAGACTTTAAAAATACTGATCTCTGTTGAAATGACTGAAGCTTAGGTATTTTGTTTGAGCTATTTCAGAACAATCTAAGACTAAGGTATCTTATTTTTAAATTATTCAAACATATGTGTTTCTTTTATTTATAACCGTAATTAAAAAGATGCGTTTATGTTTTCAACGTTAGATATATTGCGAAAAGATTTTTAAAATGTTCAGATAATGATGATTATATTTAAATTATCAAAAATCAAGGAATGTTTCTTTAAATTATAGTTCTTGATTGCTTTGATTCACTGTGAGATAATTTAGCTTCATCGGTAGAAAATAATATTTCTGATTGATAAATGGATAGTTATTCTCATTATTCTAACTGCGCTTTATTTTTATGAAATGCATTTTACTTTTGTTAAAAGGTAATTTAATTCCTTAAATAATCTTCGATTAAAAAACTCAAATTTTTCAGTATTAGAACATGCTTCGTTTATAGCAGTCTATGGATTAAAATTATTACACGCGAATTCGCAAAATAATTTTTATTTATATAATAATATTTTATTTATAATTTTTATAGTCTGATTTTCAATTTACATATTTTAAAATCTATTCTCAGCAAATGTCTTCTAAAAAATTAACTTAATTTCATCCTATAAGCATGAAGATGTCTTAAACAACAAACGATATCCGTCATTTCCAGCAGTAACCTTTCAACCCTGTGTGGGATCTGCCGGATTAGATTATTTTGGGAGATACTATTGTATTGACATGCGCATAACCAATAACGCTTTTCCATTCTTAATTCCTGGCAAATTGCATCTTCTGCATTTCCATAGCTTCCCTTTACTTGACTTTGAAACTCGTGACTGTTGTGTACTTTTTAAAAATCTCTTAGTTAATATTGAGCTTATTCATTATACTTCCTCACAGACAACATGTAATTAATTGATGACATTAAGCTTTTGATTTGTAGCTGAGCGGAATAAGTTTTGGTTTTGATATTACTTTGCTACCTAAGTGAACAGGTTGGTTGCATGGAAGTGATCGTGAGCATTTCTAATGTCCAATGTAATTGCGAATCAGTATCAAATACCGTTTGTATGCTTTGCCATATTTTTTTTGCTATTCCTACAAGTACTGCGCAAAAGTATTAAAGCTATGTCCTTTTTTTAATTTCTTGAAGTTCCGTAAAAAGTCATTAGAAACATTATGTGTAATAAAACGTTTATTAATTTCTTTTTAAACTGTCAGAGTAATTTGAGTTATCAGAAATTTGTAATAGAAATGATATCTAGCAGAAAAGCTAGTATTTTACGTGAAACAAGTTTCGCTTCTCTTAGGCCGAATTCAACAAATGTTTTAGATCGACTATTTTTCAGCCTGATGGTATTTGCTACCAGATGACTTCATCTGACGTAATTTTGTATTTTTCAGCTCTTGATCTGAAAATCCTGTAGCAATTCGGCAGGACTAAATTCTGATATCAGCGAAGGCTAGCGTAGGATTTGTAGCACTCTAGCCCCATCAGTTTTTTCTAGATATTTTTAGACAGCTTTGACATGTATTTTGAATCATTATTTTGTTTACAGTAACATCTAGGTTTAATAACAGAAATTAACCGAGTTAGGCTATAAATAAGAAGTATTTGACGATATATGTACAATTTTTTGTACAGATTTTCTCCTCATTTATCAATAAAATACTCTCAGGGATGATACACCTGAAAAATTTTGAATATTAAATTTGCTTAAATTTAAATAAAAGCAAAAGCAAAGGATTTAAACAAATTCTGTGTCTTTCAAAAAACTCTGATCTTAAAATCATATGCAGTCTATAAAATGACAAACTTACAATCAAACAAAATTTCAGAGAAAAATATAACAGAAAGACTATTTCTCGCTTTAACATATTTTGGTGTTGAGACAATATTAAAAAAAGGAGTAGAAATTAATGGCGTACAGGCTCAAGAAATTCCATTATTGCAAGCTACATAAAAAGTGGCATTGTTGTAATACATTTGCACAGTATTTTATATAATGCTTGAGTGGAGTGTGATTATGTAAAATGTTTTTTGTATTTTGAGGTAATATTTTGCTACTTTCTGTTTCTTCTTTATCATTTTTTATTTTAAAACAGCTGGTATTTTGTTTAAACAAATGTTTGTTTTATTCTTATTTATGTGAATTCTTTCAAATTTTGTATCTTTCCAACTAAATACAGAAAAAGAAATGAGGTTCACAAGAGCCACAAAAAAATTTAACAAAGAATTTCAAATTTATTAGTAAAATTTTCATATTTTTTTACAGTTGTGGTTGTATCGCAAATAGCAGGGAAAATATGAACGTATTTAAATGGTTCTTGAAATCGGTAATTCTCGTCTCATGTTAGAGTTGAAAAACGCTTCTTCAATTCCCTCATTCTTTCGTTCAATAGATTCTTAGCTATTTAATAATTAAAACATTTCCAAGAAAGTTAAAGCACTTATGGAATCAGAATGCTTTTCTAATGCAAAAGTGAACTTCTTTCAAAGTTTAATTTTAGTTAGAAAATTACTGCAAGTAACTTCATTAACTTCATTTGAAGGCTTAAAAATGCATCAAATGACTGAAAACTTGAATGAATTTCATGAGTGAACTTTTTAAGGCTTGAACGCATAAAAATATCTTTCTTAATATGTAATAATGATTTTTATTGACTTTTTCAGTCAAGCAAGTGCAGAACCATCTCAGAATGGAATTTTTAACATCATGCTGTACATTACAGCCATCATTGGTAAGAACTAATTACAGAAATTTCCTAAACAATTTGAACTAATAATGTATGTAACAGAAGCTCGTCATCTTAAAAATTAAACAGAATTCAACATTTCACTCGAAAAATGAGACATAATTCAAAGTTTTATTTCTATTAATGCATCTTAAGAAGCAGCCTGACGCTGACCCTCTTCATCGAGACAAATTGCATTCCTTTGCATAGATTACATAATTAGAAGATACAGTTAATTAAGGAGAAGGAAGATTATCTACTCATGAGTAGGTGTGTGTGATGAATAGCAGGCTTCTGTCCGGGCTAAGAATGTCCAGATCTTGAGGTAGTTACTTTAATTATTTCTGAAAGCTGCATGGTTCAATAGCGCTTGAACACAATTGGTCGCAAGCCCATGGTTCCCTTTTAAGGCATGTATCAAATAAGATTAACTTTCAGACTATCGTCAGTCTTTGATGGTAAAGGGAAAACACTTAATAAAAATGTAAAAGACTGAATATTTTTTCGAGCCCTGCACAAAGAAAATTCAACTTAGAATTTTCTTTTTGCAAGATCTGCTCTTTGAAAAATTTTCTTTGCTCTTTTTGAAATTATTTAGAAAACACTAATGCTGTAAGGCATCACTGAAAGTTATTAGATCTGGCAACACGGAAATGTTGCCAAATTTGTAAAAGGAATGAAGCAAGCATCACGTTGTAATGTTGTATGGGCGCGTCAGTGGCTTGTCAAAGAAAAGTCCAGATGTGTGTTTGTGTTGCGTTTGGAATGAGGAGAACTGTGGTGGTATATCATCAGAAAAAGTGTGATAATGCGGAAAGCATATCCAAGTGGTTATTTTGTCCGATTTCCGAGAAGGTTGTCGTCCCAACAAAATGCTGAACGTTTCCGACTTACACTTTAGGCAGAACGTACCATGTTTTGCTGGTATTTTTAACTGGTTATTTTACGGCGAAAACCAACTGACTAATAGTGTGATGTTCGTCCCGCTATTGCGAAAAAATGGTTTTCTTTGATTATAAATAAGACAGATGTCTCTAAGCAATTGCCTACCTTCTTATTGACAAAATGTACCCTATATATGAGCAATTTCACTCCAGAGGGAGTATGTATAAGTGCAATTAAATTTTGCTTTTGTTTGAATAAAGTATTGCATAAAGCAAATCCAAAAGATTTCTTCTGTGTGGATATGCAAATGCATTCATATAAAAATATTCAATATAAAAGCTATGTTACACACATTGCATACATAAAGATTTTTCTTGAAGAGAACATATAAATGGCATTCTAAATAATCCAATACTATGAAACGGGGGATTCACGGACAGGAGACGGAGTAAATGCGCTGATGAAGATGCGGAACCAGCTAGCAGATAAGGGAAAGGACCGAGATAAGCGTGATAATTTGATAAGAGATAAAATGTGTGAAAGTCGTTAAAAATTGCATCTAAAATTGAAGAAATGTCAGGCATATATGATCCGAAAGTATAGGAATTATGTTAAAATTAAGACTATGTTGGAAATTACGAAGGTTAAAATCTATGAAAGAAATTAAAAGTTAAATAAAAATCATGTGTATGGTGTAAAAATAGTATAAATTAGATAAATATTATGAAATATTATGAAGAAAATTACGTGAAATATTATGAAGGTTAAAATGTACGAAACAAATTAAACTTTACATCTAAATTTAAGTGAAGGTCATTGATATGATCAGAAAATACAAGACATATGCTAAAATTCAGAATATGGTTAAGATCACATTCGTTAAAATCTACGAAAAAGTTAACAATTACATTTAAATAGTTAACAATTACATTTAAATTAAATAATATAATAAATAAAAACGCGTATTTTAGTAATTACGCTCTCAAAACATAGCAAAGACGTTAATGAAATAAATAATAAAAATTAATAATGTAATTAAGATTACGAAAAGTTAATGTTGTATTATAAAAAAAAAGATTTAAGAAATAAGTAAAATTCAGAGTATATAGGAAATTGAAAAGCTTAAAATATACCTTAAAAATTAAAATTTTACATCTAAAATTAAGGCCTTGCGAATCAGTCATTGAATTCGAAAATAAGCGGTAATGCTACATACGAATTAATCATTATACATGTTGTAGTAAAATAGCTGGCATACGAAGAAAGAACAAAGGCTAAAAATTGATTAATAAAGGTAATTGATTACCTCCAGAAAATCAACGCAGAAAATTATCACGCCTATCTCGGTCCTTCCCTTATCAGCTAGCTGACTCCACGCCACCGCCTAAGAACTTGCTCCGCCTCTTGCCCCTGAACCCCCGTTTCATACTACTTCACTATGTTGTGTGAGGGATTTTTAACATGTGACGATCGTCCTGCGATTGCGACAGCACAGAGTGTGTCATACGATTGAAAAGGACAAATTGGTGCTTCCTTCCTTGGACATCTGCATAAGTTGAGTTCATACGAACCTGTAAGGCAATTCGACGGTTCAGTAACTTAGTTATAGATGCATCCGGACAAACTGACGATGGCACAAAAGCCAGAACTCATCGACTGGTGCATGAAAATGACGGAAAGATTACTTCAAGAGCAGTTTAACGCAGTGTTAAATATCGTAATAAGTGATTAACCTTTTTTGTCGTATTATGAGTTCCAAACAAAATCGGATTGAGACAGTAGGTAGATCTTTTCAGATGAGCAAACACCAAACGCAGAAACGGAGACGCAGAGTTAGCAACTAAAAAGATATCATATTCTCCAATCGAGCAGTCTGTAATGTAAAGGTACCGCTAAAGGGCCTTAGGATTACTGCCGAATGATTCATAATTATTTGTCCGTCAGCGATCGTCCAGAAAGCTTGGAGAAAAATGGCCGTGAAATCGAATCGCTGTTCATCAAGAAAATGCCCTAAACTGCATTGTAACACGGACAGTAGGATTTTGACACGCCTTAATCATCTGTGAAATTACTCATCCCTCTTACAAACCTTACCTTTCCCAGCGTAAATTTTTTCATCCCCTAAAATTCAAGGAACGGTTGCGTTGAGCATTCTTTCCTGCCTCCTACACAGCATTTGCTACCTTCACCCAGTGCACAGAGCATATGTCTTTCGATATGTGGGCTCACAGCTTTGAGGAATGGTTTGAGTAGATGAGAAAGTGTATCAGTTGTAATGAGATATATTTTGAAAAAAATTATATTTTATATGTTTCGGTTCTACCATGTTTCATTTTTGTCTGTTTAAAATCTTTCGGTATTACCGAATATCATGAAAACAATTATTTGAAAAAGTTTTCGAAAGTCGAAAGTACATGATTCTAAAGGTTTTCACCGGAAGAAAAGAAAAGTTCCTCTTAACTCATGCCAAACTTATATGGTTCAGATCACTTTCAATCGAAAAACGAAGGGTAGATATTTCGACAGTGAGAGTCATATAAAAATTTAATTCCATTACATAAAAAAGAGATTTGTTTACTTTTATTCGAATTCTTTTAATTACTGTTTTAGTGAAATTGAAGCCCCTGAATCTGTATTCTCATTTTACTGACGCAAAAGATATTTTTCACAAAACACACTTCCTTTAGCTAGCTGTTACTTATTTCTGTAAAAAATTTAAGATTTCTAACACTTTTATACGAACATGTCAAATGAACAAATTGTTCAAACAAGTCTGAAAGTATACCGGAACATTGGAGTCATGTGTCTACGATAAAGCCCTCGAAATATCATTTCGTTGTGCTATCGTTTCGAAACACCCTGTATATAAAGCATATTGCCCAAACATCGTAAACACGTCAAACTCCGTTTGAAATAATCCAGTCTTATATATGCCTGAAAAGAAATTCGTAACTAGAAGTAGAAATGATATGAAGCTTTATTTACTCTTGCTGAAATGAAACTCATTACTACGAGCAGAAATAATATAACGCTTTATTTATGCTCGCTTAAAAAATTCATAACTATATATTTTTCTAAACCAATCTTTCGCGGCAACGCAGTAGATAATAAAGAGTTTTCTTCTTTCTAAAAATCAAAACTTTTTCCGCTGCGTAGAAATGCAGTTTGTCTATTAGATTACACAAATAAAAACCAAGAAAGCCTCATAAATTAGTTCGACTAAAGTCATAAAGCCTTTGTTTAATCCATTCGAATCAAAAGCTGACTTTTACTTTTTTGTTGGTCATATTTATATACTCAAAATTTTAGTACTATGAAAATGCTTTGCTAAGGTGTTACTCACAAGTTTAAATATAAATTAATTAAAAGTCACGATTTAAGACGTAAACGATTAAGGGATTCCATTTTTAAGAAATGCAGCTGAAAATCAAAAGCTAAGCAGATTTAACCATTTAAAGAAACATCAGTTGCATTTTGTATTCAAAGAATTATAATTTTCAGTGTTATACATTATTAATATTTTACGTTATTTGTGATATTGCTTTGCTACTACAAATAGTGTTGTTTTATTAAACTTTTTGACATTTTTGAAAGATTATTGAGTAGGAAATATTTGTTAAATTTTCTATTCTTTAGTCTATACTGAAGTTCTATTTTCTTTCCATTTAAGGAGGTGTAATGGTCAGCGTGCGGTACGTACATGTTTCCAGTCAAAATGAGTCCAGAAACTGGCGACTTAATGTACTAAATAAATTAGGACTGACTTCTGGTTTTGTGTCCTTTGGCGGTTTGATAGTTGTTGCTTCATTTCCTGTATCTATTCGCCCTGTGGAGCAAGAACAGTGGGTAAGTAATTTACTTACAATTTGTACTGCCTGAAGTGTGAGACATTTCAGCTATCTCGGAAAATAATTTATTGTTTAACCTGCTTGTTTTTAAGTATAATATCTTACTGATGCTAGTAATATTTTAGAAGATTGAATAACTGGGAAAATAACTGTAAAAACGTTTCTAACTTGTACATTTTAAAATTATTTTTAACTAGCCACTGCGCGGCCAGCCTTCGTCTGGCTTTTAAGTGTACCAGAAAAATGCCTAAAGAGAACACCAAACATTAAATTTGAAAACTGCACAGAATTTTACTCTGCAGAATAATTTTATCGAAAAAGAAACAAACAACAACGGAAAAAAAATTCAGTTAAAAATGCATTACATATAAAAAGCATACAACGAAATAAGCCATATCCCTTAATACAAGTATTAATTATCCTAATAAATAAATTAACCAACTTCCCTTTGCAAAATCTGAAGAACTCAAATGGTATAAACAGATAACATTTCACGTTGTTATAAACTGCAATGCCCTCTTGAATGCTGCGCACTTAACTTTAAATATTTATACATATTTACGTTATTTAAAATAAAATAATATGCATATTTTTGGAAAATAAAAGAAATTAATACTATTTTCGTATTATTATTTTTTTATAGAACAGCGATAAATAATTCAGACTATTTTTATTGCGTAATTTCTTTAAATGCATAAGCGTCTGTAGAGTGTAATGCGAGGCAACTAACAAATAAAGTTGGTCAAAGTTTTCTTTTTTTCTTCTTACTTTCTTTTTTTTCCCCGCAGAGCACTTACCCGTACTGTCTCTAGTATGCTTTTACCTCCTTCCGCAACTATTTTTGTCACTACGTGCTTTTAAATCTCCTGACAGTTTTCCAAGGGATCATATTTTGGTGGCTTTCGTATCGAAGCAGAATACTGGTTTGGCCGAGTATCCTAGGTTGAAAATATTCGAAAGAATAGCAGCTCATAAGTTTCCTTGCAATGGCTTGTTGAAATTTTTTAGAAGTTTGTTTTCAGTGTTAGATAAATTTTAGAGGCCTACAAAATTGCGCAATTGAAAGTAACATTGTTAACAGTTTCGATCAATGATTAGCTCAAAACTTTATATTACACGCTAATCTTTAAGAGATACTCGTTAGCAAATTAACGAATACCATTATGTTGCAACAACTGATGCAGATGCTCAGAGGTTATATTCTTTCAAGAATCAAAGACAATGTTTTTTTATTAGGGATATGATGAGACTCAGGAAACTCTGCAGTTTGCAGCTGGCACACTTATTGATAATTTAGTAAGAAAATAACACGCGAATAGTATACGAAATCAAGTTACTGCAGCCGAACGTCATTTTAAATTTGTCTTGCGTCTCACATATTTTAATGATCGATATATGATCTTTAATGGAGTATTCAACCTTTTAATCTCATATTGTGATAACTACAATGATTCTTAAACGATCACTTGTTAAAAAATAAACACTGACATTGATAAATCGGAGTAATAACAAATAGTATCGCATTTTCTGAGTCAAAGACAGCTGTTCTTTATATGTACAGGGTGCGTTAGAAAAATGTATACACAATTTGAGCTGTCATAGAAAATTTATTTTCCAACCTACAGGATTAAATTTCTGGGAAAAGTAAGGCTATAGGCCTGTATGAAAAAAAAGTATACTTTCTGATTAAACGGAATGTTCCAAATGGTGTTTAAAATAATTGTTCAAAATGGTCGCCTTCAGCATCGATAGTTCTGAGTACGAGTCACAACTGATTCCTTACTTCGCACCCAAGTGCCCAAGTGTGTCAGGATTACGTGGTTTACGACAGTACACCTCATCTTTTAGTGTGCACCATAAAAAAAATCGAGCAGTGTAAGGTCTGGAAAGCACGCAGGAAACTCGATTGGTTCCCTGCATCCTATCCAATGGCCGGTACATTTTGTTTCAGGTATGCTCACACATCCCTATGATAGTGCGGAGGAATGCCATCTTGTTGGTAATAAAAGCTGGCATTACCGTACATTGCAGAATGGCAGGGAAAATGGAATCAGCAAGCCTTGTTAGGTACTTTTCTCCAATTACAGTACCTTCAAAACAGAAAGGCCCAATAAGTACCTTAGAGAAACCACACCACACATTCACACCACGCAAATTCACAGCCTTTTCATCAGTAATGTGAGGATCATCTTCAATCCAGTACACACAATTATGCCTGTTGACAGCTCCATTAAGTTTAAATTGTGCTGTATCCGACCAAATAATGCTACACAAAAATCCCGGTTCACATACAAACGTCTTCTGACATTCACAAAATTGTACCCGACACCGCTTGTTACAGTTTATGTAGCTGGCCACGAGCTGGCGCAGCTTTCCATTTTTTTATGCTCTTTATATTTTCTTTACCGCATTGCGGATTTTTTGATAAAAGTGTAGTGGCAACAAAGAAAAATAATGAACGTTCTAATGTAAACATGATTAGTTGTACATAGCTGTAAAAAAATAAAGGTTGTGTGTAAAACAAAATGGCAAAGAATTCCAAGCGTCTTGTTAAATCATCAACAAAGGTAAGCAAAGATTATTTATTAAATGTTAAATGTTAAAAATAAGAATAAGAAAAGAACCTTAAAAAGGTTCAACATGGTGCCGAAACCCGGGATAACAGTGATCTTTAGATATATTATGATTTAAGTATTTATTATTGTTTCATTAGTGATTGAATATCGAATATTAAGATGGATAAGTTAAAAGCATTAAAAAAGAAGCGAGGAATGCTAAGAGCATCAGTAACAAGACTGATAGCTAAAATGGAAAAGGAAATTGAATCGGAAAATATTAAATTTGATTTATTAGAAGACGACTTATCCATCTTAAATGAAAATGAAAATGCTATATTAATATTGAACAATGAAATTGAATCTGTCATAACAGACGAAAAAGAGTATGACACCGAAATACAGGATAGCTTGGAATATAAAAATAAAATCACCTTGTGTAAATCGAAGATTAGTAGAATATTTAGAAATAGAAAATAT
>KK114983.1:108954-132230 GCA_000611955.2 Stegodyphus mimosarum | reverse complement strand
TACTGTTGCCGAATATCCGAATTTTCAACACATCTACCACAGCACAAGCTTGTTTGTTTACATCACGTGTTCTTACATCACGTGACCTCTGACGTCACCGGAATGTATCTCATAGCAGTCCCAGGTGACGAACCTCCTTGGGAGATATGAAGGTCGGTCCGCCTACCAAGCATTATGTCTGCTTGAACGAGAACTCCGCGACCTCCAAAACAGTCCCTTTTGGTTATTGCGTGTTCCCCGCTCTGTCCAGATGTGTATGTGTCTAGAATCGCAACTCAGACTAAATCTGCTCTCATCTGTAAAGAGTACTCGTCCCCATTCATTGTCTCTCCAATTCCGGTGTTCCCGGCACCACAGAGAACGCCTTCTCCGATGGGCAGGCGTTAGAGGTACACACCGTACAGGGCGTCGTGCAAACAGACCACCACCGTGCAGTCTTCTGGCCAGGGTAAAACGCGATATCGGTCGTCCAGTCGTCTGTGTCGTGTGTCTAGCGATTTCTCCCGCTGTCTGCCGCCTGTTTCTTCTGGCCTGTAAGGCAATATACCGGTCATCTGCGGGTGTGGTTCCTCGTGGACGACCACTACTAAACCCCCGGATAGCTGTTCCTATAGTTTGAAATTGTCTCCAAAGTCGTGAAACGGTGCTGTGAGCAATTCCGAACTCTGCAGCCACACTTGTCACACTGCGGCCTTCCTCCAACTGAAATGATTCGACCTCGGGTAAAAGCATCCAGATGTCGTCTAACAGATTGATTATTCGCCATTTCTCGCTGAGGCAGCAAGTCGGTATGATTTTAACTGCTATACGGCGTCCAATCTCTTTGCCAGAAATACCGATCTTACACCGACAACATGCTTTATACTACTCAGACACTCCCACATTGCGTCTACCTGCATATCTGCGCATGTGCTACCGTACATCATTTTACTTAATCTCCTGATTGGTCTTTCTGTCCGCTCTGCCTCTTCGTTCAGCTGATATGCTAATTTTTCGACTTTGTCCTTAATTTTTGCACACCAGTGTATAATAATTAAAGGGAATGCTCCTATTAAAGTTCCTATACTCAAAGTAAAACTAAGAAACCGAATCCAACACCCTTATATATATATACACGTTTGGTGTTGCTGATAGCGATAAAAAAGGGAGGTGGACAACTAGATGTCATAGCAGTCACATACATAGAAAATTTAAACATTCTACGGCTAATAATTTTTGAGTTATGCGAGATACATACGTATGAATGCACGAACTTACATGTGTCACGGAAAAAAAAAAATTACTTTTGAATCAATTTTACAATCCGTTTTGAAAAAAAGAGTCCTTTCGTCTGTCTGTGAGTACAACTCAACTTGCTGCAAGGAAGGAGCACCCAGACCTGGCAAGCACGTAAAAAAATCGTCCAAATGGATTCGGAAAAGGTCAAAATGGATGTTTCCGTGGAAATATGGTACCCGAAACTTTTTGCGACTGCAGTACTTTCTTTACTTCCTACAAGGAAGTAAAAAGCAACCTTAGTTTGGCTTAGATTTTGAATAACCTTTTGTCTTTTTTTAGGGCGGTCAGATACTGATCCTTCTTCTTCAGAAGGGGGGACCTTTCTGCTGAATTCCCCCTCCGTTTTCCATGCACTCCCTTAAAAAAATTCATGAAATATCTACTCAGGTTGCTTTTTCTGCCAAATTTTACTTTTACATTGGCGTTTTCTGTTTCAGTGAGAAATACCCTCCATGTATTTGATTAGGACTACAGCATCGGTTAAATAATTTCCAGAAAAGCTATTAGCAGTTTCTAAATGAATTTTCTTATCGATGAATGTTATCAAAATAGTCGTAGGCAAAAGTGATCACTTAAGTGGCGTCTATTTGATTACGAACAGAAAAATATAAGAAATAAGTTCAAATTCAGAACGCACGTAAGATTACAAAGGTTAAAAATATGAAAGAAATTAAAATTTATATCTGAAATCAAATTATATATATGAATTAATTTATTAATGAAGTAATTTTTAAAGTAAAGTATGTCTATTAAATTACGTATATGAATATTTATGGTCAGATTTTAAATTGTGCCGCTGATTTTTGGGATAAATCACAATTCTAGCCGGAGCACATTGGAGCCCTAATTAGGAAGGGTCCTTCTCTAATGTAAGTGAGCAACAATTTCAACAGAAATCTGATCTCGGAAATTTTATTTTTAATAATAAAATTATATTAAAAATTGATTCTAACTTCTGGTTGCATGCTCCTCTTTCCTTGGGAAACGAATCCTTGGATGGAGGTCGATACTTTTAAGGAACGCGAAGCCCACCTCCACACATGTCAAAGATTTATGCTCCAGAAAATACAATGAATTTATGACAGCATGTAAAATTTTCGTTTCAAATCTAGTGTCTTCACGCGAAAAAGCACCTGCAGTCTTTTTGAACGATGTAACCAAAGACCGCGGAATTAAAATTGTCATTTTTTTCTTTTTTTTTTTTTCAGCTAACCTTCGGATTCGGTGAAAATTTGTTCCCCTGTCATATACTGCTTGACAGCTAGAATTACTATATTGAGAGGAGATAGTGGTCATAAGATGTTGGACTCTTCTCTTTTTGTTTTCATACTGAAGAGGTCGTCCTTTAAAATTTTCTCCATATTCTCTTACTGTTTATACCATTTTCTATATTTCCATTAGTGACGCTGTAATCATTTTAACATTTTTTATTGGTGTGAGGAAGAAAAATGGTCTTTTGTTCTATCATCCATTGAAGTAGTAAATTATGTTCAGAGCTTAAATTAAATCGGAGACCGGTTGTGTTATTTCTTATTTTTTGTGTGAAATTATAATTTCAGCCGAAACACCAAATAAGTCAAGGTCCAATACTTTATTTTAATACTTAATTATTTACCATTTATTTAATAACTTATCATATTTTTATTTGTCTTTCCATATTTTAAGAAATTTTGATATTAATTCTTTAATCATTCTAATCATTAATTATTTAATTTTAATAATTAATTATTTTACTAACCCTTTTATTTATTTTTGCTCTTCTTTCCTGACAGTCTTCCCATAGCGCTCTGGCACTTCTAATTTTAGAAATTAAAAAATGGGTAATCATGTAGGATGGGATCTGCGATCTACCGTCTTTAGTTATTTATTTCTTTCTTAGATTGTGCCACTAAAGTTAGTTATTTTAATCATTTTTTTTTATCTCGCCATTTTATTATGCGCAAGAAAATGAAAACTCATGAACATTTTATTTTATAAAATTATTATAATTCAGTTTTGAAGCTACTGAAATTTCTAAAAGCACATTACAAATGCTTCCTTGTTATCTCACAAAAGTATTCACCGCGATCGTTATTACTTCGGCCTTTCTGGCGAGCGTTCGTGATGTTATCCCTGAAATAACACATAAAAGCAGTCCCTTAAAGGGCTACTTCTGCTTACGCTTTTTAAAACTGGCAGGAAATTACATTTAATAGGATATTAAATTATTCATGAAACCGTTTCATATTTATTTTATGAAATGTGTATTAATTTTATTCATTTATGTATTCGTAAGTATGCTTAATTATTTGTATTCTTCATACTACTTAAAAATAACTTTTTGGTGGCGCCATCTAAGAAGAAAATAACTAACTAAAAGCGTAGTACATCATTAACGAAAAATGTAACAACGAAGTTGAAATTCAAAACATATTGACTAAAATGCATAAAAAAATGTAAATTATGCATAAAAAAATGCATAAAAAATAAAATTAAATATAATAAAGCAAGTTCATGCGAATAACCCATTCATTTCGAAAATAAGAAAGCGAAAGGATTTTCTAAATAAAGCGCAGGTATGACTAGGTATTAAATATGTTAAAAAAAAAAAAAAAAAAAAAAAAAAAAAAAAAAAAAAAAAAAAAAAAAAAAAAAAAACTGAAGGCTTTCAGATTTTATATTACGTCCAAAGGGACGTTTTTAAACGTTTCGTGTGCTTTTTGTTAAATATCATGTTCTTCGCACTTAAACCATAAAATTCAGTTCAATAGCAATATCACAAAGTTTTTAAAAAGAGCATATCTTTAGAATTTCCGATAAACAGTCTTGCGCACTGGAGATCAAAATGTTTTTTTTCGTACAGTGTCGCCATTGTTCGCTTTGAAATCGTTAAGTTTCTTAATCAAAAATTCGTTAAAAGTTTTACAAAACATGAAATAGATAATAAAACAAGGCTTTCAGGTGCCGATATTCGGATGGAGGACTACGTTATTCAAAATTTGATGGCTCTACGTACCTTGTTTTTTCATAATGCGAGAAACATACATACATTCATGCAGATCGTTATTATTTAATTTCTTTAAATATTCTAGAGGGCGATAATGTTTGGTGGGAACAATTTTAAAAGTGATTCAACCAAACTGCGTTTCGAGACCAATAGCCCTTCCGGGCTAAATGCCTCTTTGCCTAATGAAAGGAAAATATAAAGTTCCCAATCGAAAAGGTAAATTACTCCATCCCGTGAGATTAAACGAGCCATCAACAGACAATTAGCGCCAACTGAAGGATCAACGAAGAGGATTTCAAGTTCCGATACCAAAAGCCTATGACGATTTTTCTTGACAAGCGCTACAACTGAAACGCAGAGTACAGAAGGATTTACCGGAACACATTTTACAGGAATCAGGCCACAGCCTCCGTCTAACCAACAGACTAGGTAGCGGGTTGCAGAGGCAGCGCTTTCCCCGCCCAGCTACAGAATAATTCAAGATGTACCAGGAGAGTACTCAGAAGTGAAAGCTCCCAGTCCAGCCAGGGGGTGAACCACATCCCAAGAGTCAACTTCAAATGCAGCAGACTAAGATTTTCCCCTCATGTCAATGGTTTTATTGCCAAGACAATGCTCGACTACTCGAGATGCAAAAGATAAGTTAAATTTATTTTCTTTACGAATTTAGTTTTTGCTTTATATCTAAAAGTGTAACAGTTGCTGTTTGCCTTAAGTTTTACTTCAAGCGTGGCCATTTCAATTTTGTTATATAGCAAGAAGCTCTTGAATTAAATTCCGTATTTATGCACAACGATTTTAAGGTTAGTCTTAAGAGTATAAAATTTGATTTGAGTCCAATAGACTGATTTTTGAACAAATTTGGCGAAATTATAAAATAACTTGTTTTAAAAAAACGTAGATGTTTGCATATTTGTAAAAGTGAAATTCTTGATGTGTGAATGAAATGTTTAAAGGTAAGCTAACAAAATAAGATAGAACAGAGTTAAAGCAAAAGCTAGCGGTGTGCATTAAATTAGAAGTCAGACTCTGCAACCAACATAAAAATGTACTGTCTTATTTTGATTAGAACATTAGGTATAGTTTTGAATTTAAAGTGCCCTTGAGATCTAATGTGTCTAAATTTCTAATCTCGATCAGATTTTGGTATTGAATCACTTGTATAAACGAAACAGTCTCGGACATTTAAACATATTTTACTGGGGTGCAGAGGGCGAATAAAAAATTAATTCTAAAACAAATAAAAATGTGTGAAATATTCTGGGAAAGTTGAATTCAAAATTATTCGGATAAAGTGATTAACGTAAGTTATTTTATGTTTTGAAACTTTATTGTCAGTTCTGCCTTAGCGCTTTCCTGCCAGAATGTAAATTAGCTCGCGTGTATTTATGTAAGGGTTTCAGAGTTTTTTAAGCCAGAGCGTGTATGTGCCGTTTTGAAGGACATGTTACTAGGTTTGCTGTTCTAGATAAGAATTCCTGATTCGACGCTGCTACTTGCCGAGATTTTAAATTTAAGCCTGCGTATTAAGAGCCAGCTATTCAGAGCTTCGCGCTTAAATTGCTGTGTGTCGCTTTTAGATATTCTATATTTAAATTTGTTCTATATTTGAATGTCTACTTTGATTTTCCTGTCCTAAGTGCTGGCGCACTTTATAAGCATGTCTAATCATCTCATTAAGTTTAAAATAAAAAGGTCTTTTACACCCTTCTCAGGTTTCTGTACTTTAATTTTAGACTAAGTGATAAGTCTCTTTTAAATCAACGTGAAAATTTAAATCACATTTTATAGTAGTAAGAGACATTAAATCTTATAAACTATAACTGAAAAATATAATCTTTACACTTTAATCACCTCAATTCCTCATTTCTGCAATGCAACTGAGAAAAGATTGATCATCTACATAATGTTGCATTTTCCCACATTTTAATGCTTGCTTCGTCTACCTGATGCAATAGTTTGGCATATATTTGTTCACCAAGTAGTTCTATACAGATAATAAAAAAGTCTACAGAGCAATAATTAGTCATACATTTGTCTAATCGAAGGTGACAAATGTTTTTCACCGTTCAGTACCTTATACAGTAAAGACTTGTCAAGCGCGGATTTGACGTACCGTGATTTCACATGCACGCGTTTTCTTGATTGTTCCTATTTAATTTTACCAACCATAGAATTTCATTCATACGAAGTTCTGCATTCATTCATCAAGATTAAATATTTGCTAGCATCATCTCTGGCCAGGAGTTATCAATAAATTTTAAAGGATTTCCATCGGCTGAAAACGAAGCCAAACAAATCGTACAAAATGCAGACAATTTGTGGTGAAAGATTTTTCCGATGTGGAAGAAGGAGAATTCGAAGAATTGATGGAGAAGTGATGAATGAATAACAGGATGGTCTTATAACTCACGCTGGCAGAGAAAGCAGTGATAATGCAGAAAAAGATACAGCGCCTTTAATTTATAAGAAATTAAACGAAATCTTAAAGGCCACAAGAACTGTCTGATTCTGCTGTGGGGATTGACACAAATCAAGAAAAAAGAGGACACTTTATATGACAGGCATTAAAAAAAAAAAAAACCCCTGCTCCTTACCGCGGAATTTTAAAGAGTTGCGTAAGTCGCTGTCCCAATATTGTCAATATTGTCAATATTGCTGTCGTCAATATTGCATTACACTCCTTTTTAATTACTAAAATATTTAGATTTATTGTGTATATTATTAACTTATATGTCGTGATAAATTGTTTTTGAAGTTTTTTTCTTTATTAGGTATGTGTAGAGAGACTACATTTACATTCTTTTATTTTCTATAGTTGTATTTCTTAATCAGTCCTTCTTAGTCAGTTATACGTATATTAACAGGATGATGACTTTTGGAAGCATATTTTGTAAACATTTATAAATCATATATATTATAAGCATATACAAACATATTTTTGTAAACATATTTTCATAAACACTCTATAACAAAAAAATCGAGGCACCAAGAAGGAATCACGCGATTGCTTTGAAATTTTGTATGCATAAATGTTTTGACTGAATGTGCAGATGATAAAATGTGATGTCTAATGAATGAATAGTGCGATCTCCAGCGTATCGGAACTGCACATCCAGCAGATGTATGCTGTTCTTGAACTGTTAGAAATTTCTGTTGCATTGCGATTTATGATACATTTGAACGACTAAAAAAATGCCTCGCCACAGAGTTCGAGCTCATTACGAGAAAATCTCAGAGTTTGAAAGAGGTCGTATCATTAGATAGAAAAAGGCAAGTTGGGGAAATCGGAGACTCTCGCGCCATATGAATCGAAGAGGTGCAGTGATTAGAAGATGCTGGCAAGAATGTGTGGACAATTGAAGATTTCAGCGTCATGATGGTAGCGGTCAACCTAGGGCCGCAACAGACCGGGAGGACAGTGTGATTGTCAGATCAGCTGTCACATCATCGCTTTTAACCATCAGACGTGCAATCTGTACACAGTGTCCATCATGAGCATTCACAGACGACTGATAGAGCGAAATTTATCCTCGTACTGACAGTTACGCCACCTGCTACTCACGCCTGCACACCGTCGAGCCAAATTACAGTGGTGCTTGGATCGATCAGGTTGGAATGATGCTGGCTGGGGAGGTATAGTCTTTAGCGACGAATCCCGCTTCCAACTATGTCGTGACTATCATCGAAGATGTGTCTGGAGACGCCCAGAGCAGCTTGCCGATTCTGTTGTCACTATTGTACGCCCCGCAGGCCCTCAACCAGGAGTTATGGTCTGGGGTGCCATTTCCCTTGTTAGCCGGACCCCTTTGGCCGTTATTAGAGGCACACTTACAGTACAGCGGTACGTTGACGACATTCTGAGCCCTGTTTTGCTACCATTCCTTTTGCAGTACCCTGACCTTATTTTTAGGGAGGATAATGCCAGACCACATACGGCACGTGCTGCTATGAGCTGTCTTACAGCTTATCAAACACTTCCTTGTCCAGCAAGATCGCCTGATCTCTCTCCCATCGAGCCTCTCTGGGATATGATGGGACGGCGACTACATCTACCAGGGAATGTTGTTGACCTAGTCCGGCAATTGGAGAAAATTTGGCATGAAATACCTCAGAAGACCATCCGGGAGCTTTATCACTCTATGCCACGCCGTGTGGATCCAGGCTAGAGGTGGGTCAGTACCTTATTGAGCTCGTTACTTTGTAACTGTGTAACTCTGAAATAAACATTCAATTGTTCTGTAATTTTAATCATTTTCTACTCTGTGCATAATATTCCTATCTACCAATTTTTGTCTCCATCGGACAACTGGTTCTTGGTGAGTCGATTTTTTTGTTATACAGTGTATCAGGACTCGTATTTCTTTCTATCCGCTTGGCGAACATGACTTTCCTGACTGGACAGTGAGTTGACTTCAAGCTATGTCCTATGGAGTAGCAAAGACGACCTTTATTTTTTTCCCGTTTTCACAGTCCCTCCCGCACTCCGGAATACAAAGATCAACCACTTGTGGTTTGAACCTAAAAATATAAGACTACTAACTAGCTAAAATTTAGATGAGAGCTAACTTTTAATATTTTGCACAGATGACTAACACTAAGAGTGGCCTTTTAAATTACTACGTCTGTAGTGCACACACTGCGGAAAACTACAATACGTCATTAGCTTTCAAGAGGGTTAAAAACTTTAGCCTTAAAGGTGGACAATAACTGATGGCAAGCTCGCGTGAAGACTCGTAGCACGATGGCTCACTCTCTCTCCTTCTACTACGCTCTTGGCAAAAAGCCACAACTTAAATACTTAAGCGTTAGCAAATACAATTTGCATAAACATATTCACGCGTTAATTCTGGCCGGAAGTGGAAAATAAGAGATGATAGTAAAGTTTTAAAATAAAATAAACGTTAGTCAAATTTAAGATCCTTACAAGTGTTATATATGGATTTTTATTTTTATACTATTTAATAGAGATAATAGAGATTTTTATTTATGTTAATTCTATTCTTTAACATCTCAGGCACAAATATACTGTACACAATGTTGTTTTTATACACTTTGAAGTTTTTCAATCGATTACCATTTATATTCCCGCATTTACATGGATTTTTTAAGTATCTGAGTGTTTTAAGTATCAGAACTCAGCCTTTTATACAAACAATGATTATTATGTGCTTTTATGCTTACGAGATTCCTTGTCATGCGCTTCAGGTTTTCTCCAACATTTAATCCACATTTAATATCTTAGGTAATTTTAGTAGAATTATAATTAAAAGTGTTGTATTTCCTCGTGCATTGCAGCAGGAGACAAATTTTAAGAGAAAGCTGTGCCCAAAAGTAAGAATACAGGGGCGCGTGCATTTAACATTGAGTAAATGGATACTTAGGTAATTTGTAGTATTTAAATTGAATAAATGTAATGGACCACTATGTTAGCTGTAACAATAATTCCACGCTGTTTTCTTCCAGATATCTCAAGAAGCAGAAAGAACTAGAAATATCTCGCGCCGCCTCTAGAAATATCTGTTCTCAGTTGCTTAGTTATTTTATTGCGTGTTATTAGATCCGCGTGAACTGAGATTTCCGAGTTAGCATTTTCTTTAGATGCGCTTTGCATTGCGTTGTGTGAAAACTACGTTTTCAGTAGTTTGAATTGTAACTACTAATTATACTGTGTGATACAATGAACACTTGTACGAATATGTCTGTATAACATTCTAGAGATCTGAAATATTTCTTTTCATAAAAATAAATTTTTAGTAACCTATTATCGGACTTGTGCATACAATCTTTTACGAACCCGTACGCACGCAACACTTTTTGATGTCAGGAGTCAGATTGAATGCCAGTGACAAGAGCCATTTGAGAACAATTAAGACAGCTCCTAACTGCCTTTGCTACATTTCAAGAAAAGATGGAAGCTGGCCAAGCATCCTTTCAAGAAGAGTTAAAAGCGGGTGAAGAATCCGATAAAGAAGAGATGGAAGCCATTGAAGAAAAGATGGAAGGCCATCAACTCCGTCAAAGAAATGATTGAAGAAGGTCAAGGGGAAATGAAAACCGGAATTACATGCATAATAGAAAACAAATGTGAGGCCATGGAAGGCAGAATTGACTCTGTTGAAAATAAAGTTGGACACATTGAAGGAAGAGTTTTTTCTGTAAAAGAACAAATAGAAGAAAGCTTCTGCTGTGGAGCAACGAATCGAACGATGAGTTTCTGTCGTCCAAAAACAAATTGATGGTTGGATTTTTGCTGCCATCGCGAAAGACGTTGACATCTTAAACAAGTGCATAGCATGAGCAGAAAGCAATTCTGAGGGTTTTAAATTTTTACCCATATCTGCTCGTTACTCTCTGAATTTATCCACATACTATGGGAAGACCTCCTGGCAAGTGTTTGAACGCACATGTAAGACACAATTTTGTGTAGTGGTAGAAGAGAATGGATGGGATTTCCAAGCTAAGGCCTGTCATCTCGCCGCTTGTCTGAGAGCAGATGCAGCTGATATACTTCAGACTCTTCAAGAAAACCAAAGGTCAGATTTCGAAGCTCTATCCGGTGCGTTGGAGCTGCGATTTGGGTAGAAATGTTCAAAAGACTACAGCAGGCTTTAGTTAAAATTCTGTAAACAGAAGTCCACGGAAACACTCTAGAAGCTCGCCACGGGCGTTGAAAGGCTGTCTCATATCGCCTTTTCGGAATGTCCGACAGAAATCAGAGGAATCCTGCCCTTGCAGTACTTCACGGACGGCATCCGGGATCCTGAAATACAGAAAGCACTGCGAATGGAGGATGTAATGGGTTTAAAAAGAGCTCTGGTGTACGCCATGAAATTCGAGCCAGTGGATCAAGTCACTGCTTATCTAGACGATTTAACCAGACAACTCAATGCCTAAAGACGGAATAGGAGCGACAAGAAACTAATCGTAAAGTGTTAGAACTTTGGTGTTGAAGGCCACATACGACGGAACTGAAGAACACCCCAGGCGACGGAAGTTTCAACCGCGCCCATCAAAAAGGAGGGGAACGACTTAGTGGCCATCTCTCGGGGCGGAGGTTGTCAGATAATGAAAAGCCCCAGTTTAAAGCGCTTCAGAATTCTACAGTGGGTGGCGGCAGTAATGGACTTTGCATCATGGGACATATCAACTGACTTCCCTGCAATATGGCGATCGATACAGGCGCCACCGTTGCCATCATTCGAAGAGCTTTGGCTCAACAACTGGAAGGTAAACTTATCTGGACGCCGCCCTGTGTTACCCTCCAGACTGTGTCCGGCGAGAAAATCCGACATTGAGGGAATATTAAACGTTAATATCACGTTTGGAAGTTCCGCCTACCATCGCACGGCCTATGTGGCAGATATTACTGATCCTAGTAATACTCGGATTGAACTTTCTAAGGATATAGAATTTTTCCTTTGATTTTAAAAATAACAAATAAATTCCTTGAATTTTAAAATTAACGAATAAATTCTGCCTCGGACGACACAGTTTTATTCGGAATTAATGATGAAGGTGTGAAATCTGTCGACGAAGACGATATCACAGTACCAGCAAGAACAAATTTTTACCTCCTGGCTATTTAGTCGAAAACCGAAATTTTCGGTACGGTGTATTCGATTATCCCAAGGACTGTAGCACCGCGCGAGTAGTACCCTTGGCACTCGTCGACCTACGAGGACTGTTATCCCGGTGAGAATTGCTACTGTAACTGACAAGGCCAGAGTTATTAAGGAAGCTGAAGTGGTTGCACCACGCACTCCAGTAAGCAGTTAAATGAAACAGTAACCATCCAGAAATCTGTGGCTTCAGACAGCATTATATTGGAGTTATTGCAGAATGCACAATTAAACTATGAAGAGAGGAGTGCTGCCGAATGTGTCATTCAAAAATTTCAAGATAAAAATTTCAAGATGTTTTCTACCGCTCGTCTTCTAAGGTAGCTCGAACCAGTTTGACACAGAATCGATACCAGGGATCATCGACCAATCAAGCAACATCCAAGACGTCTACCGATTGCTAAACAGGAAGAGGTGCGAACACTTTTAAAGGACAAAAAAGTGATATCATCGAGCCTTCAGCATGTCCTTGTCAAAAACAAAGACGGTTCAACCAGATTTGCGTTGAATATGGCCAGTTGAACGAGGTTACGAAGAAAGACAGCCATCCTCTTCTTAGAATTGATGACTTTCTGGAGATTCTTTCTTGAGCTAAAGTGTGGATATTGGCAAGTAGATATACATTCTGATGACCGAAAAAAGAGACTGCATTTGTTATCGGACAAGGGGTTTGGCAGTTTAAGGTGATACCGTTTTGACTCTGTAAAGCGCCGGCAACACTAGAACGCCTTATAGGAACTGTTTTGAAAAGTCTTTCCTACGAAGTCTGTCCGATATACCTGGATGACATCATCGTCTTCGGGAAGGATTTTGAAGAACATCTAGAAAATCTTAGGGAGGTGCTTCAGAAGCTGAAAGAAGCATTCTAAAGTTAAATCCCGCCAAATGTAAATTATTCAGACAGGAAGGGAGTTACCTCGGAAATGCCCTTTCTGCTGAAGGTGTGTATACGGATCCTGGGAATGTGTTAGCAGTTAAAGACTGGATACGTCCTGAAAATGTTCACCAGCTGAGAAGTTTCCTAGGGCATTGCACCTACTATAGGAGATTCGTAAAGGATTTTTCTTTCATCGCCTTAAAGAGAAAACCTACCTGGCAGGACATTTCGAGCTATAGTTCCACGACAAAACAATATCAGGCTGTCTGGGCGCTCACGAACTCCATATTCGAAACGGCGTCTTGTCTTAGTTTTTCTTCCATCACAAGACCCTTTCACAAGCTGACAGAAACAAAGCAAAAGTTTTCATGAACAATAGAATATAAGGATGCATTTAACAACCTGAAGGAAGCTTTAACATCTGACTCAATCCGGACGTGTTTAGCTCCACAGACCATTTATTCTGGACAGGGTTGCGTGCAGTGAACATTTCGGTACTGTTTTGTCCCAAGAAAGTAAAGGCCAAAAACATGTCGTGGTCTACTGGATCAAGTGCCTATCTAAACCAGGGACGAACTGCTGTGTCATCAGGAAAACTAATTCGCCATAATTAAATCCGTAGAACATTTCCATCATTATCTCTAGGCCAGAAAACTCCTGGTCCGCACAGATCATGCATCGTTGACCCGGCTTTTAAATTTCGAGAATCTTGATGGTCGAATAGACAGGTGGATACAGGACTCAAGAAATGACATCACTATCCATCATCGGAAGGTATCAACCCAGGGAAATGCCGACGTCCTTTCAAGAAGGCACTGCCGAAAAAGGTGCCGATACCGTTCCGGGGTCGAAGCGAAATAGGATCTGCTTATTCCCGTCGCATTAACAAATTCTAGCATCAAAATCACCTGATCGAGACCCATGGAATAACAAAGAATTCAGAAAAAACCAAGTGGAAGATGGCGACATTAAACCCATAATTGACTTGGAGTTTTCAGACCGAAAACCTATCTGTCAAGACATTTCGATCTATAGTCCTACGACAAAACAATATTGAGCTTTCTGGAACTCACGCCACATTCTAAACGGCGTCTTATACCGAAAATTCGAATTGGATGATGGAAAGACTTTCCGATGGTAGCTGATACTTCCAAGATTCCGTATTTCGGACATACTTAAAGAACTACATAGCAGCCCTACAGCAGGCCTCTTCGGAATAATGAAGATTAGGCAGAGAGTTGGATAATGCTTCTACTGGAGTAATGCAAAGGATGACTTGGGAAAATGGTGTCGATCTTGTGATGCCTGTGTGGGTCGGAAAGGACCGAAGAAACGTAGCCGAAGCAAGCTACAATGTTACAATGCAGGAGTACTATTTGAATGTATCGCCTTCGACATGCTGAGACGTCCGCTACGAACTGCTAAAGGCAACAAATACATACTTGTTGTCACTGACTACTTCGCCAAGTGGATCGCAGAGTGTCCTATTCCTGATCAAGAGGCTGTCACAGTAGCAAATGTAATAATACAGTATTCGATTTCCAGGTTCGGAGTGTCTCATCAGTTTCATTCCGATGAAGGAACAAATTTTGCATCGGCTGCAATTAAACAATTCTGGAAGCTACTAAGTATTGACGAAACCTAAACGAAATATCTACATCCCCAGTCAGACGTTTGTGGAGATGGTGTAGACGTTTAATCGAACTGTCCTTAATAACCTCTCTTTCGTGGCTCCCAGAAACCAACAGGACTAGGACAGGTTACAGGTTACGGGGGGCACGGGCACTGTCCCTTTACCGTAGTGGTTAATCAGGTCCTGCACCGTGCCCACCACTGTCTAGAGCTGTAAAAATAGGATTTCACGCTCAGCAGGTGAACAATATGCTTAACTTTTTCTACATAAAATACGATGCAAGTTTACCACTCAATATTTACATTACGTATACTACCCTACTGTTCACATTCAGAACGTATTATTGCATAGTGGTATAGAGTCAGTTCACTGTAAGTTCAATGCGTGACGTTTGCACTGTAGCTATACATATTTACAATGGCAACATGCACTGGATGCTCACAGCGCAGGAGTGACACTGTTGATGGTTAGGTCCAAAGTCTGCATGGCAGTTGAGTTTAATTACATTATACCATATGATGACACAACAGATTACTTAGAGTGAGCTTTCCCGATGCTCAGCTGAAGAATGGTGAAGATAGGCTTTGGCAGTATTTTACATAACACATACATGGGACATTATGTTAGTTCACCTGGCAAAGATCTGTCCCGTAGTTGAACAGCAGATCCATGAGTTGTATGATCTTTTTTGATAGATGTTTTTGCTTAATCATGAGCTTGGCGAAAGCCTGAACATTATTTGCTGGCATTCTGACATGAAATTGCCTAGTAAGCTGGCAGGTGGTAAGGTAATGTTCGGGCGTTCCTGTTTCTCCACAGACACACTGATCTGTGTCTGTTGTGCCGTGGCGGAAAAAGTAAACAGGAAACGGCCCGTGGCCAGAAATGAAGTGAACCAGCTGTGGACTGATGATCTGTCTGTGGGAATCTACATATGCTATATGATAGTGAGTTCTTCTACCCAGTTCAGATTCATCCCACTCCTCCTGCCATTTTGAGAGGGTTTGTAGAGTGATCTCCCGTTTTAGGTGAGAAATGGGCCATTTTATTTGAAGTGTGTCTGCTAGGATATTGTTAGCAGCCTCTTTCGCTAATTTATCTGCCATTTCATTGCCTGCATCCCCTGCATGCCCCTTTGTCCAGACTAAATTTATTCTTTTGTTAGAAGTGTTACCTAACTTTTGCTGTATGTCATAGATGATATTAGAAGATTGCTTAGGATTTTTGATGGCATATAATGCAGACAGACTGTCTGTGAATATTGTAGCTGAAGACGTATTATTTGTATCTATATAAGTAATTGCCTTTTCCAGAGCAGTGGCTTCTGCCTGAAATACACTGTTATTGCTAGTTAGGAATCCTTTCCACTGATGGATTGCTAAATCAAGATTGAATACCACCATTGCACATCCTGTTGCTGAATCAATTTTTGAGCCGTCCGTATAGACAGATATTTGGGTTGGAGGAGGGCGTTTGTCTTCTTTGAGAAAGACTCGGATGTTTTTGCCATACTTTGAGGGATGTATTGCTAAATGATCTATGGGGGTTTCGTAGTCAGTCGGAGAATAGATCTTGTCATCTATATTGGAAATCTTTTGAAGTTGCTGGACTTGTTGAATTGTGGCCACTTGGATAGTCTTAAGATGTAGTGGGATGATGCCCGCTAGAACGCATAAAGCATTTGACGAGGTCGTACAGAACGCCCTCGTCATCGCAAGTGCAAATGGGCGTTGAATACTTTGTAAGAGTCTTGATTTTCTTCCCTGCATTGGTTCTGCCCAAACAGGGGCGGCATAGGTAACTATCTTCTCTATCACTGTGCTGTAGAGAATTTTAAGGATATGGGGGTTAGTACCCCATTTAAGGCCCTGCATTTGTCTGAATTTCTTTGCTATTATTGTTGTTCTGCGTTTTAATTCCATTAGGTGGTTCATCCAGTTGAGTTTCTCATCAAATGTTAGTCCAAGATACTTTAGGGTGGATTGTATTTTAACTCGATTATTATTGATCCGAATGCATGGTCTTCTGGCAAGTGAGCCGCCTTTCTTTGGAATCAAGAGTATTTGCGATTTCTGTTCAGATATTTTTAATTTGAGTGCTGTGCATGAGCGATGAAATTGCGCACATGTTTCATTGGCGTTACGCTGCAGCTCTTCTCTGGTGCGGCCCTTAATTATGAACGCCGCATCATCGGCGTAGGCATAAATCTGCGAGTGATCCGGCCAGTCCTGACGTAGAATACTGTTAAAGGTAAGATTCCAGAGGTCAGGACCAGCACATGACCCTTGTGGGCATCCTCTGTTTTGTTGTTTGCTGATGACACCACCATTATGTACATAAATTAGGCTTCGTTCATCTAGGTAATTGTGAAAGACTCGACATAAGTTGTTTGGGCACTTGGCCTCCAGTAGTGCTCCCTTGATCGCTGGCCACCACAGTGTATCGAAAGCGTTTTGTAAGTCTATGCTGATGAATGCACTGTGGTAGCCGTTGTTGCGATTGGTAAGTATGGTGTCATGGATTTTGGATAACACATGAGTAGTGGATCGCCGTGGACGAAATCCATACTGTCGATCACTCAAATAGCCGTTGAGATGCACATGATGTTTCAACCTGCTGACAATTAGACGCTCGTAAATCTTACCGAGAGCAGACAGTAGGCATATTGGCCTGTATGACGATGGGAGTTTGGGATCTTTATTCTTCTTTAAGAATAGGACTACATGGCCCACTTTGAATGCTCTGGGAAACAATCCAGACTGTAGTAGCCTATTAAAATACTCTATGAAGAATTGCAAGTCAGCAAAAATGGTGGTCTTAATTATCGAATAGTCTATCCCGTCTGGCCCTGGGGCACGCTTTTTCGGCAGTAAATTGAGAATCGAGCGTAATTCTGAGATTGTGAATGGCATATCATCCGCTGTCTGAGGCACTGTGTTTGTATGACGAAGAAGTGACTGTTGAGGAGAGTCATCATCTCTATTGTCATCTGGGAATACCGTGTCCAGGATTTTCCGGAGGGTTTGTTCTATTGGTTGATCGTCGGAGAGGTGGTCAGGATTCAGGCAGGCTTGCATAGGTTTGAATAGTTTGTCTACTGCGATTTTATGATGCAGTCCATAGGTATCTTTATTGGTGGTGCAATAGTTGCGCCAGGTATTTATTTTTGCTTGGATTATCAATCTCTTGTAAATGGCTCGCTCACGCCGAAATTTTTGAAGTGTGTCTGTTAGAAGACCTCTGTTTCGCTCATTCTTGAGACGTCTACGCAGTGCTCGACATTTTTGTTGTTGTTGTCTGAGTTCGCTGTTCCACCAGTGTAATGAGTTAAGTCTTTTAACTCCACGCTGTGGGAGAGTCTCTTGGCAAGTTTGCTGAATATTATTAATCAGAGTATCTGTCAAGACTTCCATATCCTCTGCCATATGTGCCGCTGTGAGTTGGACTTTCAGGTTATGTAATACTGTTGAAATTCTCCTGGTGAATTGCTTTAGTTTGCGACCTGGGAGGTTGAACCTGGGTATAATGGAGATGTTGGATTGCTCTTGTAATTTAAAGGTAATAAACTTGTGATCTGACAAGCTCTCCTCTTCTCTGACTTGCCAGTCCTGCACGAGATGTTCTGTGTGAAAAGCTGCCAAAGAAAGATCAGGCCAGCCTCTTGCAAAGATGCGATCAAAGGTAGGAGCTGCATCTGAGGAGTTTAATAGAACCAGGTTTTTAGAGGCAATAAGGTCTTCCATCTGACGTCCCTTTGGGTCTGTAGTGGAATAGCCCCAATTTATGCTATGGGCATTGAAATCCCCGCATAATAGAAGGTGCTTGGAGCCTAAGCTCTGTGTGATATTATTGACAAAAGCCGTGACATTTGTTAAATCATCTGTTGGGCTGGAATATAATGAAATGATCAGGAGAATAAAATTTTCAACTTCTATTACTACTGCCACATAGTCTCTGGTTGCTGTATGGGTCGCTGGCTTGATGCTAGGATTACAGTTTACAATTGCAGCTCTTGGGGGTTCCAGTTGATCCTCTTTTTGAAAGACTGACCAAGTCAAGGGGAGACCGACTATTTTACCATGTTTGGTGTAGGGCTCCTGGATAAGCATAAAATCTATTTCGTTGGTGATTGCGAATTGAGTTGCTTGGGCCATGGGGGCTTTCGCTTTTTGTAGGTTTGCTTGCATGAAGTTTAAGTGACCTGAGAGAGCACGTTTGGTAAGGTGAACTGCGTTCCTACTTGTAAACTGCCTCTGTTGTTGCATCTCGTTGTTGTTACTTTGTTGTGGTACCGTCCGCTGGGTTGCTGCATTATCTTCCTGGTTACTGCTTGCTTCGGTATCTAGCTGTTGTCTAATACTCTGTCTGCTCCCTGGCATATCTGACTCTGCGTTGGTATTGCGGACAGTCAGGGTGGTATGCTGGATGCCTAAAGTCGATTTTGGAACCATAGCGGCTGACATGATCTCCGCAGTTGATACATTCTGCGTATTCAGACTTGCATTTCCTGACCGTATGGTCCCCTGCGCAATACGCACAGAATTGCTTTTTGCTTTTGCATTCGGCTTGCAAGTGCCCATATTCTTGACACCTGAAGCATCGCTTGATGCCCAGGTGCTCCGTGACTCTGTGTGCATGCCAGCCGATAAAGACTTTCCGCTTTTGTAGGAGGGCCTTGAATCCGTCTGGCTCGCATTCGAAGATCCATTTGATCTTGCCGTTCCTTCTCTCTCTGAGGCGGAATTTTGGTGTGAATAGATTACTGGGCATGTTTGTGACGCCGCAGATTTGCGCGAGTAACTCTTCCGGTTGTATTTTTTCTGGGAGATCATGGATGGCACATCTGGGTTTCCTGCGCTGCCGCACTGTGAGGTCGGCTGGGATATCTGCTTCCGTGAGGTGTTTTTGGAGGACTGTGACATCTTCTTTGGAGTCGCAGAACACTTCTAACTCCCCTTTGTTGGTCCTAATGACTTTTTCTACACCTATATGTAGCTTCGAAATTGGCACTTTGGTGTTCAGTTGTTCCTGTAGTTCTTTGTCCGTTGTGTCAGCTTTAGGCTTGATAATGAGGCTGGGCTTCTTGGGTTGCCGAAGTACCTCTGCAAACGTGGGTTTTTGAATTGTCTCGGTGACTCCTGGGGTGTGCTTGTCACAGTCGTTCACGGGCGTAACTGGGTCTGCTGGCAGGAGGCAGAGCGTCTGGATGGCTTCTAATGCTGATGAGATGGTATGTCTGTCTTTCTGCGGGAGCAGGAAGCGGTTTTTTCTGTTTAGATTTGCTATCCTCAGGCACTCAGAGATTAACGTAGTGATCTTTTCCGATTTTTGGAGGGTATCTGACGTAAGTATGGCAGTAACCTTATCCGTACGTGCCTGGGAAGTTGGGACTTGTAAGATTGACTGATCGCCTTCCGAGGCGTTTAGCTTATCCGCTTTGTTCGCTGCGTTAACGTCTTGTGTCACGCTGATGTCGATTTCTCTTGTATCACAGACTTCGTGAATATCGGAATCACAATCTGACGTGGACATAGTAACTTGTCGTACACTGGATAATGGTCACTTTAAATCAATAAAACACACTTTGGTTGGTAACTTTAAAATCAATAGAACACACTTTAGTCTGTCGCTGGACGCTTTAAAAAAAAAAAAAATAAGACACACGTTACTTAAAACACTGAACCCTGGAGACTCACCAAATGCTTGTTGTTATATTATTTGTTGCAAATACTGATTATTCAATGAATCACCAAAGATGTTGCACACCAAGCACAAATCACTTGTAAACACTAGGCACTATGGGCCGTTTTCACTTATCACGTGTATTCGCTAATTGCTTATGAAAGCTGATCTTATAAAAAACACTGAGCACTAACTAGCGCTTGAATAACTTTAGAGCACTGATCATATGTGAAAGCACCAAAACTTTGAAGACACTGATTACTAGTATCACTGAACTATTATAAACACAGATCTCACTTCACTTAAAATCACTTGTATTCACTGAAAAATTTTAAAACTCACTAATCACTTGTTGAACATTAGTAACTTATAGTAGAATGATACACGTAATTTTACAGAAATTGCCTGAGGCTGTGCGCACTTATACTGTGATCTAAATCTGCACTGTTAGCGATGTAAACACACTTGTAAAAACACTAATGTAGTACTAACTGACAATAATAGAATAAAGTCACTAGTTTAAAGTACACATAGGATAAACTCATACACAAAATACATAAACACTCAACGGATGTGGTGAGATATGTGGGACACTTATAATTATTAACACGTTAATTAGTTAAGAGCATGTAATTAAAAGAATTTAAAACCTGTTATATTACTTTAAGACATGTAAATTTAAGCAAGCTATTACTACTAAAAAAGAGTCCTTGACTTAATAAGAAGAGATAGCACGTCCAATAAGCAAAAGAAGTCAATTAATTAGTGCTTCTCGTAATTATGATAGAACTTTTAATGTTATTAGAGCCTACCTTGGCTGCTCATACTTCATCTGTGTGTGAACCAGGAACAGTGTAATCCATAGGTAAAAGCGCGCACACACTCTTATTGCCGAAATCACACACAGTTAATTAATCGCACGTAATCACAATTAGTGAAATAAAAAGTAAAAATCCCGAAAAAGCACAAAAAAGCTAACTGGAGTTAAATCCGTCGTAGAAAGTTGAAAATTATATCCCTGTAATCCTCGTGACGTGTAGATTCCAAATCTGTAGGTCTTGATTAACTGCACTAATTAGCCGCGTAATTAGTATTTTGAGTAAAGAAACCACAGTCCCTATTCTTCTCTTTGTTGATAAGCTGGAGAACGGGAGCTACGGGGGGCGCCTTGGAATGCAGTGACCGTTGGGCTGCTACGAAAGGTCAGGGGTCACAGTACCTCGTGGCTGAGAAATTAATGACTTTAAAAATTAATTTCTCCGGATCTAATTATCCAATCAGCCTAAAAACGGTCTCCAATTACTCCTCGTGGTGCCCTCTTTCTGTTGAAACTATTTTCGATGGGCTACGGGCTCGGGCGGCTGCACGATGGTCGTTGCAAACACAGCGGCTGGGCGCGATCACGTTGTTCGTCGATCTCGGAAGCTAATTACTCCTCAATTAGCAATCTAGTTGTCACAGACACAAAAACTTGATATCGATGTGTTCGCAAGATATAGTACTATCCAATGCAACAGGAATCTTCTTCTGAAAATGAATATTTCCGCAATAAAAATCCTAAAAATACGGAGCTCGAAACGCGCGCGGGCTACTACGATGTTTTTCACTACGAATCACAGGACTAGGACAAGAAGTTACCTCTATTTTTACTGGCTTATCGCAGTGCTGTCCACGAGTACCGGCTATACCTTATCACAGATGCTGTTCTGTCATGGCCTTTGTCTGCCTTGTGATTTTTTGTTTTGAGGCCCTCCGGATGCGCTTTCAACGCCTGAGGAGTACATCCAATCGGTTTGAAGTGATGCACAATTTTGCATGAGAGTGCATCAACTTGGCGACTGAGAAGATGAAGACCCGATACATCACGAAATCTACAGGGGGCATCGATTCAACGAAGGATACAAGGTGTATTTGTGACGGAAAGGACTGTTCTAAATTACAATTTCCTTAGGATGGTCCTTACACAGCCGTAAAGAGGCTGCATGACGTCGCCGTTCTGATCCGTAAGTCTACGCATTCTAAGCACAAAGCTGATCATTACGACAGGCTAGACCCTTACTATGGCCATAGTTCTTAGTGTATATAATGTAAACAGTATACGACTATGGTCCTATTTGTTTCTAAATTTGTAAATTTGTGCACTCATTTATTGATTTAGTGTTTGATTTGTTTTAAGTTACTTATTGTAGTTGTTGTTTAAATTGTTTGCTATTGTATTGTAATGTTTATTATTGCATTGATACCTTAATTGTAAGTACGGCTTTCTGTCCAGCGATGGTAATGCCCGGGGCGTGCAGTCCTTGAGAAGGAGACAATGTTTCAAATTTTGTATTTAGATACGTAATTTTAACAGAGTTATAATTGAAACTGTTGTATTTACTCTTGGAATGCATCGCGAAGCAAATTTTAAGAGAAAGCTGTGGCGAAAAAGTAAGAATACAGGGGCACATGCATTTACCATTGAGTAAATGGATATCTCTGTAATTTGTATTCAAATTGAATAAATATAATTGACCACTATCTTAGCTGTAACCATAATTCCGCACAGTTTTTGCTTTCCGGAAATCTTAAGAAGCAGAAATTACTACAGGTATCTCTCGTGGTCGGTTGAAAACTGTTTAAAGCATCTGCTCTCAGTTGTTTAGTTCCTGTTATTGCGAGTTGTTTAGTTCCGAGTGAACTGAAATTTCTGAGTTAGCTTTTTCTTTAGATGAACTTTGCATTGCGTTATGATTAACGTTTTTAGTACTTTGAAGTGTAACTATCGATTTTACTGTGTGGTACTGTGAACAAATGTAACAATATTTCTCGGGAACATTTCCACAGTTGTGAAATATTTCTTTTGATAAAAATTAATTTTTGTAACCTATTATCGGACTTGTGCGTCCGCTGCGAAACCGTACCCACCAACAATATGTTTTAGCTGCTGGAAACTACTTTCTTTCGGATCTTATATGTCATGTAACAATCTAAGTTTAAAATTCTGTCATATGGATATATTTGACATTTAGCCAAATTATGTAAATTGAATCATTTTTTCACATATGCAACTAATCAAAAATCTTTATTAGCGATTTAAGCACAATATTTGCATTCAGACTTTTTTCAGATAAGCCTACGTCCATTATATATGCCTGTAATATGTCATAGAAAAAAATAAAAGACACTATTAACAAATACTCTGGTGTTTAACAACCA
>KK114983.1:81318-108904 GCA_000611955.2 Stegodyphus mimosarum | reverse complement strand
ATATATATATATAAATTCTCAGTTTCTGTTACATACATATAAAACAGAAAGTGGGAAATTTACAGATAATGGTTAATAATAAGGAGAAACATAGAGATTACATTCTTTAACTGCAAAATATTAGACGTTTGGTTATATGGACCTCAAAACGGAATGGTAATGCATGAAACACATATTGAAAAGCTGACACTTTAAACACACATAGTTATGACAAAGAGCAGAATTTAAAGCTGGCAATAAGAAATTATGTATTCATATGAGTAAAGTATACAAGCATATGAATGTCCATGTTAAAATGATTAGAATAACATGAAATATACTTAAGAAATTCGGCTATTAATACCTTCTGGAAGTATCAGAGTTCAAGTTATCAGGTGTGGAGTGGATGAATAAAGTCAGTCAAAATTAATATATAATTTAAATAATTCTATTAAAAATTTATACTCACTACTGTATAAATAATGAAGAACGATGATGGAAATCGGCAATTTTATGTAAGTAGAGTACAAATAATAATCCACTTTAAAATGTGTTTACAGAAATCAATGTTTAATTGTAAACGAAACTGAAATAAAATTGAGAAAAATTAAAGAACTCAAATGCGATCTCTTTACAGATGCCTAATAAAGGAGAAAACTAAAATTTCTGATTATCAGTCGTATGCATCAATAAAAATACACTTCAAAAAGAGATATTCATATTATTCCAATAGAATTTTTTATTTCATGATTCAATAGATCTGCTATTCTAGTGTCGAAAAGATTACATTTTCTTTCTCATTCTTCTTTGAGTGAAGAACATCGAACGAAATTTCCAATTGGTCTTACCAACACTTTTGCCAAATATTAAAACTTCTACTAGATGTCTGATTGTGGAATTTTTTTGATTGCTAAAGGAATGAGAATAACGATTTTAAACTGAAAAGAGAGAAAAATTGCAGTCTCTTTTCAAGTGGATCGAATTCTCACTCGAAGAAATTAAGCGTGATGTAAAGCTGCCCGAAATCATTATTTTTCGTTTTAGAAATTAGTCGTTTTGCATAATGGATCTAATATATAAATAAATGTCAGTGTTTTTTCAAGATCATTTACGACGATTTTGCGCGCTGGCAAGTTAAGTAATAATATTCGTATTTCATCAAGTTTTTGACATTACATAATACAGGAGAAACGAAGGCGAATCGAAAAATCTTATTTGGGCATCCTGATGTTAATACTGCTAGTTTTACAATGAGAACTAATTTGCAGGTGCTAAGACATAAGTGACTGTTCTATTATAAAAGACATTACACTTGAAAAATGGAAATTCTTAAAGAGTTACTGTGAGAAATATTACATTTTCGATAACCTTATAATACATAGATGTGAATACACTTTTGAAAATACGTTAGTAAATAGGCAACACAAAATGTTTCCATTAATATTCGGCATAATTCAGCCACTGTACAAAGCAAATTATTGTCCTAGAAATTGAATAAATATGAAAGAAATCTTGGTCTCTAATAAGATATTATATTTATTAAGCATCATTGCATTGTTGCAGGCTGGACACATACCCTTGAATTCTTCTTTTCGGATGAATGTTGTGGATTATGGATACACACCTTCGAAAGCACCTCTTCAGGGTTACCCAAATAATGAAAAGAATGGAGATGGCAAAATCGATCATAGCAATGACAGAGAACCCTAACCACAAGCCCAAGTAACCACCAATAAAACTGAAGAGCTCAACTGCCTAAAATAAAAAATATTACAATTATACATTACGGATATTTATACAATAGAAATCATCGGACAGAAAATATGAGTGTTTAAAAAATAAAAGAAGTAATTTAAATGCAAGTTAACCTTAGTTACCTTAATCGTTTCTTCTTCTGTGTAAGCTAAAAAAATCCTGTTTTGAATTGAAGAAGAAAGATGACAATGTAAATTTTAAAATTAGAGGCAAAGCGACCTTAGTTTGGCGAATATTTTGAATCAAACTCTATCAGTTTTGAGGGCGATTATACACAAATCTCCTTTCTTCAGGAGCAAAAATCCTCTTTCGAGTGTCGTTTTGGGGGCAAGAGGAAAATACTTTTAAACCTTATCAAAGACCGTAGGATTAAATCTTGAATTATTGCAACCTTATTTAAAAAAATACCTTCATGAGATTCATAAATTTGAGAGAGTTGTATACATAATAATTAAAAGAAACGCACATATCATCGGACAATGTAGGCTATGGGACTGCGCAGCAGACGTCCCACTCGTTTGCCTCTGTTGACCAATCGTCATTGTCAACTACACTTACAGTGGGCCTGAGAACATAAATCTTGTTCCATGGATAAGTGGGACACAGTTGCCTGGTCGTATGAATCACGATTTGTCATTCATCACGTCGATGGTGATGTCAGGGTACACGGTCTTCCAGGCGAACAGTTATTCCACCCTGTACAGCAGGTCATACACAAGCTGGTGGTAGAGTTATTGTGCTTTGGGGGATGTTCTCATGGGCGGTTCTGAGACCCTTAGTTGTAGTAGAAAACACCATGAAAACTGTGAAATATGTGAACATAACTGCGGATCAATTTCACCTTTACATGGCGTCTGTCTCCCCAACTTGAAATGGAATCTTCCAGCAGGACAACGCCCTACGTCACAAGTCTTGAATTGTGTTGGAGTGGTTCAGTTAGCATAAGGATGAATTGCAATTAATTTCCTGGCAATCTAACTCTCAGATTGTAACCCGATAGAGCTCAAACACCACCATGTCAGAATATCTCGACTTTGCGTGAATGCTGCTGAGACGTTTGGTACAACCTGGTTCCAGTCATCTACGAATAATTTGTGGCATTCATTCCAAGACGAATAGCAGCTGTTTTGCTGGTCAAAGGATCGCACATCAAACACACTGGTCAAAGGAGTGTTACTGAGTAGTTGGTCATCATTTTTTGGTTCTTTAGTATAATTTGACCTCAAAATAGTGCATGTAAGTGTCAGCAAGTGCTAGATTGAGGAGATCACCACAATTAATTCAATTTGGCGATAATAATTAGTTTTGAAAACGAAGAGGACCTTATTTAAGGAAACTTAAGCAAGAGAAATTAATTCATCAGTTGCAGTATGCGTCAAACAGAATTTTGCAAATCGGATTTGAAGACTTTTTTATGCTCTCTTAATCGGAATGCTGGTAAATAGTAATTTACTCCAAAGAAAATGTAATTGTGTAACCCGATAGTGTGGAAAAATATTCTAATCAACGACTTCAAAAATAATTTTTTACAGAATGAAATTTGTGAGAAAGTAAATGAAAAAAATCTAACAGTAAAGATTTTTCTCTCTTGCTTAAGGGTATGAAGTTACTCATAAATTAGAAACTATGGGGCGGAAAAGGAATTGCTGTTTTGTGAACTTTCGGAACAACATGAAACTTAGCAAGTTAGCAACCGGTGAAATGAGTGATTTTTTAAAATAAGTATATGCAAAAACTTACCAGTCGTTTTAGTTTTCCAGATGTTAGAAGCTGAAGTATCTACAGCAATCGAACAGGTATCTTCATTTATCAGTTTCGCAACTCATTAATGTACTGTTGTAAATATTTGAGTCGTTCCTAATTCTACACTCTTAGACAAAAAAAAAAAACGACGTACCGAGAAGATATAAAGCAAATTGGACACAAATTGATATGCATACGGGTTTCGATAGAAAATGCAAATTTTTCATTTTGGCTGGCAATGAATGAACGTTTGCCGCTACAGCGCAACTGGCAGGATATTTAAGAGGAGAAATCATGATTCCAGGTCATAAATTCTTCACGAATTTCATTCCGTGTACTCTGGTAGACAGCAACTATGCCTCGCATAGAGGTGCGCGAAAGATATGCGCAGATGTCAGAATTTGAAATAGGTCGTGCAGTTGGGCTCAAAAAAGCCGGTTGGTCTTATCGGCGAATAGCTCGACATTTGAGCAGGAGTGATGCCACCAATAGACGATGTTGGCAGGAATGGGTGAACCATGGCCGCACAATTATGCTGCGCGAACTGTGGACTTTCTCACACCTCCAGTTATCGAGGTTGTGAGAAATTCCCCAAAAAGAAGAGTGAACAAAATAAAACATATCAGAATAGAGTTGTGGAGGGTAAAAGTTATGCCCAGGCGTTATTCGCCGGTATTTACTCGGAAACATTAACTGAGGCGAAGAAGGTCTTTGCAGACCCTAGTAGAATTGGTTGCCGTCATCAAGACGGCTGGTTTTCAAATATCGCAACAAGTTCGACAGATCACCACAGAAAATCAGGATAATAAAACCCCTCAAAAATTAGATAATGGGTCGATACACTAATAATCGTACGCCAATAAGATTAGTGATGTGGAACGCACGAGGCGTTCTAAATAAAATTCACGAACTTGAGTATTTTATGCATTCCCAGGATATAGACGTAGCGTTGCTCACTGAAACGCATGCTACGCCAAGCTGCACGATAAACATATCTAACTTTAAAAGCTATCGCTGCGATCGACTCACGCATCGTGGGGGAGGTGCGGTAATTTTTGTAAAAAGTAATCTACAGTCGTGTTTGATCAATACCGACCGTAGCAATGGACGTGATTCAGTCACTGTATCTGTTCTTTTACCGGACTATGGACTTATGTATTTCACCTCTATGTATCAACCGCCAAATAAAATTTTGAAGAAAGACGTATTAGAAAAATTACTACCAAATGATAAGCCGACTCTGCTCGCAGGTGACTTAAATGCGAAGCATCAAGAATGGAAATGCAGGCGCACAAATAGGAATGGAGAGGTTCTTCTGGATTTCATATTAAATTACCCTGTATACTTTTATGCACCAGTTGAATACACTTATCTTCCTAGCAATCCGGGAAGAGGTGATATATTAGATGTGGTTCTTTCTACGACTTCTATACCGTTGTGTTTAGAAGTTTTGCAAGATTTAACTTCGGACCATGTTCCTGTTATCATAACTCTGGGTACTACTCAAGTAATTGAAAACAAACTTATGAGTAAAACTGACTGGAATTTATTTAATTATCAGCTCGCTGAGAGCACTCATATCACAGATGATCTCAATAATACGCAAGACATAGAGACTGCTATACACATGATGACAGAAGAGATTAAAACTGCGTACGCGAATGCCACGGTGAAACTACAATCGCAACAGCACTCTGGGATATTGCCCAAGGAGCTAAGAGAAAAACCCAAGAATAGAAATAGAATGAGAAAACGTTTCAACACAACTCGGGACCCGCAATTAAAAAAACAACTAAATAAATTAAACAGAGAGATTAAAAAGGATATTAGCCTGCATAAAAGAAATATGTGGGAAGATAAAATTATGCAACTTAACGAACCAAACAGTGAATTTTGGGCATTTGCCCGAAGATTGAAACTTAAAAGGACTGTTAACAAACCAATATATCATAATGACAGCATTGCACTGACCAATGCTGATAAAGCAGAGATTCTTGAGCAACATTTATCAGAACAATTTAAGCAACCAAGCGACCCACAATTTATCTATGATGTAAGGCACTTCGTGCAAGACTGGTTAAACGCTCCTACGGCGAGAAATCCCATTCAGAGCACAAATTTATTGGAAGTTAAAGAGATTATTAAACAATTAAGAGTGAAGAAAGTCCCATGGCATGATGAAGTTACAAATCTAACTATTAAGCACTTACCTGAGAATACTTTAAATCGATATATTGATATACTTAATGCATGTTTGGAGAAATTGTATTTTCCTTCTCGCTGGAAAATTGCAGAGGTGATTTTAATTCCAAAACCAGGAAAAGACAGCACTCGGCCGGATGGTTTCAGACCTATTAGTCTCCTCGCCGGTTTAGGGAAAATATATGAACGAATAATTTTAAGAAGACTACAGCCTCATATGGAGAAACTACCAGAACAGTTCGGTTTCCGTAGTGGTTTATCCACTACTAAGCAACTGGTCAGACTGACGGAGTACATTGGTGAATCCCTTCATACAAAACACAGTGTCGCCTTACTCATGCTAGATGTGGCGAAAGCTTTCGACCGCGTCTGGCATGAGGGGCTAATATACAAATTAGTACAACTTGATTTTAATAGAGAAATTATAAGGATTATATACTCATTTATCAAGGACAGAAATTTTTATGTTTCAATTGGTTCAGACAGCTCGGATTGTCTGAGACTGGGTGCAGGGGTCCCCCAGTGATCAATTCTGGGCCCGGTTCTCTATACATTCTACGTTTCAGATTTTCCCAGGGATAGATTCACGAGACAACAATATCTGGGATGTTACGCGGATGATACCGCCATTGCTACCAAATCACTTAAGGCCGACCTTGCGATACGTGCCCTGCAGAATTACATGCCTGATATTGAAAATTGGTGTACGCGTTGGCGTATATCGATAAATGCGGCAAAATCCCAACTATTAGTTATTAGAAGAAAACAAAGATGTAGAAGACTTAATGAAAAGATTAAATTATTTGGCACTGAGGTACCGTTGGTATCTAAGGCTACATACTTAGGAGTGACACTCAATAATAAGCTAACTTGGAAAGACCATATTAACCGTGTCAGAAGCAAAGCATTAAGTGTAATTACTTGCTTACTCCCACTTACTGGAAGAAATTCAAGCTTAAGCTTAGTAAAGAAAAGGCATTTATATGTTGCTGTCATAAGGCCCATTTTCTCTTATGCTTCGCCGGCCTGGACGGCTTACTCTAGAAAAGATGTTGAAAAACTTCAGATTACGCAAAACTTAACGTGTGATAAGTCTTAAGACTTATCACAAATCCCATTTCTACGTATCTAATGAGACCTTACACAGAGACCTGAGGATTGAATATGCATATCATTACTTACATAGAATGAATGCCAACTTCTTTAAATCTGCTTTATTATGTAAACATCTTCAACGTTTCCATGTTCTAGACTACATAGCCTTAGATGAGGATTACAACATCAGGCCATATACGGCTCACTTACTAAGGGATCTGAATTTCCCAACTTAGTAGTTGTTAGAGCATTGCTTCAACTTGTGCATATGTAAATAGGCTTTCGTTATTTATCCTAGTTATATTTAATCAAGGATTTCAATTTTTATTATCATTTTGTATGTTATATTTCATGTATTAATTCAGTATTTGTATTGTATTGTATTGTATAACTAAAGTTTAATAAATTAAGTTACTTTCATGTGCACTGGTTAGGATGCAGACATGTACTAACGCAGCTCTGCCGCAGTCAGGATTTTAGTTAGGACTTCTCTCAACATTGCAGGACTTTGGTTTATTGCAACCTTGCGATGCAAACGGCATCTCTTTCATACCACATATTTGGTTTTATTTAATTTAAGGAAATTGCACGTCAGGGGCTTTATGCAATTCCTCAGTGAGCTGGATAAGTTTCCCATAATTGGCGATATCCCAGCAATAGTTGTCCAGACTAGACTAGACTCATCTCAGTTGTTGTTGTTGCTGTTATACTTGTAGCTGTAAAAAGCGAACTGCTGTTTGTTTACTTAATGCTGTATTGATTGTAGCGATTTCGCTGTGAGATAGAACTATTTTATCTGTTTTGAACTGAGTTTTTGCTAAACGTTTGAGATATTGTGATACTGTGCGAAGATCTGTGAAGAAATATTTCAGCATTTTAATTTATTTCTTGTGGAAAGAATAAATTTTTGTTAACTTTTTAACGACTTGTGCATTCAATATATAACGAACCCGTACGCACGTAACATTATTATATATTATTATTTGCCGATATATTGGCCGGGCCGCAAAAATATTTGTTGTGGGCCGCGAGTTTGACAGCCTTGATGTACAACAAAAAATTTACCAGCCGACCAGGACCTGGTTTCAATATAAGCTTCCTTTTAGGAAGGTTTTGAACTCAACAATCTAAACCTAATCTATACAGAGACTACAAGATTACGTAGACCCCAGCAGTGTTTAGACCACACAGCTAACAAGCAAGATCTAACTTCGAACTAATGCAATCTCTGGAAGAGCAGTCTTTTCATCTATCGGCAGGGCAGCGGAAGCAGGCCAGAACTCACACGTTCCTATTTGTAAAATTCTACACTTTAAAACTGCTTGCCATTAAAAAATTTACGTAGATTCTGGAGTGAGCTAACCTCATGGCGAAAAGAGACAGAAAAGAAATAATTAAATTAAATTAACATTTCGTTAGTAAAGATTATACATGAATGTCTCAATTCAAAGATCTCGAATAGGATCAAGAAACCGATTCAAGTTCTTTGTTTCAGCAGTTCAGTGTTTCTTTAAGCTCAGAGTAGTATCTTCTAAGGCATGCTTATTGTGTTTTCTTGTTTTCCAATATTTAAATGCTAGACCTGCTTCTTATGGATTTTTCTTTAGAACTCAGAGAAACGTGAAGATAAGAACAAAGTTTTATTATTTTTCTTTCTTCTAATAGCCTAAACAAGCTGAATTGAGGCTTAGTAAATTTTCAGTTAAAAGCTTCCGAAATTCTGGAAAAAAGTTTGAAAAGTATAAAAACTTTTCATTGCAAGAAATTGACAATATTCACTATATCCGATTTTTATACATTTGATGTTCGCTATGGCCGTATAAATTAAGTCTTAAAAAATTGAACGGAACCCAAACGTGTATTTTTTATAAGCGGAGATTCGTTATAAGCCGGGTTAGCAGTGTTTGATTGTATTTAAATTAAAATGCTCAGGACTACAATCTTCTAGGGATTGCACTGCGAAATAACATTTTAGAGATGGTTAAAAGAAGGATTCTTCTAAATTTCCATTTCCTTTTTTTCATGAAATCGACAAAAAACATCCAAGAACAACTAAATAACATCAATTCACGTTTATGGAAATTAAAATGTAAGAATTCACGCCTTCAGGTTATGCCCATAAAGTTCAAATTTCAGTAATTAACATAGACAGGCTTCTTTGTAGGAATAAAAGAGGAAATTTATTATACTTACACACTTTCCTAGACATGAAAAAGAAAACAAGTCAGACAACATCATAAGCAAAAGAAGTACAAAGTAATAATATAGAAATATATTACCTCATATCTTGGTCTGTATGTGGTAATTTTAAGTGGCGGATTTTGAAATCTGATGTTAACATTCATAAGCCTAACAACGAGAAAATATCTTGATGAGTGATATAAAGTAATTCATTAAGTGCTAAACAACTGCTAATCAAGTATTTTGCGATGTTCACGATTACTTAAGAAAGCATATTTGAGCACAGAAACGAAACTACAAGTTAGGGGGAAAAATATTACATAATTCGAATTTGAGTGTTCCAGAGAGATCAGATGTTTCACAAGAACGTATTCTGGAATGAATGGCATTATGATATTTTATTGCGTATAATTAAACCCAGCTCCAGTACTTTTGACACTTTAAGCGATCAGTACAGTCGTCATCCCATATAAATTAAATTAGTAATTCAAAGAAAAATTATATCTTTACTTAATTGCTTCTTAGAAGAAAAATTTAATTGGCGCTCTTCGAAGATCAGTCCATCGGCGACAGGCCACTGTTTATGCCGCTACATGGTACTTTTTTACAAAATGAAGGGAATTGAAGTTATGTGGAGTAGACGTAATACAGCGCTTCCCAACTTTCACAGTGCTTTTATCCAGCAATTCCACCGGAGCCTCCAGAATCCACAGAAGCTTTTTGAAAGGGTTCGACAACAAAAAATTGTATTTTGGGGGTCCATAATGTGAATTAAGGGGTTTGTGATAAAATATTGCTAATATAATAATAATAATAATACAATATAATAATGTTATAAAAATTCCAGAAGTTCGCGGTTAGAATATTTCGTATTTTCTGTAACCCTCTTTAGTTAGAAGTAAAAAAAATTCTACGGATGGAAAAAAAATTCCATCCATAGAAAATTCTCTTACAAGAAATCATTATTTAAGCACGAACTAATTCAGAAATAGTCAGTCAGTCAATCAGAAATAGTAATTTAATTCTCTTGCGAATAATCGGCACTGTTTGGGTGAAATTTATTGTTTGCGAACATTTATTGTTTGTTATTGAACGTTTTCGTTCTATGTTTATAATTTTGAGCTACTGAACTACTTTTCCATAAGTACCTACAACCAGTGGCAGCTCCTGGGTTGCACTCCGAAAAATAAAATAAAAAATATAACATTTCAGTCTCTTTTTGTAATATTTATATTTTTAAGTTTTGTTTTACAATTTCTTTATTTTTTAATGTTTAATTTTCATCTTTGAATAACGTACTGTTGTTTTGAATTTTTTGAAGGTACTTGAGAGTGATACGCTGTACTATAAAATGTGGTTCCCTACCCAAGGAGTACACTTGCTGTAAGTTGGAAACATAAGATTTAATGGATGTTTTCTCTGAATTTAACAAAACAGAGGAACATATCATGTCAGACCATGGAACAATGATAAAACCATATGATGAATAATAGGTGGATGTACTTGAATGGTGCAACATGAGTGAAGTGTTCTTAACAGATCATTCAGCCAGGCAGGTACTTGGCGGCGTAGTAAATTATCTGGGATACAATGCTAGATTCCTGCTACAATCTAGTGTTGCATAGCTATATTCCAATGCAAGTTTCCATGCCTTGAAATCGCCACACCACTATGGAATGATTCACGGCTGTTGGCCATGTCGATAAGGTACATTGGGAGCACACATAGTCTTCATCACCATCGGAAATATTCTGCGGGATTACATACCTGAGCCGTTTCTGCTCAGCGCAGCCGCAAGGTAGAAAATGTAAATTTCAAATACCTACAAATAAATATTTCATTTAAGAATTGTTTATTTATACACACAAATGCCAGACATTTGGCCACTAAGCCATTAGCCTTGACCTTGCCTCACAATACTTAACAATAGAATTAACAAATAGTGCTATGCTTTCGTTAATATGCTCCTTATCCATAGTCTGCCCAGAGTTACAAAGAGTACTGACAGAAGTATCCTTAAGTCGAATTTTAAAAAAATGGGCATTAAGACAATCGTACCCTGTCAAACGATGAAATAATGCCACTGCTACAGAAGGAGGAAAACCATACAATAGATTTTAATGCATTACAATAGATTCCGGCACTAGGTGTAGTACCTTGTTCAATCATGGATCTATCGGTATAAATTTGGGTCCAAAGGTGACTGGGGTACCTGCTCTCAACTGTTTCACAAGCAATGGCTCTGGTGGGGAGTGGGTATCCCACTGTTATCAATTTTGTCGTCAAGTTCAATATATACACAGTTAGAGTAATCAAGAAGACTCAAAGGTACAATTATTACATTCGTTTCTCGAACAAGGTCTAGGTCTTCTGCTAAGTGATAAGTAATTTGATTGAAACCCACTTGTGTTTTTATATCATTTTTAAAATTGTAATTCTTTCAATATTTATTACTTGGGAGCCTGCAAAGTTTTTGAAACCAAATTGCAGCATTTTTATGAATGTCATAATGAAAGGAGAAATATTGGTTAATGCTTCCATAGCCGCTATGGAGGTGGATTTGACTGCATCTGTTATTAGACGAAGAGTCCGGTTTTGTAATCTTGCCAAAATATCAACTGTACTGATGGAAGCAGTCACCGAAACTTCATTGCAATAATAATGGTTGAACGTATATTTTATATATACTATTTACTAAATTTTCTTTGTTACACGCTCGTTCCACCAGCCGTTTCAAAATTGGAAGACTTCTTTTACTTTTTTCACTTATATAAGAAATACACTCTTAAAAAAACGACGAGACCAAGAAGGAGAACCAAGAAGGAGTTCCGAATGGGACGAAAATCGGTAGAAGTGATGTACATGTACAGAAAAACAAATGATTACAGTTTGAGGAAGATTGGATAATTTATTGAAGTGATAGAGCTTCACAAAGTGAAAGTTCGTAACGCGTTTGTCTACCTCCTTATGCAAGGTCCTTTCCCCTGGTCCTTATGCAAGCAGTTATTCGGCTTGGCATCGATTGATAGTGGTTGCGGATGTCCTCCTGAGGGATATCGTGCGAAATTCTGTCCAACTGGCGCTTTAGATCGTCAACATCCCAAGCTGGTTGGAGAGCCCTGCCCATAATGTTCCAAACGTACTCAATAGGAGAGAGATCCGGGGACCTTGCTGGCCAAGGCAATGTTTGGCAAGCACTAAGGCAAGCAGTAGAAACATGTGCAGTGCGGGGGCGGGCATTATCTTACTGAAATGTAAGCCCATGGTGGCGTGACATGAAGGGCAATACAACGGGCCTTAGAACTTCGTCGACGTACCGCTGTGCTGTAAGGTTGCGACGGATGACAACCAAAGGGGTCCTACTATGAAATAAAATTGCATCCCAGACCATCACTCCTAGTTGTCGGCCTGTCTGCTGGAAGACAGTCAGGTTGGCATCACACCTCTGTCCGGGGCGTCTCCAGACTCGTCTTCGCTGGTCATCGGGGCTCAGTTCAAAGGGGGACTCGTCACTGAAGACTATTTTACTACAGTCAGTGACATTCCAATGCGAATGAGCCCGACACCACTTTGAACGGGTCTGACGTTGTACAGAGATGAATGGTAGTCGACGCAAGGGGCGCCGTGACCTCAGCCCCCTTTCTGTGAGCCGTCTACGAATGGTCCTTGCGGTCACTGAAGCACTAGTTGCACGTACAATCGATGATAATGATGCATCTGGGGCTATGAGTGCCGCTCTGATGATTGCTCAGGCTTCCCGTTCCGTCGTTTCTCTAGGCCTACCGCTTCCTTCTTGACGCTGTGTGCGGCCATGGTTCACCCATTCCTGCCAACATCGTCTAATAGTGGCATCGCTCCTGCTCAAATGTCGAGCTATTCGCCGATAAGACCAACCGGCTTCTTTGAGCCCAACTAAACTACCTCTCTCAAATTCTGACATCTGCGCATATCGTTCCGCATCTTTATGCGAGGCACAGTTACTGTCTACCAGAGTAAACGGAATGAAATTCGTGAAGAATTTATGACCTGAAATCGTAATTTCTCCTCTTCAATATTCTGCCAATTGAGCAGATCGGATGCGCTGTAGCGACAACCGTTCATTCACTAGCAGCCAAAATGTAAAATTTTGCATTTCCGTCGAAACCTATATGCATATCAATTTGTGTCCAATTTGCTTTATATCTTCCCGGTGCGTTTTTTTTTATCTAATAGTGTATGTTCATTCCAATTCAGACTTGAATCAAGTTTGCATCCCAAATGGGTGACGTCATTACCAGTAGATATTTCTTCACCCCGATAAAGAAGGTGTGGTAAATCTACCTAGGGCATCATTCTCCAAAGATCCAACCTCCCCAGGGCATCATTCTCCAAAAATCCAGTCTTCCCAGGGCATCATTGAGATTAACAAGATTTACATTTAGGCGTTGCTGCCATTCCTTGGAGCACAGCTTCAGAAGACTAGATCATCAGCGAACAGTGTAGTCTTAACTACAGGATCAGACGTCAGAATATCAGGCGAATGGTTTATATAAATATTAAATAATAAGGGACCCGTTACAGCGCCAAGAGGGAGACCAGTTTTTGTCTGTCTAAAAAAAGACATACTCTGGCCATAGTGAGCCCTAATAAATCTTTGTTGATAAAAGTTTTGATCCAGCAGCATTTTGCCCTGTGCACCAAGAGTGTGGAGACTTCTAATAAGCTCTAAGCGACAGACCCTGTAATAAGCGTATTTAAAATCCATAAAAACTGCCAAGGTGGATTTACGTTATCTAGCGAGTCCTTTACGTCTAGACTAAAGTAGAAAGTGACTTGCTGAGCTGTACAGTAATCAAGTTCGAAAACTAGCCTGCTCAGGAGATAATAAATTATTATGCTCCTGAAAACCAACTCACGCGGTCCATGACCTTAGCGAAGAAACAGGTCAAAGAAACAGGTCTGTAACTGTTAATTTGATCACTAGGTTCGTTCTTCTTTAATATAAGAATGAGAGTAGCCTTCAGCCAAATAGATGGAACTCCGCTGTGCCAGCTCCTTTTTAGTAGCACAAGAACAGCCAAACGAACAATAGGTCTCACATTCTGTTAAAGGTCGCCATGGATGTTATCCGGTCCTGGGCTTTTGTCACACTTTAACAGACGAATAGCTTCATTAGTTTACGCCATTCGTAAAATTGGAGAAGAAGACCGAATGTCTTCGATTATCTTTCTGTCGAATGTCTTCGATTATCTTTCTGTAGAAGAGACTTTGTATTTCGTCTAGTATGGCGTTGGTTCTTTTTTAAATCAGTTTCCAATCTTCGAGAACCAGCATAAAACTGCGCAAAGAATTAGCAACATTTTTGACATTAGAGACATTCTTATTCCAGATCATCACAGTCTGTTTTATCGCTTTAGGGACAGAGCTTTTTAATTTGTTTAAAAAAGAATAAACTCTATTCCCATCTCTTCTAAAATGCGAACTTAATATACTGTTGATAAAATTATTAAAACAGTTACGCTTTGCTACATTTATTTCTCTTTTCAACTGTGCGAAGCATTTTTTCCAATCTCGAATATGGTTTTGGTTTCCTCTGCCAGGGAAGAACCCTTATAGATTGTTTTTAGGGTTTTCTAGCTAACGGATCCAGAATGGCTTAAATTTGTTTTTATTTTACCTCTTGGAATCCACTTTTTCTGATTCCATAATCGTGGAACAAAAAAGGGAGATAGCGGCGTCAATATTTTTATCTCCACTGGGATCAAAATTGCGAAGATTTTGTTCTAGATCATCATTTCTATAATTTCTCCAATTTGCCTTGTTCAAGTTCCACTTCCTGTTAATATTTCCATTGCTTAAAATTTTGGCTGTGTTTCTTCCGCATATGGATGTATTTGTAATGAGCATTCGATGGCTCGAGCCAGGATGATATAAGACATTTCTAAAAGCTTTAAAAACAGTGTCTTCAGATACAATGAGTAAATAAGGATTAGAAGAGAAGAGAAACACGCCAATGTGACAATCAAAATCCCTGAAACAACCTTGTATTTGGCGTACATTTATTAAAACACTCAATCGATTTCGAGGGCAGCTACAGGTCCCTCATCATAAGGAGAACGAAATTTCTAGAAAGCCCATGCACATGTAAATATGAATTACATGTGCTTTCTATAAATTTCGTTCTCCTGATGAGGAGGGACCTGTAGCTGCCCTCGAAATCGATTGAGTGTTTTAATAAATGTACGTCAAATACAAGGTTGTTTCAGCGATTTTGAAATCAGGATTAGTTTGAGTACCATTATAGTATAGTAAAAGGCAGGATCTGATGTACGATAAATAAGTTGTAATTTCTCAGACTCTAGGAGACGCCGCTAAAATTCAACTTCTTATTGCCTGGAGGGCTATAGCACATAAAGACAGTAACGGCATTGTTGTCTTTTCAGACATTAAGTTTGGCCAATTCAGCTCCGATAGTATGTTGTTAGTTAGACTGGTATGTTCACTTTTAATGGGAGTTGCCCTCCCATTATTAAGATTAAAGGCACATTTCATAAATTTTATAAACAACTTAAAAAGGAAAGTTTACATTAAAGGCATGATAAACAGTTCATAAACAAGCTTTTGCATTTTCCTTAAAATGATGTTGTTCAAAGTACCTATTTATATGTTTCATCCTGCATTTCTATTAAATTATTTAAATTCCATTGCTACCTCGAAGAATATTTTTTCCACATCGTTTAATGTTATCATTCGGTTAATGTTATCAAAATAGCCACGGACAAATGTTAGTTTGTTTTCTGGAAAAGTTATTATATTGTTACGATTTTCACATTTATTTGGCTATTTATTTAGAATTGTAATTAAAATTCCTTTTTATTTCCCCGTGCAACGCAGACGATTTTTGAAGAGAAAGCTACGTCGAAAAAAAAATAACAATAAAAATAAAAGACGGCGTGCATTTAATGCTTAATAAATAAATATCTCGTAATTACTGTTGCCATCCAGAAAAATCTAGAAAAATCGTGGTTGTTCTACTGATAATTAAAAAGCTTATAAAAGCCGAGTTGAGACACCCCATCTCAGTTGTTGTTGTTGCTGTTATACTTGACTTACAGACCCTTGCATACTCGGATTGAACTTTTTAAGGAAATACAATTTTTCCTTGGACTTTAAAAATAACGAACTGCATTTTGCCTCTGAGGACATAACTTTATTCGGGATTAATGATGAAGGAGTGAAATCTATCCTCAAAATCATAGCTCAAGACGATATCACAATACCGACAAGACCAGAAATTTTACTTCCTCGATCCATAGCCGAAAATAGAAATTTCCGCTACAGAGTGATGGAATATCTCAAGAATTGTAATAGCCCTAAAGGAGTATTAATAGCCTCAGCACTCGCGACCTATCGGGGACCGTTATCCCGGTGACAGTTGCCAATGTAACTGATAAGGCGAGAGTTATTAAGAAAGGTGAAGTGGTTGCAGAATGTACTCCAGTAACCAGCTTTGAAAGAAAAAGTAACATCTCAAAAACCGTGTCTTCAGACAACATTATATCGGAGTTATTGCAGAATGCGCAATTAAACGATGGGGAAAAAATGCTGCCGAGCGTGTCATTAAAGATCTTCAAGATGTTTTCTCCCGCTCGTCTTCTGACGTGGGTCGAACCAGTTTAACTCAGCATAGAATCGATACTTGTGACCATCCACCAATCAAGCAACATCCAAGACGTCTGTCGATTTCGAAACAGGAAGAGGTGCGAACACTTTTAAAGGGACATGGAAGAAAGCAATGTCATCGAACCTTCAGCAAGTCCATGGGCATCTCCCATCGTTCTGGTAAAGAAGAAAGACGGGTCAACTAGATTTTGCGTTGATTATCGCCGGTTGAACGAGGTTACGAAGAAAGACAGTTACCCTCTTCCAAGAATTGACGATATTCTGGATACTCTTTCTGGAAGCAAGTGGTTCTCGATACTTGATTTAAAGAGTGGATATTGGCAGGTAGAAATACATCCTGATGACCGAAGGACTTTGGGAGTTCAAGGTGATGCCGTTTGGACTATGTAATGCACCGGCTTTATTCAAACGTCTAATGGAGACTGTTTTAAAAGGTCTTTCATACGAAGCCTGCCTGATATACCTGGATAACATCATCATCGTTGGGAAGAGTTTCGAAGAACGTTTCGAAAATCTTAGAAAGGTGCTTCAGAAACTGAAAGAAGCCAATTTGAAGTTGAGTCCCGCTAAATGCAAATTATTCAGACAGGAAGTGACTTACCTCGGACATGTCATCTCTGCTGAAGGTGTGCGCACGGATTCTGAAAAAGTGTCAGCAGTTAAAGACTGGAGACGTCCCGAAAATGTCCACCAGCTGAGAAGCTTTCTAGGGCTTTGCACCTACTATAGGAGAGTCGTGAAGGATTTTTCATCCATTGCAAGACCCCTTCACAAGCTGAGAGAGAGAGCAAGCAAAAGTTCGTGTGGACAAAAGAATGTGAGGATGCATTTAAGAATCTGAAGGAAGCCTTAACATCTGCTCCAATCCTGACGTATCCTCAGCTCGACAGACCATTTATTCTCGACACGGATGCGAGTAATGAAAGTGTCGGCGCTGTTCTGTCCCAAGAAATAGAGGGCCAAGAACGTGTAGTGGCTTACTGGAGCAAGTGCCTATCTAAACCGGAGTGGAATTACTGTGTCACCAGGAAAGACTTGCTCGCCATAGTCAAAGCCGTAGAACATTTCCATCATTATCTATACGGCAGAAAATTCCTGCTCTGCACAAATCATGCATCATTGGCCTGGCTTTTAAATTTCAAGAATCCCGAGGGTCAGATAGCCAGGTGGATACAGAGACTCCAGGAATATGACATCACTATCCGTCATCGCAAGGGACAGTCCCACGGAAACACTGACGCCTTGTCTGGAAGACCTTGCCCAGAAAACTGCGGATATTGTTCCATGGTCGAAGCTAAATACCAACTGGTTAATTCAGTCGCACAACAAATTACAACATCAACATCGGCTGATCCAGTCCCATGCATTGACAAGGAAATCAGAAAACGCCAGACGGAAGACCGTGATATTAAACCCATAATTAAGTTAATGGAGACCTCAAACAGAAAACCTACCTGGCAGGACATTTCGAGCTATAGTCCGACGACAAAACAATATGGACTCTCTCTGGGACTCACTCCATATTCGAAACGGCGTCTTGTACCTATGGAAAGACATTCCGATGGCAGCTGGTACTCCCAAGATCCCGGATCCCTGACGTCCTTAAAGAACTACATAGAGCCCTGCAGGAGGTGACTTGGGAATAATGAAGACCTTGCAGAGAGTTCGGGAGCGTTTCTATTGGAATAATGCAAAGGATGACGTGCAAAAGTGGTGCCGATCTTGCGATGCCTGTACAAATCGGAAAGGACCGAAGAAACGCAGCCGGGGGAAGCTGCAACGTTACAATGCAGGAGGACCTTTTGAACGTATCGCCTTAGACATCTTAGGACCTCTGCCACGAACTGCTGATGGCAACAAATACATCCTCGTTGTCATCGATTATTTCACCAAGTGGCCTGAAGCGTATCCTATTCCTGATCAAGAAGCTGTCACAGTACCAGAGATGATGATACAGCACTCGATTCCCAGGTTCGGAGTGCCTCTTCAGTTACATTCCGATCAGGGAAGGAATTTTACCTCGGCTGTAGTCAAGGAACTTTGCAAGCTACTCGGCATTGACAAAACCCAAACGACGCCTTTACATCCCCAGTCGGACGGTATGGTAGAAAGGTTTAATCGAACCATCCTCAATAACCTATCATTAGTGGTGTCCAGAAACCAAGAGGACTGGGACAAGAAGTTGCCACTATTTTTACTATCTTACCGCAGTGCTGTCCACGAGACTACCGGCTATTCCCCATCTCAGATGCTCTTCGGTCGTGACCTTCGTCTGCCATGTGATCTTTTGTTTGGTCGCCCTCCAGATGCGCCTTTATCGACTGAGGAATACATTCACGATCTCCAGGAATGGTTTGAAGTGATGCACAACTTTGCACGAGAGTGAGTCAAGTTGGCGACGGAGAAGATGAAGACCCGCTACGACACGAGAGCTCCTAGACATCGTTTCAACGAAGGAGACAAGGTGTGGTTATGGAATCCGACTCGTCGAAAAGGACTTTCTCCGAAACTACAGTCACCTTAGGATGGTCCTTACACAGTCCTAAACAGGCTTTACGACGTCGTGGTTCGGATCCGTAAGTCATCGAACTCTAAACCTAAAGTCGTTCATTATGACCGGTTAGTTCATTACTATGGCCATTGTACGTAGTGTATATAGTTGTAAATAATAATGTAAATAGTATGGTCCTATTTGTATTTAGTATTTAATTTGTATTTGTTTAGTATTTGATAAGTATTTGTATTTGATAGTATTTGTACTTTGTACTTGATAGTATTTGAATTGTATTCAGTGTTGGATAGAATTTAATTTGCTGAAAGTCGCTTATTGCAATTATTGCTTATTTTGTTATTATAAAGTAATGTTTATTATAGCACTGAGGCCTTAGTTGTAAGTTTGGCTTCCTGTCCAAGGATTGTACTGCCCGGGACGTGCAGTCCTTGGGAGGGGGGCAATGTTACGAATTTCACATTTATTTGGCTATTTATTTAGAATTGTAATTAAAATTCCTTTTTATTTCCCCGTGCAACGCAGACGATTTTTGAAGAGAAAGCTACGTAGAAAAAAAAATAACAATAAAAATAAAAGAGCGCGTGCATTTAATTCTTAATAAATAAATATCTCGTAATTACTGTTGCCATCCAGAAAAATCTATAAGAATCGTGGTTGTTCTACTGATAATTAAAAGCTTATAAAAGCCGAGTTGAAACACCTCATCTCAGTTGTTGTTGTTGCTGTTATACTTGACTTGTAGTTGTAAAAAGTGAACTGCTGTTTGTTTACTTAATGCTGTATTGATTGTAGCGATTTCGCTGTGAGATAGAATTATTTTATCTGTTTTGAACTGAGTTTTTGCTAATCGTTTGAGATAATGTGATATTGTCCGAAGATCTGTGAAGAAATATTTCAGCATTTTAATTTATTTCTTGTGGAAAGAATAAATTTTTGTTAACTTTTTACGACTTGTGCATTCAATATATAACGAACCCGTACGCACGTAACAATATTATTATTCTGGAAAAAGAACTGTGCAAAAATATATTTTACTTTGAATTATTAATATATTTAAATTGTACTGGGCAACAACTGCACTAATTAACCTAGGGTGTCAAATATGCTGGAGTTGGTTCTGCTCGAGATACTAATCCTTAAAAAATTAACGATTCTATTACCAAAAAGTGTATATACGTATATATATATATATATTTAGCAGTGGAGTTTTGTTTCAGTTAAAAGCTTGAAACTGTCACTCAGACTTACATTGATATTATTAAAGTTGAATATGATTTAAATGGTTATGATTTAAATAATTAGTCAGTAAAATTTAAGAGTTTTGATTTCGAATAGAAGGCTTTCTCATGGCTCAAGTAATTACATGTATATTTATGAAGAAAAAAACTGTGTAAAATTCAATCTTTAATCTGCATTCTTTCAGAAAGAGCAATAAATAAAATATTGACAGTTAAACTGTACATCAAATAACAAAATAATAAACTGCAGAGTTTATGCGAACTTAATATTTTTCAGTTACATATATGGAATAATTTAAATATTGTTGACGGCATGTAAATGTATAAGGAAATGGTTGCAGTCATGGCCAATTCAATATTTCTTTATTCTTAAAAAGCAGATTTAAATATGAATTACATGTGCAATGGGATCTATCTCCACTCCCGTTCTTGATCAGATCTTCTTGCATAGTCATGAAACTGCAATTGTTGAAAGAGAGAAAAGCGGAGACATGTTGGCAGGCGAGTAGCAAGCGAAAGCAGGAATTGGGCCTGTTTAAGATGAGTTCTCGGTTCAGAATTATTTAGTTTCAATTTAACTTTATTTTGATTGATTTTGATTAAGTTTCGTATTCCAAATTTGAAATCCTTATTAGCTGAAGCGTTATATAAGAATCACGTGAGGGAAATGTTTCAGTTTAGAACGGTAAGAAGTGACTGTTTTTAGGACAGAAAAGGGAGACAACCTAATTAAAATAAAGAATTAAGGGACAAATTGAAATTAGAATTTTTATTTATACATTTTTATCTTATATTTTAAGATATTATATATATATATATATATATATATTGCATCAAATAAATATTCATGTATATATCAATATATCGGTATTGAAGAAAACGCTGTAAGCAACAATATAGAAGTAAACTTTAATTTAGATTAAAATGGAACATAAGAATTCGAATTAAGTAATTGAGGTTTTGTGTCGCTGTATATATACTTACACAAGCTGACAGTAAAATATCCATCAAGATATGAAGCAAATGTGGGGAAAAGGTGAATTTCAACATGCTAAAATAAAACAATAAAAAAGAGACAAAATACCGTTTGATAACAGAAATTATCTATCATGAGCTATATCATCGGAGGAAGGCGGAGAAATGCAAGACACTCAATCAGACATCTTGCAAGGATTTTAAGTTTTACTAACGTTTATTTTATTTTAAAACTTTGCTTCCTCTCTTATTTTCCATTTCCGGCCAGAATAAGAGCGAGTAGAACTGCTTATGCAAATGAGATTGCAAACTGTATAAGTATTTAAGATATGACTTTTAGCAGGAAGAGAGAGAGAGACTTCTCGCTGCCTTACCACGCGTGTGTTTTTCAATCAGTTCATGTCTGCCTTTAAGACCAGAACTTAGTTCTCGCTGATATTTGAAGACCTATTGTAGTTTTTGCATTCCACTCACTACGTACATCGTGTTAAAAGGCCAATCTTCGCGTTACTACTCTCTGTAAAGCATCTAAGTTTTGTTCTTATTAATTTTAGTTTCTTTCTTATTTTCTACGTTTTAGACCATAAGTGCTGGTCTCTGTGTTCCAAAGCTCAGGAACGGCTGTACGCTGTGAGAAATAAAGGGTAAATTTAACCCTTCTTGTCTTTGTTATATCTTCTACACACGTACGAACATAGTTTTGAGTAAGCTCCCTGTTCCTACTCAGGATTGCACTAATGTTTACCAAGTCAATTAGAAGACACATCAGTCCTGACAACCTTAGTCGACGTTTCTGAATATACAGTTTGAAACTTAGATAAGTTAGATTTTAAACGTTAGCAATAAATAATACCAGTATAAGGTGAAGTGCTACACACCTCTTCCGTAAGTGACTAATGTGAAACATGAAGCACAAATTAAATTTAATGAGTAGACGATTGAAGTTAGAATTTAGTTTAAATTTAATGAGTAAACGTTTTAAGTTAGCTAGTGAAATTTAAGTTTTTGCATTAAAGATATGCTGCAAATGGCAAAAAATGCCGAACAACTAGTCAGAGTTAGTGAAATTCGGCTTAATTTCTGTGCCACATTGTTAATGATTGTGCTAAAAAATACTAATTGAGGAAAAACGTCCGTATTAGCCCCATTTTTTTCTCTGTGAATGAAATGAAATCAACTTTTTCTACGAATTTCTCTGAATTTCTACAAATTAAGTTTGCATATTTAAGAGTAAATACCTGCCTCAACAATTTAGCGCATTGTACATGATGTTCAAAATTAAGTTTCTTTTCCCACAATTGTGAGTATAATACTTCCTAAATTACAGACTGATCGCTTTTTAATAAATAATCAACACATTTTTTATTTCACTTCTATTTTACGAATTTAGATAATATTGATCATTAACCAAATTGCCGGCAAATTATTCGCGCGTCGTTACTTTGGAAATTATAACAATTATTTTACAACAAAAGTTTCAGTGTATACAATCAACTGTAAAGTTTAAAGGGATAGTTTTTTACTGCAAATCAATACAGGTTGGATTAATTACTATTTATATGTATGAAGACTATAGCATTCATAGCAGACTAAATTAGAATCTTCCAGTATGATAGCAACATAAAAGATTATACACATTAAGCTTTTCTTATACGAATCATAAATGCTCAGTTTATCTTAGTTTACCTTATTCTTCAAACACTTATTCCAAATACTTAGCTTTGAAGACCTGTATGCTAATAGGTTGGCATGTTATACAGACAGCACTGAAAAAGTCCAAGCACGTTTCACTTACATCATTGAAAAATCGACGATAGGTTCATCCTTTAAACGGAACATACATAAAATTAATAATATTCAGAATTTGATAAGTATGAAACAGAAAATATTTTAAGTATGAGAAACAGAAAGTAATTACGTATTAACTCAACCACTTTAGCGCATATTGGCGATTTTTTACAGAAGAAAAAAGGTGATTCAGCGAATTTTTAAACTGCAATTTTATAATGGATATCGTTAAATAAGAACTGTTATAAGCATAGCTGGCAGAGTTTGGGAATTTCTACTAAGGTGGTTGCGATAATACGTTAGTACCAAATAGAAATATAAAGTAGAAACACATACAAGAAATTTATTGATTGAAGAAACATATAATTTTTTTTAATCTTGCAGTAATTGAAGATAACGGTAATTCAGCCTTATGCAAATTATTCAGGATTAATTTGAAAGAAGAAATCATTTCAAACCCTTTATATCCAAAACAATTACTGTGAATTGTATATCCAAAAATATTACTTGCACCAAAATTACAAATTTAACAAACAACTACTTATGAAATACTTGAAATTCAGTCCTGAACAGAGTCGCACATGTTGTGTGCATTAATTTGAGTTAGCAACCCTGCGATAGTGCCTAAGCTTGTGTGACATCCGTGGAAAGCTAGGAGTCATGTAATCAATGTGACATAGACCGTTGGCCAATGCAATTGCATATTGCAGCGGTGGAATCCTTCTTTCGAACAGGCTATGTTACAGACGTTCTATAGGTATTGTGGTAGAACAATGAAGAACTACGGAACTGCAGGCAAGACAGATGGCGAATTACAAGTTGGTTCTAACAGAATGGTGCAACGGAAAGTACAAGTTTGGCTGCGCACCGATAGGCATGTTCAGATCGTGATTTTCCGCTCTGGTCATTCCACTTGATCACCCCGCTCACCAGATTTCACAATTCCGAACGCTTTACTCTGGGGTTAACAGATCTTTGCATAACACTTGTGACTGATTGAAGAACCGAAAACTAGCATTAGCAAGGAAGTACATGCTATTCCGCAGAATATGTTGAGATCCATCGCTGAAGCCTTCCCAAATCGCCTATGAGAATGCATCCGATCAGAATAGGAATGCAATACGCGCCATCCTATTGTAATCTCAGTGATAAAAATACAAAACCAGCCTTGCAAATGTCTCTACAAAACATTTCAAGATCTGAGATACATTCATAAATCTGGATTAACCATGAAGCAAAATAGCGCTCGCTAAGAGTACCACAAAGGTACTTAAGAACTACAGAAAGGTATTTAAGAAAAGAGGGCACCACAAAAAAGGTACTTAAGAACTGCAGAAAGGTATTTAAGAAAAGAGGGCACCACAAAAAAGGTACTTAAGAACTACAGAAAGGTACTTAAGAAATGAGGGCACCACAAAATGGTACTTAAGAGCGAAGGAAAGTGGACACCACAAATATTTCTCATATCTGCTTTTACCACGGAATATATAGTGTAGCTAAACGAAGATCAAGAGAAAAGAAATGGGAAAAAAAGTACCAGCGTTCTATTGTAAATATATGCTGAGGTACCCGAATCTTTTAAGTGCTTAAGGCCTTTACCAGTATTAATCTGGGCGTTACATTCACAATAGGCTAACAACGTCTAAAATGTTCAAAAGTTGGATTATTTGACACAGATAGTTTCCTCTATCAAAGTTGTGGAGATTATTTAATTTACTTAACAGTTATTTTATTTTGAAGCAGTCTTTCTTATCGCTCTTGTCAGAATGTAAATGATGTAATGCGCGTGTATTCAAATGAGTTAGAATGAAGTTGGTATTAAGAGAAGGTTTTGGAAGCGAATTCAGAGCGTGGTTTTGCCTGCATGAATTCCCCGTTGGTATCTTTGATTTCTTACCGATTAGGTTTCTGTGGCGCTGATATATTCTTGCATTAGGCTTGTTTACGCCAACTTTCGAGTTGGAGCCAGCTTGAGCGTTACGTGGGAAGTTGTTAGGTTAATTTAACTTTCATTTAATTTTAAGTTAGTCATTACCTTTTTGAGCTAAGCCAAAAGTGTTGGCTTTTGTAAGCACGAGTTGGTGCCGTCTGTGAACTTTACTTGAGTTAATAAAGGGTTCTGTACACTTTTTCCGTAACTTTGTAGTACTTAGGGATAAACCCCTAAACATTCTTCTACGGTCTATCTTAGTTTATGATATAAAATATAAATGATTAACACAGCTGAACTTGCTCCAAAACAACAACAATAATAATAGCAACATTTCTGTATTTTAAATAGAATTAAATTTTTTTTATTTATTTTGTAGAAGAAATAATTTTAGAAAATTTAGTACTTACCGGGAGAATTTCCTCCAGTAAATATGTATACTTGTATTTACTTAAACGAAAAAGAAAATAAAAGTAATTTTACTACTGTTCGATGATGTTTAATAGTTATAGTACAATACATTACGCTAAAACGCACTGTACTGTCGACTATCCGCGTGAGGATTATTCGTTCGTAGCAGTATCCATGCACACACATTCAGTGCTATGAGGGAGAATGTAAAAACCGTTGAATTGAGTCTTTAGGTTTAGGTTCAAACTTTACCTTGTACAATTCGCTCGTCGTCTTCGTTTTTAAGAAATAAACACATAAAATATGCATGAAAGTTTGTAAATTGGGTTGTCGCTGTTTTTCAATTATTCGTGACTTGTTTTCCCAGCATTAGCTTGGATAATCGAGAGTACACTGCATTTTTATTTTACTAAATAATAATAATAATAATGACTATAATTCTGCATCAATTATAGCGAAAAACTGAAGCTTTCAGATTTACATTACTGAAAGCTTTCAGTATTCTGAAAGCTTTCAGATTTTACATTACGCCCAAATAGGCTCTTTTCCATTTACAAACACGTACACGTTTCGAGAGCATTAGGGTTAACGGCACATTAGCTTAAAAATATTTAAAAACAGCATATCTTTAGAATTTCTGATTGACAGCCTTGCGCGCTGGAGGTAAAAAATTTTTCATACCCTACAGTGCTGCCACTGCTCGTTTTGAAATTGTTGAGTATTTTAATCAAAAATTCGTTAAAGTTTTGCAAAATATGAAATAGACAATAAAGAATTTCGGAATTTCAATTTCGGGTTCCAGGTGCGAGAAACATATATACATTCATGTAGATTCTTCATTATTTAGTTTCTTTAAATATAATACAGGGACATGATATTTGATGGGAACAATTTGAAAAGTGATACAGCCACTTATTTATAGCGATTTGACGCAAAATGCCCTTTCGAGACTAATAGCCCTTCTTGGCTAACGCGCATTTGAGCTAAAAATTTTTTTTTTCAATTACATCTCATGCATAAGTGCATCAATATAGGGATTGGATTCGTATCATCAATCTACATGTTAATTTAATAAAATATTTTATGTACAACTTACAGACAGTCTTCTTTGCAAATCGTAGAACAATATTTCTTGTCTTCATAAAATTTTCGTTCTTCGCCATAAGAAAAATGAAAGTAAGCTTCACAAGTGTCTGAAATTATAAAAATCTCTTTCGTGAGTAACACCAACTTGCAATATAAACTTGTTAAAATAAAGCAAATTTCGGGGGGGGGGGGGGTCCAGAAGCTCCGGATCCCCCTTGATTTTTTTTTATTGATTATAATCCTATAAATATAATACGTAATATAATTCCAAATAAAGGTAACAATAATCTCAGTTCTAATAAATGAAAAAATAAAATTTCTTTTCTCTTTTTCTTCCCCTTCAAAACTGAATTGCATGTGAACATAAAACACACTGTTAGTCTTAGAACTGAACTACTCATTTGCTCTCTATTGTACTCTGTAGTGTATTTTTGAGGGAATTGCTTATAATTCCACCTTATTTTCTTAATAGACTTTAAAGTCAAAAGTTAAATCATCTCATCACGTGCACTGGTAAGCACGTGACAACAAAGTCAAAAATTCTTTCATTACTTGCAGTTTATGATTCTAGATGACCGTGTAACGCGTATATTCTTTCAGTGCAGCGTAAATCCATTTTGATTTTTAAGTCGTAAAAATATGAATGTAATATTATATTACAAAATGAGTGATCAAATCGTTAAAGAAAACAAGCCACATTATTGCGTTTTATAAAAAAAGTACGTGAAGCTGAGAAACAAAATATTCTCCTCGAAGTGAAAGAAGATTCCTTGGTCTACCGCAAATGGTTTCTCTCAGCCTGAAAAAGTATTGGATGATGATGTACAAGAGAAAATGGAAGTAAGTGAAATTTTAAGGTATCCGAGTTGCAACCAAAATAATGAAAATAATATTCAAACTCCGGTTTCAAATATTACAGTAACTGATTTTGATATAGCGAATTACTTTAAAATTAAAGGACCCATAACTAATATTGAGGTAATTGATACTTTAAGCAACATATTGTATCTTGATAAAAATTATACTCTT
>KK114983.1:0-81281 GCA_000611955.2 Stegodyphus mimosarum | reverse complement strand
TCCGATTACACTTATAAAATCAAAACATTTCAAATTTCAAATGTAGTGGTTTTCGAAATGGCATTGATTGTCATATTCTCAAAAAATGAATGGTGCTTTCTGCAAGTATTGTGTTCCATTGTCGATGAAAGAAGTAGGTGTCCACAAAAATCACAACACTGGAAAAATAGTATCAGAACCTTTCAGAAAGTGGCACCACGCTGTGGAATATTTTAAAAACCACGATTCATTAAAATATCACCAACAATGTCTCAAAATTTACTCAAATTTAAAAAAAAAATTAGTGAAAATTTCTAACGCTAGTACCGGCAAAAAGAAAGCTGGAAATGTTTCTAAACATCGACAAATGTTATGTTCTATTATTAAAACCGCAATTTTCAGCGGTAAATAAGGAATTGCTTTAAGAAGGCATTCGGATTATGTTCTCTTAAACTTAACCGAGGAAACAAATAAAATTGAAGGAACTTTCGAGCCCTGATTAAATTTCGTGTAGAAGCTGGAGATAATGTTCTAAAAGAACATTTCAAAGACAGTGGGAGAAACACTTACATCAGTTGGAGAACACAAAACGAAATAATTTCTTCAATCAATGAAATTATATTAAAAGATATTGTAACCGTGTAAACAAAACTGAGTGGTTTTCAGCATCACTGCAGACAAAACAACTGATATTGCAGGAATGTAGCTGTGCGCTTTATTAATGATAATTTAACTCGTCAAGAATTCCTACAATTTATTTCAGTTGCTAATTGTACTGGCATTGATCTAGGATTAACAATTTAAAAATCTTTGGGATCATTCTGAACAAATTTTATTTTTCATTTTTGAGGGGACAGGGTTACGATGGAGTTAGACCAATGAGTGGAGAACTACAAGATGTAAATGCTCATTTAAAGGAAAAATATCCTCTTGCTTTATACGTTCAACACAGTTCGCACAGTTTAAATCTAGCAATATCCGATTCATGCAATATATCGGAGATCCGGAACTGTATGGGAATTGCATCAAGAATTTATTATTTTTTTAAAACAACAAAATGACATTGTCTGAAACATTCTCTAAAATCTAAAACTGAAGAATTTTAACCAAAGAAACAAAAATTGGTTGCAATGGGCATGAGAAGATGGGTTGAAAGACACGATTCTGTAATCGTCTTGGAGGAGCTTTTCCCTGCCGTTATAGCAGCCCTTGAAGAAATTTAGTTTTGGAAAGACAGAGAAGCCTCAATTCATGCATCTTTAATTTATGCCTCATTATTAAAATTAGGTTTCTTAATACCCCTGTTGTGTTTAAATAAGCTATTTGCTGTAACTAAAGAGCTCTGTGAATATAAAATATTCAAATTGCAAATAGCTTTGACAATAAGCTATTTGCTTTTGCAATCAATTACTCTTGATTTGAAGAAAGCTCTAAATTACGCAGACTCAATAATTAAAAGCCTCGAACATTTAAAGTTATTGCCGATTGTATTTTTAAAGAAATATATGACGAAGCTGAAAAATTATTGAAAGGTTCAGAAGAAAATAATGCAGAACTGAAAATGTTCAGGTTTCATGCCGGAAAATGCTCCGGTTATCGTAATAATTGTCCCAGCTCTTAATGCCGAAGGATACTATAGGCGAAATAATTTTCTACCTTTTATAAACAACATGGGTTGGGGTGCAACGTAGATCTAACTTTTCGTGGTGCACCCTGGGTAACGTTAAATGATCTACAACTTTTGACATTATGTACTGCTCTACCATTTGAGTGACTGCTCTGCACTGGGCTCGGGACTTGTGGGAGAAATACTGGAAAGCTCGACATAAGATAAATGATTTATAGACTTAATGTAGCTTTAGTTTTATAACCTGTTTCTTCTGTTTGTATTTCTGACTACAGTTGTCTTCTAATCTGCCATTGGAAATAAAAAAAAAAATAAACAACCTGGTCTTACAACTGAAGCTACAACTGACTAGACTGGAGACCATCAACAGAGCCAAGCTACACCATCATTTCGACTTTCAGCTTTGTGCTCTATTGAGGGAAACTGTCTACCATCCGCTATCAAGGGCATTTATTTGAAAGAAAATTTTACACAGTTACAACTGTTGTACAAATATACATATGACACAGAGAAACAGTTGACTCAGGTCTTGTGGTATTTACATAGACGGCAATGTTTGCGATAAAGCTCATAAAGTAGTATTTAGAAAACTGTTACATACCTTGAATATTTATGTTTACTGATTTTTATATATAACTTTGAAGTATAACCCAATTATATAATATAAAATATCCTTATACATTTTGAAGAATTTCGACATTTATAATACAGAAATAATTAAGCCAAATAAAAAAAGAGTAAGGAAAACACTAAATATAGAATATACATTAAATAAATTTACAAGATGTAAAATGTAGACTACGTATAAATATCATAGATGTGGTCATTCGTCTCTACAACTTCTCCCATCATCCCACACCTGGCAACGGGAGCAGCAGTCAGATGATTCTTTAAGCTGCGTGAGAAAATGAAGAGGCTTCAGCGAGATGAGGTTTGGCCGTTACGTAGGAAGCATCGAAGAAGGTGTTCGAGGAATTCATCGTTTCTTTGATGAGGAATGCTGCTCTATCTGAACTGAAACTTCCACCTTATTTTTTATCTTACTTCCGTTCATTCTATTCACTGTACATATCATCCTCATGCTTATTATTTCATTATTAAAAAAGCTACTTAACGCTACTATCTTTCTTCGTTATTAAGCCTAACCTCATCCTACATGGCGGCTCGGCCCAGCGAACTCTTCCACCTGTTGAACTAAACCCCTAGACACCACTACACCACTATAGAACTATAAATGATGGAATACTGTGGAATTAATAATTTTTTCAGAGCCTATGGAATATCTCAAGATTCCAGTTGAGATTCGTCAGCACGTAAGTACAGCTAATTTTATTCGATGAAGTAATACTAATAAAGGAAGTTATGATGAATATTTGATGACGCCTTTTATGAAGTTTATTTGCAGCAATGAAAGGCATTTGATGTTGATGATAATTCATTTTATTGTTGAATGATTATTACTTTGAAGAAGTAACACTTCCGTTTTCGAATTTGATGATGACAATTAAACAGTTTTGATAAAGTTTAATTGAATAAACTAAAGACATTTGATTTTGCTGAAAATTCATTGCTGAATATTTAAAGAATGGAGATGTATAAAGAAAATTACTTTGAAAAATTAACACTTTCGTTTTTGAATTTGATGCATAAATTTCTTACTTCTTGTGATGCCTCTATTTTGCTAGGACTGTAAACTGTTATATGAAGTTAATAAGTATTTGAAGTTATTAATTTTGATATCATATCTTGTAGAGACATTAGGATTTTTTTTTTGGAAGCAGGAGAGATGAAAAATATGCACTGCCTTCGCCGGGGATCGAACCACGGACCTCTGAAATACCGGCTCAGTGTGCTGACCATTATACCACGAAGGCACACTAAGAAGATGAGAGATATACCTTATATACTCCCCTTTTTAAAGGGCGACTAGGGTTTTAGGGGACCTAGTCGCCAAATCCTGGGTGTGGAGAATCATCATCCACAACCCTTTTAGTTCGGGCGCCATTGTAGAGACATTAGGTTTATTTCGAAACAGGAGTCATGAAAAATATGTAAGGCCTTCGCTGGGAATCGAACCACGGTGTTTAAATTGATTTTGGAAGGGTTTTGCTCTGCTTCGGACTTCTTCACCTTCCTCGAAGAAATCCCTCTTAGTTTAAATTCTTTTTCTTCTGGTTGCCCTCGGAATCTTTGCTTGTTCTTCTATTAAATTCCCTTCGTTCGCCGCTCGCTTTAGGAGACACATCTTTCTTCGGCCATTGCTTCGCCTTATTCCCGTAACTTTGATTTTGCTTTTGCTGCGGTCTTGGCGAACTCCACTGACTTCTTCGCTCAAATTGGCGTCGTCGTTCGTTGTCGGCTGTTCTTCGGCTTTCAAATTGTACCGCGAGCTCAAATAATCTGTCTAATGTTGTTGGATTTCTTAGTTCGATGAAATCTTGAACTTGGGGCAGTAGCCTAGGAAGTATAACTTGAATAATTTCAGGATCCGGGCGACTTCCATACAAAAGCTTGAAAACTTGAATTTTCCTCAAAATAAAATTAGACAAATCTTCTATTCTTTCTTGGTATCGGCTAAACAGTTCAGCTTCCAATCTGGCTCGATCTCGCACCACGGGAAATGCTTTCACTAGAGAATTCTTGAAATTTTCATACGTGTATGTGGGGCTTCCTGGTTCCCCCAAGAGATTCTTTCCGATGCACTTGAACCAACTTAGCGCTTGGCCCTTCAAAGCGCTGGTAGCAAGAGCGACTTTCTGAAATTCGTGGACTGGATATAGCATGAAGTGGGAGTCTAGCTTTTCCAGGAAATTGATTACGGCTGTCTTGCCGTCAAAACTTGCCGCTGGCTTCATGGCTGCTCGCATGGTTTGTACGATGTAGCCGAATCCTTCTATGCCAGGAGGTGCTATCTCAGGATTCTGGACAGGTACAGCAGGTGTCTCAGGTTCGTCTTCTTGTTGTTGAGGCCATCCTCTTCTTTTTGTGCGGGCGCCACTGTAGAGACATTAGGATTTTTTTTTGGAAGCAGGAGAGATGAAAAATATGCACTGCCTTCGCCGGGGATCGAACCACGGACCTCTGAAATATCGGCTCAGTGTGCTGACCATTACACCACGAAGGCACACTAAGAAGATGGGAGATATACCTTATAATCTTAACGCGAAATTCTATTTTATCTTCTTAACGTATATTCGTATATGTTTGAAGATATCTTTTACAATTTGTTTGAATCATATTGTTGCGAAAAATTCGGCGGTTGCGCCTGTATGTAAGCTTTCCGGCATAGCACTAGGGTTGCCATAAAATAGTGTATGGTAGGGTTGCCAGATTGGCGACTTTATCGCCCATTTGGCGACCAAATTGGCGATATCCCATGGTTTGTGAATTTCATATTTGGTAAAAACGAAACATAAATAATGGCTACACTTAATGATTATGCCAACGTTGCACGGTCATTAAAAACCGCCAGTACCCAGCATATCAAGCTTTTACATCGTTTAGTTGTTGGCTCAGATGGTGATCGGCAGAATCGTGCTAGGTGACGCAATTTTTCTGGTTTTTCCAAACCATTTAACTTTGAAGAAACGAAACAAAAAATTATAAAAGAATTTTCTCTGCCAGATTTAATTGCCATATGTAACTTACTGTATTTAGAATTTTCTACGGATATTAAATAAGTGTGCTGACACCGTTCTCACACATCTTGCTGATGACTCATTATTAAAATCCGATTCCGCTGACCACAGTGACCTTGAAGAAGAAGCTTTGGTGCAAAGTTCACCCAGCGTCGCCGAAACGAATATTAATCATATTCCGGATGAATCTTTATGTAAACAAATGACGGCGAAAATATCTCTTAATAGTGAGCCTGGAAATTTATTGCTTTCACAAACACAGACTGTTCCGTTTCAATGTTTTGGCTTAAAAGATATTGTTGATTTGATCAAACCCTTTTCCTCTCGGGATAATTACAGCGTTGAAACTTTTATTTCCGACATCGAAGATATTTTTAATCTCTATCAAATCACGAATCCTGTACACCAAGTAGTTTTTGTTAAAAAATGTCTTACAGGTCCAGCTTTAACTTTAATAAGGTCAATTCGTGGAATTACTAATTGGGAACAATTAAAACACCATTTATTAGATGAATTTTCGGATAAAATTAATAGCCTTCAATTACATAAAATGATGGAATCTCGTCACATGAAACCATTTGAAACCCTACAGGAATATTTTTTAGCTATGAGAGACCTCGCGCACAAAGGTTCTATGGATGATTCTTCTTTGATTGAGTATGTTATAAATGGTATTCCTGATTCATCAAACAACAAAATAATTTTGTACGGTTGTAAATCCGTTCCTGAATTTAAAGAAAAACTGAAGATTTATGAAAAACTCTTTAACAATTCAAGACATTCGAAGCAGCATACTCCAACGAAATTTACAAATTCTCCTTCCAATGTTAAAACTGACAATAAACGTACACCAAATACACTGCCAGTCTGTTATTCGTGTGGTTTAAAAGGCCACAAAAGCAATGCTTGTCCAAATAAATCTAACGGCAAATTCTATTATGGCTGTAAACAGTATGGTCATATTCATGCCGACTGTCCCCAAAATCTTCGAAGCTCTACGATGGAAACTCCTCCTAAACGTTCTGCGGCTGATACCACTGTACATGCATTCTCCACCCAAAATTTTTCTAAGCACCCTATGCATGTTGACATTCAACTTGCAGGAACTTTCTTAACTGCCCTTTGTGACACTGGATCACAAGCAACGCTAATTAATGAGAAAACATACCGCAAGATTGGTTCTCCACCATTGCATCCCTCCAGAACAATGTTTTCAGGAATTGGCCGAGACACAGTTCAAAGCATTGGATTCTTTCAGGACTCCATTAAAATTCAAACCACTTTTTTACCTGCTCAGATCCATGTTCTAAAAGATGACATGATTCCTCTTGATGCGATTATTGGGCTCGACGTTTTGCAACAAACTCAATTTACATTTGATAAAGACGGTATTCATTTATGCAACAGTAACGATGATCAAATTTTTGTAAACATTGCTAATGATCAACAATTTCCATCTGATCATTCACACATCTTGAACTCTGACATTCGCGAGGAAGTTCAACATATCGTTACTCCTCACACACTACATACAGTTAAAATTGCTTTTCATGCAAAAAAAGAACATGACAATCAGTTGAAGAAAACAGTTAAAAATGATGATGATGCTCATGACAATTTGGAATTGGATTTGGATGATGATAACGACCATGAAGCTCATCAGAGTGATGTCGATGAAGATGGACGCTACAGGTATTGATAAAGATGACGCTACAGGTATTGGTGCAGATGACGGCATGGCTCAAGATTGTGATACTGACCATGATGACAATCGTGAAGCTAATGAGGCTGATGACGATGATGGCACTAATGAAGGTGATGCTGACCAAGATGACGTTGCCGCTGTTGATGAAGATGATGTTGATGACAACGACGGTCAAGATGATGATAGTCATGAAGTCATGGTGACGATGTTGATGATGAACAAAGCGTACAGAATAATCAAGAAAAGGCAAAAAATAAACTGAATCAGTTTGAACAAGGATGTTTTGAACAAGCAAAAGAGAAAACACCTACTCAAAGTGCTGAAACTCCAAAAACTAAAATATTTCCCTTTTCACAGACAAGTCTTGATGATGAAGTAACAGGCACTAAGACTCTCTATCTGACTATTATCTTACAGAAGACCTTATCACTACAGAAGGAATCAAGCCTTCTCATATTTTAGATGTTGTTACGCTGAAAAAAGATCCAAAGGAACAGAAAGAATGGCGATACAATCCAATGAAACTATTTCTGTCTGACATTCCAGGGGATACTACAATTTCTCAAATCGCTGAACTTTTTCCAAAAGCATCTCAGATAACTCTGAATATATCACCTGTACATCCAAATGCTACCATCACTTACATACATGAAAATGATGCAGTTGACGCTTTTAAAGCAACAAAGAATGCTGAAATACTTGGAAGAAAAATTACTGTTCTGTATTCTTTAGCCGCTTCACGCCCAAAGAAACGCAAGAAACGGGCCTGGAAGTACAATAGAAGAAAATTTAAACGGTATTCAAAGAAAATGAAATTGCTCACACAGCAATGTGATGGAAAAGCTGCATTACGCATTCAAGCTCAACGAAATATTCCCTGTTCACAGCAAGTAAAACGACAGTATAAGAAACTTAGTAAGCCTGCCTGCAATTACAAACTTGGAGACCAAATGCCAATACAACCTGGACTGAACCTTCGACTTGAACTGAAACTTGGACTTAAACTTCGTCCCAAAGTCTTCGGTCCTTATGAGACAACGAAAGTTCATCCATCTGATTGTTATGAAGTACGAAAGAAACGTCATGAAGGCCCCATCATAACGTCAACCTCTGGTGATAAAATGAAACGGTGGTGCACAAATTTAACATTTGCCACCCGGACATTGATTTTTTTTCTTTTCACTTTTTCTGTTTGTTTCTGTTTCTTTTCAGATCCAACCCCAGGCGAGGACGCCTGGCAAGGCAGGATGGCCGTGTGGTCATTCGTCTCTACAACTTCTCCCATCATCCCACACCTGGCAACGGGAGCAGCAGTCAGATGATTCTTTAAGCTGCGTGAGAAAATGAAGAGGATTCAGCGAGATGAGGTTTGGCCGTTACGTAGGAAGCATCGAAGATGGTGTTCGAGGAATTCATCGTTTCTTTGATGAGGAATGCTGCTCTATCTGAACTGAAACTTCCACCTTATATTTTACCTTACTTCCGTTCATTCTATTCACTGTACATATCATCCTCATGCTTATTATTTCATTATTAAAAAAGCTACTTAACGCTACTATCTTTCTTCGTTATTAAGCCTAACCTCATACTACATAGATATGTTAAAAATTCATAATAAATTAAATAATAAAAATAATAATGATTAATAGATAAATAAAATAAAATATTAGTTATAATAGAAAAATATCAAAATTATCTAATTATAAAGGATTCAAATAAAGAGGAAGAAATATAAGATAGAGAAGTATGTGTTAATATACATAGGGAGACACAAACAGAGGCGTATGTTATGAATATACACTGCTGGCCACCCAAATTGCAACACCAAGAAAGACAAGATATATCACAACAAAATTTATTTAGTAGATAACATGTTGACCAAGTATCAAATGATTAAATTTATAGACTCCTAAGTGTGGTTCCTTCCAGAATCAGTAGCCAGAGTAGCTGCCAATGTTGGAGATCACTCCGCTCACATGCCTCGGCATTGATTCAAAGAGACTTTAGATGTGTTCTTGGGGTACAGCAGAACAAGCAGCTTCCACACGTTGCCCAACTTGATCTGATGTTGCAGCTTGGGATGTAATCTGGGTCAATCGTTCAGCAACTATGGACCCCATGTTTTCTATCGGCGAAAGATCCGGAGAGCGAGCCGGCCAGGGAAGCAATTCAATCTGGTGATTGACGAAGAACCCTTAGACAATGCGTGCCACGTGTGGTCGCGCATTATCATGTTGAAATATGGCTTTGGGAAAGCCCTGAAGGTAAGGAAGGACAATTGGCTACAACACTTCGGAGATGTAGCGCTGGCTGTTTAAAGTACCGGCAATGCGTACTAGAGGAGTGCGAGAGTGATAGCCAATACCGCTCCATACCATAATACCCGGTGCAGGACCAGTTTGGCGGTGCATAATGTAGCTGTTCAGCATCCTCTCTCCACGGTGTCTCGAAACCGACCATCGTGGTATTGCAGACAGAAGCGTGACTCGTCAGTAAACACAATTTCCTTCCATTCTGCCATCCACAGCCTTCTTTCATTGCACCATTGGCGGCGGAGACGTCTGTGGTTCTGCGTCAAGGGTAGAGGAAGCAATGCATGTTGTAAATTTCATGTTATTTGCATGCTTCCTTCAGGATGTTGCATTTACGGTGGCCAGCAGTGTATTAAGCCATATTAGTAATTAGAAAAAAGGAGTTATTTAAATTTAAAGAGGAGAAAACAGTAAAGAAATGGTATTAAGAATATAAAAAAGTGATTAATGATCATCCAAAGTTAAATTGTAACTAATACAGCATTATAACTAAATTATTGCATTATAAAAGAGGTAAATGTAATAACAGTAGCAATATTATTGTTTGCTGGGATAGCTTATTGATTGATATATTACACTTGATATACATATAAATAATTATGTTAAAATATATATAAAGTAAGATTCGAAACATTAAGGTTGATGTGACAAGAAAAGTAACTTTACTGGTAATATAGACAAAATAGTGATTAAATGAAATTAATAATATTAATTATTCTAGAAAAGTAATGGCACTGATTAGTAGTATTGATATATGAATATTAGATAATAGAGGAATAATCTTAATAGTTACGAGAAGTTAGTTATAAGAAGAGAAGTATTAGGTAAGTATTATAATTAATAGAAGAAAAGGAGTATTTTAAGTTTATTGAAGAGAAGATATTTAAGGTAAGTATTAAGAAAAGGAGGTGAATAGGTAGTAAACTGAAAAGTAAAAGACTTGGGAAAGATTATTAATATTGAACCACTGTTATAAATGTTGAAATATTACAGCTATAAATCTTGATAACTAAAATACAGAGTTAACAATAATACTGATTTACAAAATACAAAATTATAATACTGATAATCAAATGTAAATGATATAATGATTAACAGAATTGCTATTATCAATATATGAAACAGTAAATGTAATACTAATAAAAATTTTAACCATAATAGTATTAGTATTAAATAGGAGTAAAACTACTATCTGATATTAAGGTTAGTAAAACTGCAATGTGTTAAAAATAATCGTGTAATGCAATAGAATACGACAATATGATGAAAAATGTAAAATAATGTAATTAATGATGAAATAGATTAATAATATTAAAGATTATTAATATTAATGCTTAGTGATTATAAATGTTATAGATGTAAGGGATTGAAGAGATGAGAGTTCAAAAGAGAATATGAGGAAAAGCATGGGCTTAATGTTAATATTTTATATATTGCTAGTTACTAAGGGAGTCTGAAATTTATGATCATATGGATATGGTGAAGTGTGGTGGACACCCATTGTTTAACCATTGGCAATGTGGGTGTTGTCCAGGCATACTAATTATCCAGATAATTACACCTCACTGGGCTCAAAGAAGACCTTGCCAGGCGTTGCTTCCAATGCTTTGTATTGGTACCATACCGCAGGTAGTGCCTTTCTTTTCCCATTAAATATATATTGATGTTTTCACAGTTGGTGCCTTTTGCACTTACATGCTATGGAGGACAGCTCCAGGTCTGCTTACATACAATGAAGTAAAAGCTATGTTATTTTATGCTGTGTTGCATAACTCAGTGCCTCTTGTGGACAGGAAGTTCATTATATTTATGATTTTTTGTTTTCTGAGATGGTTGTTCTTGGTAGTATATCTTATGAAAGGAGTCATTTCACTTTCTGAATCCGGGACTTTTAAATGATGTTCAGCTGTGAGGGAGCATTTAAATAAATAATGTTCGGGACTGCCTCTTTCTCCATATACACACTGGTCTGATCTAGCGAAGTTCCTTGTACAAAAGTACGTGGGAAAAGGGCCATGCCCTGATAAGAACTAGTGCCTACTTTTGGGAACAATTGATAAGTTCTTCTTCCTTGTTCGGCGTTGTCCCACCAGTTCTGCCATTCAGTTTTAAATTTGTTGCTTATGATTTTTTTAAGGTGCGATCCAGGCCACGGTACTAATAAGTTTGTGCATTTTGCCCCCTAGCTGCTTCTTTGGCTAGGATGTCTGCCTCCTCGTTGCCTTTTGTTCCTGCGTGTGCATTAAACCAAGAATCAAAATAATAAATGGATTAGCTGCATATTTTGCCAATTGGTCTGCCATTTCATTGCCAGTTGTACCTGAGTGAGCTTTTATTCATTTAAATTTTGGTCTGAGATTAAGTGTAAACAGAGACAGAAGGTGATGTATGCAACGTACTATTGGTGATCGGCTATGCAATTATTGCAAAGATGCTGGAAGCTCTATCAGTAATTATGATCGTTATCATTATCATTATCATTAAAAGGGCACAGCCCCGATCCTCCTAGCCGACACAAGCCGGCCGTATGATAAAAAAATGGCACTGGCCAGAAAAAACAAACATAAGAAAAAAAATAAAGTACAAGTCTCAGTACCGAATTCCAATTCTATCTTTGTACATATTTATAATTTTTATTATTGTCATTGCAAATCTTTCAAATTTGAATAGTTCCTTTTAAAATCTTCTTTAAAATGCTTTCTATATTTCTCTCTTGCACTCCGGGTAAGCTTACATTCATCGACGAAGTGTCTGACGCCCGTATCACATATTAAGCATTTGTTATTATTCTGTAGATGGAACCGATTAAAATAAGTTGGAAAAAGCTCATGATTAGTCAGTACCTGATTTATATCAACATTATTTATAGTATTTATCTACTTGTTTAACTTTATATTTTTCATTAACTCTTTTTTCTTATTAGACGACTCCCAGCAAAAATTTCATTCTGTATAAATCTAGTTTTCCATTTCCGCAATAGTCTTATTTCTTGAATCTTGGATATCAAAATGATCGGTCCCATCCCCACGTGCCACCATTTTAGCAACGGTGTCTGCCCTTTCATTTCCGACAATTCCACTGTGTGCTTTCTCCCAGTGTAATTTAACAATATGTTTTCCTTCAGCCTTTTTAAACAAGTCTTTTATTTCCTTAATCAGTCGATTTTTATAATCTGGTTGGACGAGTGCCTGTAGCGCAGATACGGCTTCAATTTAAATATTTATAAACATCGAACTGTTAAATTTTATTAATCCAATTCAAAACTTCTGTCAATGCGTAAAGTTCTGCTTGATAACTGAATTCATTGGTTTACGTTTATTTCCACATTGCCTATCTCCACTCCATAACAATAAATTACCACAGCGCTAACCACTCCCCCATCAATTTCAAAAACATCTGTAAAAACGTCTATTTCGCAGTCAGTAATTATGATATTTGCTAATGAGGTTGTAGGGATTTGTATTCATTTTAAATAATGAATTTAATTTAAGTACATTTCCTATAAGCTTTCATTCCCCTAATTGTCAATACCAAAATATTTAAATTTGGTAGCACGCGTGAATTAATGCAAATTCTAGCAGTGGGAGAAAAGGTTTAAGCATCAAGTTCTAGAAGGTTCTAGTGTGGAAAAAAACTGTGTGTATTATAACGTGAGCTTCGGCCTAGTAGTTATTGGTGGTTAAACCTGACGTAACAGCTATTACTTTGTTGCACCTGAATTTATCAACGCTCCATTAGGAAACAGGATAGTCTGAGCTCTGTAGCGTAATTCTACTACTTGTTAATATCTTCAAATTTTTTAGCTTGATTCTTAGTGTTTCAGTTACCGCCCAAACAGAGGCGTAGTGTGTTAGCGTCGAGTTGACGCATTGTAAATAATTAAAGAGTGGAATAAAGGGTAGTTTTAATCTTTCGTATATGCAGTCACTACTCTCCAGATTTCACACAGGACATAGACAAGTAGACCTTACAAGGTACTTGTCCATACTTTATTACCTGTCCTGTTGCAAAAAGTTCTGCTTGGAAGACGGTATTATTTTGTTAACTTCGAAAGTACCTTTTTTGGATATATTATTATTTTGGAATACACAATATACACTGCCGACGCCTGAATCTGATTTGGATCCATCAGTATAAATTTGAAGATTGAAATTATAAACTACAACTGCAGAAGCAAAATAATATCTTAGGAAAATTTTTGTGCTTGATAAACGCAAGTTATAATGCAGAAAATGTAAATGCCGTTTTGAAATTGGCGAATTTTATTCAAAAGGCGAGCTTTTATTTTTAGAGCACAGAAATGCTTTAGTTTCCGAGCTGAAACTCTTAAAGATGACATTAAAACATGTTTCCTCAACATCCGCATTTCAATATAATTTGTTTATGATGAATTTTATCCTCATGTTTAAAGACTTTTAGAAATTTTGTGCATCCTCCCTATAACGAATTGCACAAGTGAGAGATCTTTGAGAAGGCTAAAATCATACTTAAAAAGTACCATACATAATGATTAAATGGTCTTGCACTGCTGAATTCACGCAACGTCACCATCACTCCTGAGGATGTTATAAATGAAATCGCAAGAAAACTAGATTTTAATCTATGACTATTTGTAAGTCTATACAAGCAAACTAGTGACTGAAAACACTGTAATCATGATGTTTTTAGCTTTGTAATTATAGATTAAAGTGAGATTTTTCTTCTTCTATGACTTTCTGCTTCTGTAGCGATGAATTTGCTTTGCTGTTTTTATTTCTGAATTATAAAAACGTAAATACATAAAGTCATATGCTTTCTGGTAATTTAATTAATTATTTGTTAATAATAATTTATTTTATTAATTAATGCTAATTATGTATTCAATATTTTTTTCACTGGTTTTCGTTCCAGACAATTGATAAAATCAAAAGAATATGTTTCGCGGCGTATTGCAGTACGATACGAGAATAGTGGACTTTCGACCCTGGATCCCCCCCCCCTTGGAAATTCCTGTGTGCGCCACAGAATGTATGTAGCAATGTTTGTAAAAGAAGCGCATAAAATTTGTACTTCAGGCAAAATTCACTCCTGAATCGGCATTCATTTTATAAAAATTCTTTATGCATTTCGAGGGAAAATGATACGACACCTTCTTCTTTAAACATGAATAATAATTCTGAGCCGTTTTGTTTTGGAAATATATGAAATATTTAGACGGTATAAAAATTCAGTAAAAGTAAGAGATAAAAATTAAAAATAAAGACATAAAAAATTATGCGATTAAAGTTTCGAAAAAACTGTTTGAATTAAAATCATTAACCTGATAGATTAAATAAACATAATGGTCGAACATGTCTGAAATTCGCCCCGCAACCCTTTAAGACATAACTGCCTGCTTAAATAAAAAGATTCAGCTCTTTGTTAATTTGACCAACATATACCAAACTTCGGCGATAAGGGATATTATAAATTCCCCTTGAAATAAAACAAGCACTTTCAGAAGAGAACATTCATTCCAAGGAGGAAATGTGTAGGTTTCAAGTGAGGAACTTTGGAATTAAATTAACAATAAACTTTAGAACGACGTCTCCCAACTTTGAAATCTCAGTTTTTCTGTACTTGTTATGTCTTTCGAATAATGTTAAATTAATTATGCAAGATAATGTAAGATATTCGATAGCGAAGATAATTCGAACTATGCCATGTCATTCCGCATATTCAATAAGTTCCCTTGATCTTTATTTCAAGAAAGTGCGTAATTCTGATTAAAAGCCATGTCCTCAAAAGAACTTACTCGCCTTTTATTTTCGTAACCGTTGGTCGTAGACATACGCTTCCGATTACCATAGGGTTTCAAACGACCCCAAAATACACGTTTTTTTATTTTCTGCGAGTATGTACGCGAGGTAGCATTCTAGGGAATACGAGATAATATTTTCATATTTTGTTTAAAATAAATTTAATAATTGTTTAAAAGTTACACGCACGAGATTGATACGTGTGCAAAACACATTTCCTGCGTCGCGATTATAGGTTTCTCTCGTACATTGTTAACGTCAGTCACATTTTGCAACGTAATCTAATAAAAAGTGAATATATTTGTGTTATGTGAATTACGGGTTGTATTTTTCTTCTAATGAACTTGATCCATATTTTTACATAATATTTCTGAAATAATTAACTTTCATGATGTCAAATAGAAGGAAATGAAGTCATGTGAAGCCTGGTTTCACTTGCAACGAAACAACTGATGATGTGCAAAAACTTCAGTGAAGCCTCTAATTGACACGGTCGTTTAAGACGCAAACCTGAAGCCTTCTAAATTGCTGAAACATTTCAACAACCTGCAGAGTTTGCAGGACATGATGTTAGTCATTGAAAGTTATTTCACCATCGAGCATCACTTCGAAGATTAGGTTTTAAGGGTGCGAGAACATTTTAAAAATTTTTTGAGTGCAAGGGCATGAAATGCTTAAGAAATCTGATTTATAATTTTGTTACATTTAGTAAACCAGAAAAATTTTCGCAGAAGTAATTTGTATGTTTTCATAGTCTAAATATACATTATTAATATTCGCATGCACTTTTATTACTTTAGGATCATAATCTGATAATAGTAAAAAATTCATTAACTTACAAATATTTTTAATTTTCAGTTATTTGAAGTAATATTACGAGTTAGTTGCGCGCTAATATTGAAGTCTGTCACTGTTTTCTAGAACACGAATTCAATACGCTTCTGTGAATAAGTTCTCCATTTTGAAAACAAAAACACATTGATCAATATCTTTTAAATGCTTCCACGCAATTTCTTAACATCAGAAATCTTTTCGTAAAGGATATTTTATTTTTAATTGCGTACAAATGCAAAAACATTAGAAATCTTTTTGTAAACGATTTTAGTTGCGCACAAATGCAAAAATTTCGCTTTTTAATTTATGTATAGTTCCTTCCCGAATTTAATATAAATTATCTTGGACAATGTTTGTCCTACGGGAGTCAAACGCTTTTTGTTTTATTTTTCATAACTAGTATAAAATTTTCCTCGATATGATTATAGAAACCGTAGGAAAGTGTAAGCAATTAGCTTTCGTAATTCTTGCAAAATTGATTTCTTTAAATTTAAAAATCCTAAAACACAAATTTTTGTGTCATTTCAAACCCTAATATGAGGACTTTTTTTTTTCAAACTTCGATGAAAAAAATAGACAAGAGTAAAAAATAAAATGAATTTACTATAAAAGTTATGCACAAACATGGTATACCATTTTATGTGGGTAAGTGCGGAGGCTGCTATAGTTAAAATAAAGCTTAATAGACAAAAATAAGGAAGCCCACAGCTGAATGTTAACGTGCACTGCTCAGCAAGGGCATAAAAAACCTGAACAAATCTTTTGATGAGATGTTAATATTTAAATTACTTCACCTGATTTTCTTTCCAGTTTTGTAACACAGAACGATACTGTATAACGTTTTTTTTAATATTTGAGGTACATTACCGTTTCTATAGTTGGTTTTAGCTTTATTATAGGTTTTCTATGCTGGTGATATGATAAGACAAAGTTTCCGGGAGGGAAGGTCTGAAACTTTTCAGAATAGTTTACAATATAAATTACTAGAATTTTCTTCTCGTATGCAAATTCTTCTACTTTCACAGGAAAGCAGTACTTTCGTATAGCAGGAGAAGCCTCGCAAATATGAATTAAAAATGCATGAAAATATCTAAAACATGCCTACAGATATTCAACAGACATAAGCAAATAATCATTCAAAGTTCAAAAGTGATACTCACCATTACATCTTTCCTCAAGAGGAAGTGCTCCATCCGCATACAGTTCCAACGATAAGCAAGGTCCGCAGTATGATTCTTTGGATATTTCTTGAATGCATAACTGAACACACATCTATATAAAATAAATTCAGACATTTCGGCTAAAACCAAGCCTGCTCATTACATAACCTTAAAAGACAGAAAAAGCAAACTGTACTTCCAAAGCACTTCAAATCACCTGATAAAGAGTGGCTGTTAAACGTGATACTGATTCTCTATGTCTCCTAAAACAGTTCTTAACTGTAGCTTATTTGTTTTTTCTTAACGATGATACTGAAATCAAATTTCCGATTAAAGCAGGTCTAGAGGAATTTTTAGTGCAAAAGTACATACACCTATAGCTAAGCTAGAAGAATTTTTGCTAGGAAATAGAACCGATTAATTTTTGTTTTATAACAGTTAATACCTATGAACCTTATGACTAATTAATAGCGGTAAATGAAGGGAGGTACACGGTACAAAAACTGAGGGAAGAGAAATAAAAAAAAGTCTGAAAGTTTTCAGATTTTAAATTACGTCCAAAGGGGCGGTTTTTTAACGTTTTGTGTGTTACCTTTATTTATTAAATATCATGTTTTTTGCACTTAAACCATGAAATTCAGTTCAAGAGCAATATCGCAAAATAATTTTAAATTGAGCATATCTTTAGAATTTCCGATACACAGTCTTACGCTCTGGAGATAAAAAATTTTTTTCTGTACCACGTTGCCATTGCTCGCTTTGAAATTCTTGATCATCTGAAATCCTTATTCATCAAAAATGCTTTAAAGTTTTACAAAATATGAAATCGATAATAAAGCAAATTCCAAATTTCAAATTTGGGTTTCCAGATGCCCGTATTCGGGTGGAACAGTTTAATATTCAAAATTTGATAGCTGTAGGTACCGTTATTTTATCATAATGCGAGAAACATATATACATTTATGCAGATTCTTCATTATAAATTTCTTTAAATATAATACAAGGCGATAATATTTGGTGGCATGAATTTGAAGAGTGAAACGGACATTCAGAGTGATTCGACGCACAAGGACAAAACGCTTTTGGACATTAAAAAAAAAAAAAGGAACTTTTTTATTTCTCCCGTTCTACTGAATCGTTTGACGAAATTCAAGTTGCGTTTTTCATGTCTCGAAAGCGGGACTTAAGATATACATTAGATTTATAGATAACATTGTTCTAATATAAGTATTTTGACACAAAATCGGACTTCTTTTGAAACATGCCAATTTTTTCCCATATATAGATTCTACGACTCAAATTAGGCCTAAATATTAACAAATTATTTTAACAAAGTACCTAAACACATTTGATGCTATTATAGCTTTGAACAAGTTCCAAAACTCACCAATATATAAATCCATGTATATCTTCGGAAATTTTGAATAAAAAAAGTCTAATTCTTTGCAGATATGCTTAGAAATACACGCACTTTAAGATGATGGTAAAACTTTTACAGATTATAGCTGAAAATGGTTTTTGAAAAATTTATAAAAATTAATTAAAAATACAAATTTTAAAAATAAATCATAAAAAATGGGCGAATATTTTTTAGAATGAATCTAAAGTTCGAAATGTGAAAGGGAGAATAAAATAAGCTTAATAAAAAAAACAGATTAATAAATATATTTCAGATTCAATTAACATTGAGAAGCTAAAATTTTGATAGCTAATTTTTTAAAAACTATTCGTGCGAGTTTTACAAAACTTGGCACTCTGTCATAAATGAATCGTAAAATCGAAATATGGAAAAAACCGTCATGGTATTTCTGAAAAAGTCCTATTTTGTGTAAAAATACCAACGTTAGAATAATGCTAGTCTCACTTTTGAGACATAAAAAATGCAAGTTGAATTTCGTCAGTCGGCCCGCTAGAATGGAAGATATGGAGCTGTCCCCTCTTTTTTTTTTAGTCCAAAGGGGCTTTAGTCCCCCAAAGGATTGTTTTCGATTTGCGATTTTGCGTCGGAAACATTTAAAGTCTGAATCACTTTTCAAACTGTTGCCACCAAATCTTACAGTCTTGTATTATATTTAAAGAAATTAAACAATGAAGAATCTGCATAAATGTATATATATTTCTCCAAATGTGATAAAACATCGGTACCTAGAGCCATCCAATTTTGAATAACGTACGTTTCCACCCGAATATGCGCTCTGGAAGCCCAAATTTGGAATTTGTTTTATTATCTATTTCATATTTTGTAAAACTTTACGAATGTTTGTTCAACAAACTCAAATGATTTAAAAGCGAGCAATGACAACACTCTACGAGGAAACAAAACGCTTTTTATCTCCAGTGCGCTGAACTTTGTATCGGAAATTCTAAAGATTTGCCTATTTTAAAATTATTTTGCGATATTGCTGTTGAACTGAATTTTGTGGTTTAAGTGCGAAGAACATGATATTTAATAAATAGAGGTAACACGCAAAACGTTAAGAAAAAGCCCCTTTGGACGTAATTTAAGATCTGAAACCTTTCAGATTTTTTTTTTCTCGCGTAGTGTACATATTATAATTGAACGGTATGTTCCGGAACAGGAAGAAACGATTCACTTTAGGGAGTGAATTTACTCCGATTACAAAAATCGGAGCTCTAACTCTTTTACAGTTTACATACAGCTCTTGTTTGAAGAGTGCTAGGAACAGATAGGTTCTACTAGAATTTTGTTGATAGTTCTGCGTTAGCAGGAGGTTTCAGGGAATCTCAAAACCATAACTGAAAAGAATTCATTCAGAGAGTTAGCTAAAGAAGCGTAAAGAGCGTAAGAAATAGCTAAAAAAATGGAATTCAATTCGGAAAAATAATTTTTCACTCCATTCCTTACACTCTGCCCTTTCCGACAAGGGAAGATTTTATTCGCGCAATATGTTGGAAATTGTAATGATTGTGGCAATGGACCCTTTCTACCAACTTGCAACCTCTGAAGGAATTTTAAAGCAATTATATGGGAGATCACAATTCACTTTATGTCCTTGCCTAGAATTAAATATATTCCTAACCATGAAATTTCTCTCCGATCAGTTGCAGTTGCTCAATGGAAGCGGCCAACGATTCGTCAAGTGTTTGTTTAAAATAAAATGCCAAAATATGAAATGTCTTTTTGAAATATAATGAAGTGTAATCCAAAATATCATTCAAGCATACCACAGGTTAACTATAAATTCTTTTTTTATATGAAAATTTTGTTTTCTTTAATAAGAAATATGTTTTTTTTCTACAATTTTCAATTCTCTTCACCCATTTTGAATAAAAATTTTTAATGACACTCTCATTATGTTTTCAGAATAAAATTCATATTTTTGAGGAATGCACGCGTCTGAAATAACAGCTTGATCATCACCTTTTTTCATACTTTGCTAAACTAGCATTTGTCAGTCTATAGAATGTCTATATACTATTACACACAATGCCAAGGGAAAGTATGTAATAGTTATCACGTTTCATACTTCGTCTAAAATGCCAAACATTATATAAAATGATTAGTTATTCTATAGAATGCCGGCGTTTCATATATTGCTGGAAACAAAGATATTTATAATTGTAAAACGAAGATGTTATTAACAACTATCATCTCTGAAACTTCTAGAACATTTGAGATTATGTTTTGTCGTATTCACTGTGGATTTCTCTCAAAAAAGAAGTTTTAAGGCAATTACTCAAAAAAAACCTTTTGAAAAGGTCAAAATGTCAGACATTTGGGGTATATTAACGGAATCACTAGCCTAAACGTTAGGGAGCTGCTTCCAAGTTATGAATTTAATACCAAAAGCTAAATTTATTTCGGCTATTTCTCCAACAAAAGCATTTTTTTCCTTACCCGCTAAGGGTAAAAAATAGGAAAAATACTGAAAAAATTAATCGATTCCTGCATGCAATTATTAGAATACTGCCAAAAAAAAGGTAGAAACATGCCCCCAAATCATACGAAAATAACAGAAACACAGAAGTTAATGAAGAGCTGTCTTGTCGAAACTGATGTCTCGTAAGCAATATTTAAATTGTCCATTACTCAGGTCTTATTTGAAAAACATGTGAATTATGAAGGGAATAAAGAATTTTCAACCTTGTAGTCTTTCAGCTTGATTTTTATGGGTTTTGAAAGGATTATTTTGTTTAAAAATATCTTACTATGCTGCTATTTCTTTAGCATTGATATACTGTAAACCCTTTGAGAACCCTGGGTTACGTCATTAGTAAACTGCGTAGCAGCAAAATCGCGTTCCGCAAAGGGTTTACTGCCTTTCTACCGAAAATTCTTCACAGGAATATACAGGAAAGATTTCTACAGAAATAAATATATTTGATATAATTTAAAATAAGAAAGTATGTATAATTTAAACCTAAATCTTGAAGTAGTTAAGAGGAAGAACGAAAAAAATTTTAATTCAAAGAATTTTTATTGCTGCTTAATTAGCCCGTGGTACAATTATTTTTCAGAAAGCCTTTTGTTTTTGCTTGGGATAATGACTGATTTCATTTCTTAATAGTTCCGCGGTAAGGAGCACAGACTTCTATCAATACCTTAAAGTTCAGTGTCCTCTTCTTTCCCACCGGTGACCGAGTGGTAAAGTTGCTGAACACTAGTAGTTCGATCCGAGGTTCGAATCTCGCGAACGGAGCTGCTGCATGGGCATTTTTGTGAGTTTCTGCGTATATAATGTATACGAGTCAGTTTCCCTTAGGAAGTCCTCCGCGAAGACATCACTCCCCTTAGGCAGATAGCCTTCGAGGCTTTGCCGTAATCACATAAACCTCGGACCGAACTACCAGTGTAACCAGTAAACCTCTTTCTCCTCGATTTCGCTTAATCTCCACAGCAGAATCAACTAATTCTTTTAAATTCTTATAAGGTGCTTTATCTTCTTTGTTATTATTTCTTTCACTTTACAGCTGTAAAGTTTTCAAATCCATCTTCATTTGCCACTTCCCTATTAATTATATGATGTTCCTCTTCCACGTCTGGAAAGTCTTTCGCCACAAATTGATTCGCGGTTCGTAGATTTTAGCTTCAATTTCAATCGATGGAAAACCTTTAAAATTGTTTATAACTTCTGGCCATACAATCCTTTAAAATCCCTTAAAACGCTTGATAACATCTGATGTCAGGAAGTACTAAAGGCTGATAAAAGAACGCAGATCCGGGTATGAATGAAAATGGACAAATTAAACGGAAACAATTAAGAAAACGCGTATCATTCTAAACTCAGTTTCACAAATTTGCGCTCGACAAGTGTTCATTTTAATCATACAAGTTTATGACATTACCTGCGCTAGTTGAAATAGTAAGTGATAACTCTGTAGAAACAAATTTATGTGGTTGAAGAAGTGTGAAATGATAATAATAATAATACTTTACTTCTTTGGAACGTGGTCCAGTTCTGTTGTTTTTCAGCCAGTCTTCTGTGTAATTGTGGCAGTCAGTATCGTAAGGAAAAGGCAATTTTTTTTCTTCTTCCTGTCAGAAGAAAAAAAAAAGAGGTGATTTTATGCTTTTCACAGTTCAATTTCATGTATTATCGCATATGAATCATGTATGACACTGCACGAGATTTTAACTGAAGCCTTTTAAACGATAGTCTTTTAAACACTTCTCGCCAAAGCGCATCTGCAACACGCTGAAAAGAGTTTCGAAGTCTAGCCTTTTGTTTTTGAGCAGTATCCCCTGCATTTGCTCTTAAAGAAGCATCCAGACGGCAAATTCGTAGCTTTGGAATTCCATCTATTTGCTTCCACTATAAGGATCTTGAGTTTAACTAACGTTTATTTTGTTTTAAAACTTTACTATCATCTTTTATTTTCCACTTCCGATCAGAATTAACGCGTGAAATGTTTACTCAAATTGTACTTGCTAACGCTTAAGTATTTAAGTTGTGGATTTTTGCCAAGAGCGTAGTAGAAGGAAAGAGAGTGAGCCATCTTACCACAAGTCTTCACGCGAGCTTGCCATTAGTTACTGTCCGCCTTTAAGGCCAGAGGTTTTAATCTTCTTGAAAGCTAAAGACGTATTAAAGTTTTCCGCAGTTTGCGTACTACAGACGTAGTAATTTAAAAGGCCAGTTTTAGTGTTAGTCATCTGTGTAAAATATTTAAAGTTAGCTCTTATTTAAACTTTAGTTATTTCGTAGTCTTAGATTTTTACGTTCAGACCAAAAGTGGTTGGTCTTTGTATCCCAAAGTGCGGGAAGCGACTGTAAAAACGTGAAAAAAAAAAAGGGTAATTTTAACCCTTCTCATCTTGTTGTCTTTGCTACTCCATAGGACATAGTTTGCAGTCAACTCACTGTCCAGTCAGGACACGCCATGTTCACCAAACAGATAAAAAGAAATATGAGTCCTGATACCACTACTATAGAGAACGGAATTTTGTTTACTGGCTGAGAGGTTTCCCACCATACATGGATAGCTGTATAGAGAAGAGAACACATGCCGCCCAACCGGTATAGTGGTTAGCGTCGCTGACTGCCGTGCCGAAGGGCTCGGGTTCGAATCCCGGAGAAGGAGGTGGTTATTTGTAAATGTACAGTGTCGGTGAGGCATAGCGGCACTCTAAATATGCGGCGAACCGAAAGTCCCCTCATGTGGTTTGTTGGGAGGGGAGAGGGTGGGAGACCCTCGGACCCATCCCCCTGAAGTGCTTTCCATCAAAATTGAGGGCGGATCTGAGCCAAATCGTAATGTCACCTGTTAAGTGCTCAAGGCTGTTGCCCACGACAGGTGTAATCTAGCGCTCCTTGACACGAGAATTCTATTTCTAATTTAACTATTTATGGTTCTGATTGCCTAATGTTTAAAGTGGTCATTTAACGTGTTTATTTACTTATTCGATTGATCTATTTAATTATTTATTATATTTATCCCTTTTATGATTATTTAAGTGCTTACTCTTTTACGTTTAAAGGAGGTATAAATACTAAAAGATAAGTTGTCAGAATTAAACTGGTAATTAATAAGAGATAACCAAATCATGTATAGCCAACTGTGTTGATTAATGAATAACTTATGATTTTTAAGTAAGCAATACATTAGCCACACTTCGCATCTACTGAAGACAACTGTAAGTAATTCACTAAGAGTGAAACAGAATTATTTAATTTTATTCCTGTTGTGAAACTATCTGAATTAGTAATACTCTAATAATATACTGAAGAACCTATTAAACTAACTTGTTTGTTTACCCTGGGCAAATCTACTTGCATAATCTTTGGTATAGTTACTTTAGTATTTTCTGTACTCTTCAAACATTTACTATTTATTCTATTGCTCTGCTGATCTGTCTTTTTGAATTCGTGGTCCTTCCTGCATTACCACACTAGCCATTAGCAGAATAACTCATGATTTCATTGACTGGCACGGCACATGGCTCTCACATAGTAATTTCGTTAAGAGACACCCAATCCCTGACATTCTCTGTTTATTAGTTTAATATCTATCCGCGCATCATGAATGACGCCGACATGTCAGTTACCGAGACGACCAGAACATAGCACATCTTTTGCCATCCAGCTGTATCCCTTACGAAAGAAAAATCAACGTGCATTTCAGGAGTTTTACAAATAATAGTGAATGCGAAAAGAAGATAGGGATTTCTGCTACCGCAGGAGATCAAAGAGCCTATGCTGAAAACCCTCAAGAAATTAAAGAAATTAGTTCTACAAGGCCAAGAATACAAAATCTTTCCCACCGCAGTGGAAACAGAGGTAAACACAGATTTAGCAACTACACTGCCATTAACAATCACCGGAAGGAAATCATATGCACAAGCCACAAGATTACCAACAAAACTAACACTTTTGGCTTACCCGACAGGAAACGATACAAGCAAACAACTTAAGGAACGTTTGGCCAAACAATTCAGGTATCATAGTATTTTTTTCATAGTATTTTTTCTGTATTCAGGTATCATAGTATAATCAAACTCTGAAGTATATAACTAATGTATACATGTAATTTGATTATGTATCCAATATATTAATGCATTTATTTGATGGATCATATTTAATGTAGTATTGTGCGTATTTGATGTATTTAAGAATTATGGCAATTATCTCCCTTGTCTGTCACCTAACACCTGCATTATAATTTTTGAATTCTGAGATCAGTAAAAGCTTAGAATACGCTGCATAAAAAACACTGCGAGGCAGATTTTAGTGACGTCATATATAGTTGGGTAGTATTATGTTTATGATGTCTCAATGTACTGTCCCGCTACATGCAATTTAGTACTTTTTTTCTACTGACAATAGCAATAATCAGTTGTTTATTATAGTAAATTAATATTAAATGTTTTATTTTAATTTAACATTCCTAACAGTTAAGCTTTGACTTTTCTGAAAATAAGTATAATAATTTTTTTTTTAAATTTGACATGACAGATTAACTTAGGTCTACCATTTATCAAAACACTAAACCCCATCCCAGTCTCGCATACTCGCATTCCAGACATTTTGAATATTTTCAAAGATTTTTAATCTTTTATTTTGGCATGAATATAAATAATAACAGTCTTTCTCTAATTTGTTAAATTTTTCTCCAACGCATAAATGAAAATACAGCTTTTTTGTTGTTTTTGTAAATAAACTTCTTTTTTTCTTCCTAAAACTTGTCACTTTATGGCTTATGGATTCTGATAAAGGGAATTAGTAGTAAATTTGGTGGCCAGAGAAATTACTAGATATTAACTTCTTCATTGATTCTGGAAACTCAACGCACAATCTGCTGTCTTTCTCGTCAACTTACAATTGTGAAAAATATATGCTCACCTATAAATGTATTCTCAAACACAGTGATTATTCTTCGTGCTAAAATTCGCAACCGAGCTTACTTATTTTTAACAAGTAGTTAATAAAGTCTGTATATTCAAATCTTTAAATAAAGTTTATATCACATTTTAAATTAATTAGCTTCCTTTATGGATTTTCGGGTGGGTTATTCACATTCGTTTTTATTGGAAATGAAAGTAATGTAAACTCGGACTTCAAAGAACAAAAGTATTTTAATCTTTACAACACAATAATTAAATTGCTTTCTTGGGCCGCCTGAAATTGGCAGTTTGATACCACGGGGGGGGGAGTGTACTGTTTGTAAAGAAAAGGGATTATAAGAGGGCTTGAGAGAAGTAAAGGTTTAAACACGACAGAATGCATGCGGTAATTTCTGTATATAGATTTGAATATGATAGCTTCTGTAAACATATGACATTTAGCTGCACGTGATATTTATATTATTCCAAAAAACTATACTCACCAACTGCAACTTTATTATATAATTCCTATCATGCCTTAAACGAATCTTCGGGACTATCGGCTCAAAGGGAGAACCAATGCCTAAAATTCCACCCGGTTGAACAGATGGATACACATTATTCCTCACATCGAAGTTTAATACTAAATTATTGTATCTCCAGTTCAGCAAAATTTCCAGCTTGGCATCTAAATTAAATCAAATTTTCTGATCAGTCAAAAAATAGTCTTTTCATATGTAGTGTAAAAAATTCATTTCTGAAACATATAGCTTTCTTTCATTTATGTTATGCAAATAAGCACATAAAATATACAGAATCATTTTTATGGCACATTTAATAAAAGAAGTATAATTTTCAGATTTTCAAAACTGTGACGTTAATCTTTGCGACTAGGGTTTCTGTCGACTGAGAGGTTTAGATAATATCTTACAAATGTATATTTAGGAGAAAATTAATTATTTTATCAGCTTATATTATCTAGCCCACTGATTTTTGCAATTTAAATTTTAAAGTTAATGTTCATGTACATTAATGTGTATGGTTAAAACAATAAAATTTTGTTTTTTAAATTTATGAAATAGCAAATTCAAATCATTCACAATTCATTAAATCGTAATTTTGCTACAGTAAGCTCCAGACTTACTGAACACGTAAATTTGCGGTAGGTAAGGACGTTAAAGCCACTGACCTCCAGAGTCGACTCCCTCATTTTGGAGCAAAATTATCTGTTATCACCGATCTTTGCTATTTGAAAAGTGTTGGCTCAGTGTTTAAATATTCTTTTGGATGTGTGTCATACGTTTATTATTTTGCCTATGAGTAAACAGTGCTGCATGTTGTTTCATTTAAGAAATAATATTGCGGAAATATAGACATACTTGCATGTATGTAATAAATATTGTTGCGAAGTTACACTTAGTTTACTACTCAAAGTACGTGAAATCTTACGGAATACATTAGACTTACATAACTCATGGTAAGGTTAGTTGTTTGAATACGGCAAAGCACTGCAGGGATGCCTTTGTAGAAGACTTTTGAATTAAGCTGGCTTCTACTCACGTAACACATGGGGAATATCACGAAAATCAAGTACGCAGCCAGTCCATTATCCTGGATTTTAACCCGAGTTAAACTACCATTATTCAATGGTATTAACCACTCGGTAACTGGTGGGGTTCGGTAAGTCGGGGTGTTGATGTATAACGTAAGTTTAAGTTGAAGGACAACGAAATCAATATACTTGAATTAGATCTAATAAAATCTGCAAAAGGTATTTCCCTTAACATATCATAAATATATAATATATAATACTTATAAAATCAATAAAAGTATTTTTTTCTGTAGTACAGAATATGAAGTTGAGATTTGATTCGGATATAAAAATATCAAAAAGAACTAACTTACCAGTCGAACGAGGATCTTTGTTATTATTCAGATGGTAGTTTAATGTATAGCAAGGCAGCCAACGAGGAATATCCATGTTAATGAAAGCATACATATCTGATGCTGTTCTACCCAAGACAAAAAGAGTAAAAGGTTACACTTTCTATCAGTGAAAGATGCTATAATGTCTACTATTACACATTTACATTTAAAAATTCTTTCCCGAGTTCTTTTGTGGTAAGCACTCAAAGACTGGGAACTCAGAAATATTTTAAATGAAATCATATCATATTTGAAAACAAATGAAGCCGAAGAAGGATTTCTGAGAAACCAACCTGATATGTGAAACGTTGAACCACAAGAGAACATGGGAGTCACAGCTCAGTACATTCGCTATCTCATATTCCACTGCTTTTACTTTTTCTTCATATGTCGTATTTCCTCACGCATTTTCCCCTTTAGGTTCATAGCGCTAGGTTTTGAAAAGTTTTAAAAATATTCAAATCATTTTGACCATCATTGGCAGGTGTTCTCACACCTAAAAAACTTTCCAAGCGTGTGATTTTACATTAGTTCTTTTAATTACGTGTTACCTTCACTTTAGGTATCTTTTTTGTTTTTTAGTTCACCCCTTTCTCCTTTCTGCCACCAATGTCCTTCTTGGGAACTGGTTAAGACTCACTCACGTGAAGTGCCCATGAGGCTTTACAAGATAATTGACCTGAACACGTCGTGCTTGACTCATTCTCCATCTGATAGTGGCTCAATATCCGTCCCATGATGTAATGTTAATACTCCTACGAGTTCTTATTTGAATATAGGTTTCTTTTAAAGAAATAATATTGTAATGGTAAGCAGTAGCTTATCCACGACTAGCTGTTATTCGTTATGCTGTTACTGTAACTACGTTTTTCGGAAATTAAATTAATCGCATAATATATAACAATCTCTCAAATCTTCGGACGATAAAATTATTTAAAGCAAAGGGGAAATACGAGAATATATACGGTAAAAAATTCCCAAAAACGTTTTTTAGCATTACATCAAAAGATAAAATAAATACAATTGCATTAAATTATAAAAGTGTTGAAATTGCTAGTTTTTGCCACACATACTTGATTTCTTTTCCATTTTGTAGTTTTTAAATATTTCAGAAAAGGTATTTTAATAAAATTTTAGATTAGGAATAAAAGCTGTATGAAAACTGGGAAAGGATGTTTTTCTATGACATGCATTACATTTACACAATTTTATATCACATAATTTCAATTTTTATTGCAGAAAAACAAAAAATAAAACCTGAATGCTGTAATGTGCAATAAGATTCTGAGGTCTGACCTACATTCTTATGCATTGTTATGTGAAATTTCAGTTTCGTCAGATACTTACTTTGTTAGCAAAATTTTCTTGAAATTCTACCCTATAATAGTATGGAACGGAGGAAACGAAATCATAGTACGTATACTCACACATACATTGCGGACAAAATTAAGAGATTTTCCCCAAAATAGCTCAAGAAATACTAAATAGAAATAAATGAAATTAGGTATGCATATAGATTACTATATGACAGTAATGTGTACAAAACAACAATGAAAATGCCATTCATTAACATGATTTATAGCCAAGAGGCAAATGTTGTCCAAACTTGAGGTTGAAAGATGGCAGTGAAATCTGGCTAGTAAGGTGTGTGGTCGCCTCTGAAAGACAGACAGCATGCACAAAAAGTGGCCATGCCGCTAACAAGGGCGTTCAGGAGTGCTTGTGGAAGTCGCACCCACTCTTCCACCGGAGTAATTTTTAACTCCTGTACGGTTCTAGGTGAGAGTTGGCGTATTGCAATAGTCCTCTCAGGAGCATCCCAAGCATGTTCAATAGGATGAAGGTCAGAATATTTGACTGGCCAATCCATTCCTTGAATATTTTCGCTTTTCAGATAGTCATCAATCAGATGGGCCCTATGTGGTCGTACATTGTTGTTCATAAAAATGAACTCAGGGCCAACAGCTTCCCTCAAAAGTCGCATATAGGACCCTCGGATATTTTGCATGTTCCTCTGGACATTCACGGAACCAATGTCAAACACATGGAGCGGTGTGCAGGTATCTTGCATGATCCCTACACAGACCATCACTCCTCCACCATCATAATGATCACTGTCCATGATGTTGCTGGGATGCTATCGGATCCCAGGCTCCCTCCATATAAATAATCACCGAGAATCAGATTGAAAACCGAATATGCATTCATTTATGTGAAGAGAACATTTGCTCACTGAAGCTATGTCCAGTGTTGGTGTTGTATGCACCATTGTAAACCCTCTATTTTGAGGATGGACGTGAGTGGGATGCAAATAGCGCGCTTTCTGTCTCATGACCATAAAGTCCTGTCTCATGCAGCTTTTTGGCAACTGTCTCCCTTGACTGTTTCTATGTTTCTATGGCAGTAGCGAGGTCACAAGACAGTTGTGTGGCTGTAGATATCCTCTGGCGCTTGATAGAAACTACCAAATACCGGTTGTTATTGGTCGTTGGGGCCCTCAGGCGTCCTTGTGCTGCTCTTCCGGACACTGTACCGCTGATTTTAAACATATTCCACAAATTAGACATTACATTTACAAATTAAAGATTACATTTGGTGTTACAACCTATTCTCTTGCAACCTGAAATTGGGATTGCCTTGGCTTAAGCCTACCCACGTTTCTCCATCTCGTACCTTTGTCTAAGCGATGATGTGTACTCAATTCACCTAAAAAACAGAAAAAAATATAGCAAGATTATTCAAGAAAGATAATAAAAATCACTAAATGTGTTGCAGAGCGGAATGAGCTGAACAGCTGAAAGCGGGCGTTTATTCTTCCTGCTGGCGTAGCGACGCATACAGGAACGCATAAACTGATCTCACCAACACCAGCACCACAGTGATATTAGATGGCAATCAACTGCCTAAGTTTTGTCTGGTATTTTAGGAGTAACGTGGGAAACTGTTTCTCATCTCTTAATTTTGTCCACCAGTGTACTTGCGGACGTAAACTTATATCGAGATAAAAGCCTAAAGCAAGTAAAAGGTTAGACAAATAATGAATAATTGAGTCAATGTTAATTGTTTTTCCTTTCATGAAGAAGCAGTAGTTTAACGTGTAGAAATTAAATGATTTTTTATACTTATTTGATAGCATACATTGTCTTACTTGATAGCGTCCGTAATAAATGAGGCAATCATATAATTTCGTACTTTGGATTTTGTCGCATTTAGATATTTTTCTTTGAGGTTATCCTAAAAAATATAAAGCATAATCCAAGTGTCGTAAGACTTAGAGCCCAGCTTAGCCTAGATCCGCTCTCGACAAAATATCCGAAAAAAAAAACCGGCGACGAAATATCCTACGACAAAATAGTCCATGATAAAATAACATAAATAATAAAAAAAAGAAAAATCTGAAAGGTTTCAGATTTTAAATTAAGTCCAAACGGGTGTTTTTTTTAACATTTTGTGTTTTACCCTTATTTATTAAACATCATGTTCTTGGCACTTAATCATAAAATTCAGTTCAAGAGCAATATCGCAAAATAATTTTTAAATGAGCATATTTTTAGAATTTCCGATACACAGTCTCACGCGCTGGAGATAAAAATGTTTTTTCTGCACACCGTTGCCATTGCTAGCTTTGAAATCCTTTAGTTTGTTAATCAAAAATTTGTTAAAGTTTAACAAAATATGAAATCGATAATAAAACAAATTCCAAATTTTAGGTTTATGTCATTTAAAATTTGTTGGCTCTAGGTACCGTTGTTTTATCACAGTGCGAGAAACATGTATACATTTACGCAGATTCTTCCTTATTTAATTTCTTCAAATATAATACAGGGCAATAATATTTGGTGGCAACAGTTTGAAACGTGAAACGGATATTCAAAGCGATTCGACGCAGAATTGCAAAACGAAAGCTATATTCCCTCAGGGACGAAGCCTCTTTGGACTAAAAATATAAATTTATGAAGATAATGACTTATTCTTTTGGCAAGCACTTAGATTAACATTATTAGTAAGGCGCCCACACCTATAATTGGTGATATAAAAGGATCTCTAATTTGTTTATTTTGTTATTTAAGGTTCCGGAATTTTTATTTCAGTTTATCTGTACTTATTTTAGTTTATTCTTTATAGTCATTTGGATCTTTTTCATGCATGTGCATTTTATGTCCCAGCAAATAGTGCTACATGCAGTGGCGTAGCTAGAGAGCGGTCTGCTCCAGCGTAAGTTCGTAACGGCATTTTTCTGGGAAAATGCAGCATTGAATGTCGGTCGTCGATCGTCGAGGTAGATGAAGAATATCTAATTTCTGAATTGCCTATTATATTAAGAAGAAAATAGCTTTCAGTCAAGTTAAAATATTTATAGTAATCGACGCTAGTTTCAAAATGCTGCATATTCTTGTTAAACTATTTTATTCCGTTGAAACTATTGCACGAAAATTGCGAATATCAGCTAAATTATGATAACGATGACATTAATAAGAAATAATTCCGAGAAATATTTCTTCTTATTTTTTCTGTTAATAGTATTTTATTATTTTCCGTTCTTGTTGTTTATTCCCTTATTGAGCTTTATTCTTTTGTTGTTGAGAAAACAAAATAAGAAAGTGGAACGGGGGTCATTTTAATCTTATGCAGTAAATTTATACTATCTCCAGAACAAACTTTCCATTAAATATTGTAATACTACTGCGAACATTACTTTAAATTGCTGAAACTGTTGTTAGAGAGACTCTGTCAAGATAATCACTGGTATACATCGCGAAGCGCGACGTCTCTGTGAGGAAAACTTTTTAAGGACATCCACTGCCCGCCGAGAGAGGGTGCTGTATAATCCTTCTAGTTTTTCTGTATTATATATATGTATAGTACGTAGGACGCGCGATATCGTGGCAATAACTGTCAAACTTAGTAAAAGTGTTGTCGGGAATGGCGCTGTTAATTTTTACTAAGTGTGGAGTTTAATTTGCATCCCCTGTACAAAAGAGGTGAATATGTTTTTGGTGTCAGAAATGGGGTAAGGTGAGAATAAGGTGGTGATCATGTGTATCGTCAAATTTTGTGTAAAAAAATTGTGTGGTGACATGGGGATAAGTGTTGTGCGGAAATCGAAAGTGAAGATGATGGTTCCATTTTTTAGATTGCGGTGAGTAGTTATTTCGGATTGTTGAAATAATGTTTAGTATTAAATCCTGTTTATTAGTGTTGTGTACCGAGATGTTATTACTTGATAATTTGAGTTGATAGTGTCTGTGTTGAGTCTGATGTGTTATTTTTTTTGTACTCATTGAGCTCTAATTGTCAGTTGAGGGTTATTATATTTTTCTTTGAATTAAGATGAGCCTGAAGTCGTTTAAGTCATTAAAAAAAGACGAGTTGACGCTCGTGGTGGAAGAGTTAGGATTAATAATTCCGAGTGGGGCGAAAATAGTTATAGAATAATTTAATAGAAAGTTCTGAAGTTTATGCAAGTGATGCTGAATTCGTGCAAAATGTTAGAAAATGCTAGAAAAGACTTGCTACAAAATCCAAATGTTGAGATGGACACCTCAAATCGAAATATGGAAAATTTAATTAAAAGTATAAAAACGTTAACAATTTCGGTACCTGCCAAAGCAGAATCCTTTAATTGCTTTTTCCAATCATTTGAAAGCGCATTTAGAACAAAACAAGTACCTGAAGATTTAAAAGCAGAAATCCTATTAAATATTTTGGGAGATAAAATCACTAGTTTAACGGTATATGTGAAGAAAGAAGATATTAGTAATTACGGTGACGTCTATAATTTCAAAGGAATTTCAGCCAACTCCTCAAGAGTGCTTAAATTCTTTTCGTTCTACGCAAAAACTGTGAACTGAGAACTTTGTACAATTCGCATCAAGATTAAGTGCAAATTTTGAATAGTATTGTCAGTTGAGAAAGGTAAAAGATTTTAAATCGTTACGTGATCTTATGGTTTCGGATAAAATATTCAGTGAACTTTGTAAGGTTTTAGTTAAACTAACAAAGTTTTATTTTAATTTAAATCTTTCTATCTCTTCTCATTTTCAACTTCCCGTTAGAAGAAGCGCACGTTTTCAGCTTATGCTAGTTTGAAGTGCAGCCAAGTTCTATTTAAGCGAGAGGTAGAAACCTCTCAGATCTCACCTCTTAGTTTGAGATCACGGTCACTCTATTCGACGTCCGCCTGACCAGCTAGCATTTAAATTCTAAGCCATAGTGCTTTTACGTGATTGCTTATTGAAATAAATCCAAGTGCACTAGTATTAATAAATTTTGCTACGCACCATTTAGTTAGAGGCCAACCTCGAGTATAGCTCTGCGAGCAACGATTAGTTAAGTTCTATTTAACTTTAGTTTAAATATAATTTAAATTGTTCATTTTAGACCCAAGTGTGGTCTTTACTTTCTGTATCCCTCCCGAGTTGGGAAGTGATTTGTAAATAATATTGATTTAATAAAAGAGGATTTTAAATCCCTTTCAAGTGCAGTTCTTCTACCACTTAATCACAGTATCTACCACCAGAACATAGCTGCATTCAGCTCCCTGTTCCAGATCAGGACTTTAAGCTGTTACGAAGATGTTTGCCAAGAATATGCGCCGAACACTCAGTCCTGACACTGGCGACCGAAGAAAAATAAGAGGATGGCTTGAAAGACAAGAAAACGAACCTGAGATACCTGAAGTACCTGTGCAGAATCCTGCGATAGCACCTCCTGACCTAGAAGGATTTGGCTACATCGTATAAACCATGCGGGCAGCTATGAAGCCAGCGGCAAGTTTTGACAGCAAGACAGCCGTAATGAATTTACTGGAAAAGCTAGACTCCGACTTCACGTTATATCCAGTTCACGAATTTCAGAAAGTCGCTCTTGCTACCAGCGCTTTGAAGGGCCAAGCGCTAAATTGGTTCAAGTGTATTGGAAAGAATCTCTTGGGGGAACCGAGAAGCCCCACATATACGTATGAAAACTTATTCCTTGGTGAAAGCATTTCCTGTAGTACGAGATCGAGCCAGACTGGAGGCGGAACGTTTTAGCCGCTAATAAGAAAAAATAGAAGATTTGTCAAATTTTATTTTGAGAAAAATTCATGTTTTCAAGCTTTTGTATGGAAGTCGCCCGGATCCTGAAGTTATTCAAATTATACTTCCTAGGCTATTGCCCCAAGTTCACTCGCAGTACAATTTGAAAGCCGAAGAACAGCAGACAACGAACGACGTCGCCAATTTGAGCGAAGAAGTCAGTGGAGTTCGCCAAGACCCCAGCAGAAGCAAAATGAAAGTTACGGGAACAAGACGAAGCAATGGCCGAAGAAAGATGTGTTTCCTAAATCGAGCGGCGAACGAAGGGAATTCAATAAAAGAACAAGCAAAGATGCCGAGGGCAACCAGAATAAGAAGAATTTAAACTAAGATGGATTTCTTCGAGGAAGGTGAAGAAGTCCGAAGCAGCGCAAAACCCTTCCACAATTAATTTAAACACCGTGGTCGTGAAAAATTTGAGTTTACCGAAGATTGAAGTTCTAATTAACAACATACCGGCGACGGCTCTCTTAGATACAGGAGCCCAACGCAGCTTTATCTCAGAAAGATTTTTCAAGAAGCACTTTCGCCGTTACAGAATTTTTAGTGCAAGAGACACGGATGTCATAGCGGCCCAAGAAGAGAAGTGTAGATGCTTAGGAAAAGTTTCACTTTTTGTGCGTATCAACGACGAGCAGGTGAAAATTTTATTTTATATTGTGCGAAACCTGCAAACATGTATTATTCTGGGTGTGGATTTTTATAGATTGGCAGAAGCGAAGCTAGATTTCGAATTGGGACAGTTAACATTGAATATGAAGCCAGTTGAAATGAAAAATGATAAGCCCCCGCAGCTCAACTTGCAGCACTTACCAGCAGAAGAACAAGAAAATTGCAGTCCGTGGTAAGTGACTTTTCAAATTTATTTAGCGATGTACCGGGTTTTACACAGGTCGTAATTCATAATATTGAAACGGGAGATGATCGGCCAGTTAGGCAAAAGCCATATCGCTACGACACAGTTAAAGAGGAAATAATTGAATGCCATATTAAAGACATGTTAAAAAATAAAATCATCACGCCGATTTCTAGCAGTTATGCTAGCCCAGTAGTTTTATGCAAGAAAAATAATGATTATCCGACTACGCACCCGAAGCGGTGGCGTTTTGCTATAGATTAGTGCAAGTTAAATTCCGTCACAAAATATCCCGTATATCCTCTGCCGATAATCGAAGAGATAATTCGAAATATTTCCTCTACAAAATACATGACCACATTAGATCTTACGAGTGGCTATTTTGAGATTGGGGTAAAACCCGAAGATGTCCCCAAAACCGCGTTCATAACTACTAAATCTGGCACGTACGCATTTCTTAGAATGCATTTTGGTTTATCCGGCGCGCCGGTAACTTTCCAAAGATGTATGGACATCGTCTTAAGACCGGTCCTTGGTAAAAGTACGTTCATATATTTAGACGATGTTATAATTACGAGTAGTAATCTAGAACAACACTTACAAGATTTAAGAAAAGTGTTTTCATTGTTAAATGAAGCTGGTTTGAAGATAAATGCGTCCAAATCTAAATTTGCCGCAAAAGAGTTACGTTATTTAGGATTTAAAATTTCCCAAAAGGGAATCGAAACTGATCAATCAAAAATAATAGCTATTAAAAATTATCCTGTTCCTAAAACAGCGAAGAAATTATCGTCGTTTCTTGGGATGTGTTCATACTATCGGTCCTTCATTAAAGACTTTGCAAAAATAGCTGAGCCGCTGCTAAAGTTGAAAAGAAAGAAAGCTAAGTTTTCATGGTCAGCAGAAGCCAACTTGGCGTTTCAAAAACTGAAAGACGCATTGACTCAAGCTCTCGTCTTAAAATTTCCGGAGGGGGATAAAGGATTAGAAATTTCAGCGGATGCTTCAGATTTTGCGATTGGGGCAGTGCTTTCTCAAAATGGGCAACCCGTGGCTATTTTTAGTCGAACATTAAATGAAACCCAGAGAAACTATTCGGCCACAGAAAGAGAAACTCTCTCAGTGTTATCAGCAGTACATAAATTTCGTGTATTCTTTGGAAGTTCTCCAGTAACTGTATGTACGTACCACGCGGCGGTCACTAGGCTCTACTCTGAGAAAAAATTATCACCCAGATTAATAAGGTGGGCACTTAAATTACAAGAATATAATCTAATAATTAAACATACGCCGGGAAAAGAAAATGTTGTGGCAGATGCTGTAAGCAGAATTAATTTAGATGAAAATGGAAATACGGTTAAAATAGCCATGCTGACATCCAAAGTATTGGATTCTCGTGAAACAGTAATAGCCGAACTGGGAAAAGATCCGGAGTTCAAAAATATATACAATTATTTGGCCGACCCTGAGAATTTCAGTCATCCGGATATTGTGCCGATAAGAAATAGGGCCGCAAATTACGAAATAATTGACGGACTGTTATTTTATACGAAAACGACTAAGGAGAACAATTAGTTCAGACCGGTTATCCCAGCTAGCATTAGATTGAATGTATTAGAGGAGTTGCACGATTGTGCCATTTCGGGCCATTTAGGCATAAGAAAAACTGTCCAAAGAGTTCGCGAGGCAGTTTTCTTTCCAAAACTGCAAACGTTTACTAGGGCGTATGTCCAGTTGTGCCCAACATGTCAATTAAATAATTATGTTAATTTCCGCCCGGCCGGGTTCCTAAATAGTATTAAATCAGAATTCCCAAATCAAATAATAGGCATCGATTTATTGGGACCTTATCCTAGAAGTAAAGTTAACAAAAGCCGATATCTTTTAGTTATAGTGGACCATTTTAGCAAATGGTTAGAGTTGATTCCGTTAAAACGCGCGTCTGCAAAAATTGTAGTAGATTCAATTCTAAATAAGTATATTTTAAAATACGGGGCGCCCCTAAAAGTTATTTCCGATAATGGTCCCCAGTTTGTTAGTAATATTTTTGAGGAAATGTGTGCAAAACTGGGCATACGTCATCTAAAGATGGTCCCGTATCGTCCGCAGTCAAACATAGCGGAACGGGTTAATAGAAATGTAGTGAAAATCATTCGAAGTTACGTTAAAAATTACCACTCTACCTGGGATAGCCATATAAATGAATTTGCATTTGCCCTTAGAACTGCCAAACACGATACTACACAAAAAACTCCCGCTGAACTATTTCTTGGAAGAAAGATTTTAACACCCTTAGATAAACTTTTCTTTGTCCAGGAAAGGGCAGAAGAATTTAAAATAACGGATCTCCAGAATTTGATACGGGAAGCTACCTGTAACATGGAAATGGCCCAGTGGAAACAAAAATTATATTATGACCAAAAGAGAAGAGGGGTCAAATACAATGTGGGAGATGAAGTATTGAAAATTAAGTATGCCTTGTCAAATGCCCCAGAAGAAAAGGTGGGGAAATTTTTTCAGCGTTTTGAAGGCCCTTTCATTATCGAGAAAATTACGCATACTGTAGTAGTATTAAGAAGAAACGACATGAAGAGAATTACTGCGAATGTTGATCAGATCAAACCGTTTTATAACCGTAATAAAATGGAAATGTTTAAAGATTTTTTCCAGGATCCGAGGCAACCCATTTTCGAGGAAGATGTACCTCAGCGAAAACAGCAGGAACCAGCAACAATGGCATCGAGACAACAGAAAAAGAAAGCTCCCCCCTCAACAAAGTAGAAGAAATAAGAACCAAAAATCTGGATTTAAAAGAAAGACGGACGATGCAGGCGCAAGTAATAAAAGATCAGAACAGAATGGGCAAGGAAAGCCCAAAGTAGGAAGAGAACTGCGGAAACATCGGAGAGATGCCTGAGAAGCAAGCAGCCTCGGTTGCAGGCTGAGGATCAACGTCCCGAATACAGCAGAAGCCAGGAACAGCGACGAACGAGGGCCCAGGAGCGAAGGTCCCAATCCGGCAAACGCCCAGCAGATCGACTTCCTCCCCAACGCAAGTAGCCCAAGATGGAACGCCGAAATCATAAGAGGGATGAGCAACAAGCTGGAAATCACCAACAGCCAAAGTCAAGGAAACTGGCCCAAACTTCAACTTATCCAACTTTCAAGGATTGGGCCAAGAAACGGATGGCTGACCACAACAAGATAAGTAGTATTTCTTATTCCAACGTTTAGTTATCTTCGAGTGTACTGCAAGTTGCAGGGACCATTTTTACCTCAAGCGAGTTTTACGCCAAGTGGGCGATAAATAATTAGTTATCTTGAAATTTTTTTCTTTAAAATTGTAATTCTGCAAAGATTTAAAATTACTTAATGTTTGTAAAGTAGATTCTGAAGCATTGTAAATAGATTAGTCTTGTAAAAGCAATGAATTTCTGAAAAAAAAAAAATGTTAACTGAATGATTTTGTATTATGCTTTGTCGAAAGACTTGTAAAATTTCTAGAATGAAAAGTCGGAAAATGGAAGAATACGATTTAGTCTATGGACTATTATTTCAGTGTAATGTAATTTTTCTGAAAAGTACTTTGAAAAAAAAAAAAAGAATAAGAAGCACTTGCTGTAAACTTAGAAATGTAACAAATGGTATTATGCTATCAATGCACGTTAGGTGCAATATCAATGTGAATGAAGCATTCTATGTGCAAACTGCGAATTGTATGCATGAAAAGTTAAAGTTTGAATAAATGTAGAATGCAAGTGTTAAATAGGCACACGGGTAAATTTACACGGGTAAGAAAATAAAGCCTGTTACCTAGAAATTACTGTTATTATGTTGTACTAAAATTTCTTTCCTTCCAGATTTTGCTGGAAGGAGTAAGAGTTAGATGAAAAAAAAAAAAAAAACAGATGAAGAGTTATGCAAGTTTCGTCTGTAAATTTTTTTCGCCCAAAACTATTGTTTTGTAAGGGTTGGCCTAAGTTTAGAAGAGTTAAATTTTGACGATTGTTTAGAATTGCAAGTTTCAACATAGTCCGTTTGGACCGCAGTAGTTCAACGTTTGCAATTCTGGCGGGAAGTATGTAAGGTTTTAGTTAAACTAACAAAGTTTTATTTTAATTTAAATCTTTCTATCTCTTCTCATTTTCAACTTCCCGTTAGAAGAAGCGCGCGTTTTCAGCTTATGCTAATTTGAAGTGGACCCAAGTGCTATTTAAGCTAGTGGTAGAAACCTCTCAGTGTGAGAGAGCTTTTAGTCTCAGATCACGGTCATTCTATTCGACGTTCACCTGACCAGTTAGCAGTTAAATTCTAAGCCACAGTGCTTGCTACGTGATTGCTTATTGAAATAAATCCAAGTGCGCTAGTATTAATAAATCTTGCTACGCACCATTTAGTTACAGTCCAACCTCGCGTATAGCTCTGAAGCAAAGATTAATTTAATTTCTATTTAGCTTTAGTTTTAAATTTATCTGATTGTTCATTTTAGACCCAAGTGTGTCTTTTACTTTCTGTATCCCTCCCGAGTTGGGAAATGGTTGTAAATAATATTGATTTAATAAAAGAGGATTTTAAATCCCTTTCAAGTGCAGTTATTCGCCAACTCAATCACAGTATCTACCACCGAACATAGCTGCATTCAGCTCCCTGTTCTAGATCAGGACTTAAGGAGTTCACGAAGATGTTTGCCAAGAATATGCACCGAACACGCAGTCCTGACAACTTGATCGTGAATTCAAGGACCCATACAGCAGTTAAACAGGGAGAGACATGGTTCGAACTCCAAACTTTAGGTCCTGAGTGCTATATTTATTTATCATCAAAAGGTAAACAAAAAAACGTTGGCCTATGCATTGGGTTAGAGGGTTATCAAATATAGAGAATGCGGAAATACTAAGAACGCAAAGAAAAAATTCGGTCAAATGTTTTGTAGTTCAGTTGGAATCAGTTGAGTAGTTTTGGAAGAAATTTTTAGTTTGGAGCAAGTTGCAGACAGTTGTCGGTGTTTGAGGTTTATAAGAAATGTGAAGGGGGATAAGATTTTGACTCCCTTCTTAGAAACAACTGAATTAAAAGAAGCGCATGATATCATAATCAAACTAGTACAAAGAACTGACTATAAAAAGGAAATGTCTAATTTAAAGAAAGCGAGAGTGTTAAAGAAAGGGTCTTTAATTTGTCTAAATTCGTTCTTAGACAACAGTGGCTTTTTTACGTGCAGGAGGACGTTTAAGAAATGCCAGCTTACCAGAGTCTATGAAACATCAAATAATATTATCTAAGAATCATCCTGTTACAAAATTATTAGTGAAATTTTATCATCTTAATTACATGCATGGAGGAGTACAATTAGTTAACTCTGCGATGAAACAAAAATATTGGATTATAGGAGCAAAGGATTATAGGAGCATACGCAGAGAAATAAAAAAATGCGTTATCTGTGCCAGATTTTGGTCTGAGCTATCGAAACAAATGATGGCTGACTTACCTCCTGCGAGAGTGAATCTCGGAAGATCATTTCTTAGATCCGGTATTGATTTTTCAGGACCACTTTTGATCAGCCCTAGACGTGAAAAGAGGCGTTAAACCACTAAAAATGTACGTGTGTGTGTTTGTATGTTTCACAACGAAAGCCGTCCATTTAGAACTTGTTAGTGATCTTAGTACTTAGGCATGTATTGCAGCTCTGAAACGATTCATCGGAAGACGAGGAAAGCCAGCTGAAATATTCAGTGATTGTGGAAGAAATTTTATCGGTGCAAAGAATTATTTCAAAGCTTGTACGATAGAGGCATTTGGTACTTACTTGACCAATGAAGGCGTTAAATGGACAATGAACGTTCCATCAACCCTTATTCTGGAGGCCTATGGGAGGGTGCCGTTAAATCCATGAATTTTCATATAAGACTTGTTATAGGATCGCAGATCCTCTCACAAGAAGAATTTTCAACGTGTTTGGTGGAGATTGAAACCATACTTAAATCCCTTCCTTTAGTGGCTGCTTCTGAGGACCGAAATGATTTTTCTGTCATTACACTAGGTCACTTCCTTATCGGTTCCGAGTTAAAAGGTGTTCCTGTACCTGATTTTACAAATGAGAAAATTCCCATCCGTGAACGGTGGAAATCAGTCACACAGAGATTTTCTAATCATTTTGGAAATCGTGGTCAAAAGAGTACTTGACTCAGTTGCAAGTGCGCAACAAGTGGAAACTCCCCAGTACCGATTTACGTCTGAACGACTTGGTGCTAATCAAGGATGAAAACGTGCCGCCACTTTAGTGGAAAATGGGAAGAGTAACACCTATAAAGGAGCTGACAACAAAGTAAGAGCAGTAAACTTAAGAACTGTTTCAGGTGAAATGAAGAGACCAATTCATAAACTGGTCCGACTTCCTGTGGATGACTGATTGATTTGAATTACTTCTTTCATTTATTTTATGTGTGACATTTACAGTTTGTTTAATTTCATGTTTTGCATTTATATTTCAGTTTGTTTAATTTCTAGTTAAGCTGATGACGGGGTCATGGGGACCCAGTGTTTTACGACATCCACTGCCCGCCGAGAGATCCTTCTAGTTTTTCTGTATTACATATATGTATAGTGAGAAGGAATAAAAGTGTTGTCCGGAATGGCGCTGTTAATTTTTAATAAATGTGCAGTTTAATTTCCGCACCCTGTACAAAAGAGGTGATCAAAATCATTTAAGAAATATTTACGAACTATTAATGTTTATTCTGGATTTAAAAATCTTTCTATACTGTCTACAACTACAAATGGAGCAATCAAGTGAATTTCTACAATGTCATTGATAGATTTGGTTACAAAAATTAAGGAAAATAATAATATGTTGTTAAAAAGTTGGAATTTAAGTTTTTCTTCAGAAATAAAACGTACAGTTCTAATTTATCGTTCTATATATATTTTGATATTTTTTTGTTATTTGTTTGCATGTCAAGAGGGCAGTAAATTCAGACACCGCCCCAGGCGAAAAACTCTGGTACCGCCCCGGAGGCAAAAGCTCCAGGTACGCCACTGTATGACAATAATATTGTACAAATAATAAACAAACTTACGTATGTAATAAATATTGTGATTTTTTACGAACTTATGCGTAAGCAATATCAAATTGAAGTTACACGAGGGTTTACGAAACGCAATTCTTAAGACGGGTAACCTTATCAATTAAACTCAGAAAAACTGAAATTCCTAAAATAAAACGAAAGAAGATGGAACTCAGAAGCGAGATAGTTAAGTTAATAGTTTAGCAAGATCAGAAAAGGGAAGTGTGACTATGCCTGAAACTGGGCAAAACGAAACAATGAAAGTTGTGAGTAGTTTATAAGGTATTTCTCCCGCTTTCTTCGCATGCCTTCGAGGTGTAGTGGTCAGCACGCTCGATGCGTACGCGAGAGGTCCGTGGTTCGATTCTCGGCGAAGGCGTTGTTCATCTTTCTTGTCTCCTGCTTCGAAATAACCTAATGTCTCTACAAGCTTAAAAGTAACTTTTTGATTTAAACAGAATCTAGAACAATATCTTATGCTACAGAATCTAGAACAATATCTTATGCTGCTATATAACCACAACTCATGGTGATGCAGCTAAAAAGAACAGCCAAATTTAAGTTAAATTGAAATAGAAATCAAAGAATTCACAATTAATTCCTTCGATGGTTTGTATAATATGATCCGGTAAAACATGAAACAATTTTAAACCAGCATTCAAGCATCATAGATTATTCCATTGCAAACAGACGTGTAAACGAAATTCTGATAATACCATATTTCTATTTTTCATGGAATCTACAGCTCATTATTATATGATATGCTCTGCTTTCATTATTACAATTATTTTCATTATTATATGATCTGCTCTCTCATTATTACAAGTAGAGCCAACTGTCTGGCTGAAACTCTTTCAGCTCCCAGACTCACGAAAATTATACTATATTATAATAACAAACCTCATCCTTTTACCTTTCTACCTTTTTGAAAAAGACACGCATCAGTGTGTCCTTTTGTGTTTTATCTATTGAATCTTCTACAGTGTTCTTTATACGAGACTGCAGTAATGAGATGCGGTCAAGAAGGAAAGCGTATCAAAGGCAATTCACCATGAAATGTAAGAACAAATGAAATTCCAAAGCACAAAGGCCTACTTAAAATGCAGAAGAGTTCAGTGGTCTTCTACATTCTAAGTAGGCCTTTGTGATGAGTAAGACACAGAAATAGATGTACTGAGATGTGTTTTTTCATAAAGGTTGAAAGGTAAAAAGATGACGTTTATTAATATTATATTTTTTATAATTATATACAGTTTTCGTGAAATTATCTCTGAGGCCTGAGAGACTCGCTTATTATGAGCTTTTAGGCTTTCATCAGGTCTCTCAATGTCAGTATAAATCTTGACTGTGAATCTCAAGAATCTTGGTTACAATTTACCGCAATCCACTCCGTATGTAATCCAATTGGAGGTTCTCCTTCAAGGATTTCCATTGACCGTATCTCATTACTGCAATCTTGTATAAATGACATTGTACAAGATTGAATGGGTAAGACACAAAAAGACATACTGAGGTGTGTCTTTTTCAAAAAGGTAAAAAGATGAGGTTTAGTTTTATTGTATTTATTATTATTATATTTATTATTATTATATATAGTTTTCGTGAGATTATCTGTGAGGTCTGCTCATCATGAGCTTTTGGGATTTAATCAGGTTTTCCAACGTTACTAGAAAGCAAAGCGAACAAGTAATAAGTCGTTTCTTCGACATCGTAACACATTCAAGTTGAAAGAGCTAGAGAAATCAAAGAGAGACTGTTCCAAAGTTACCATAATGCATTCAAGTTTGAAAGGGAACGGGTTTCCAAAGAATTTTCGTAACGAAAATTCTTTTCCTATACATTGCCTATTCTTGGCCTATACATTGGGTTACAGGGTTATCAAATATAGAGAATGCGGAAATACTAACAACGCAAAGAAAAAATTCGGTCAAATGTTTTGTAGTTTAGTTGGAATCAGTTGAGTAGTTTTGGAACAAATTTTTAGTTTGGAGCAAGTTGCAGACAGTTGTCGGTGTTTGAGGTTTATAAGAAATGTAAGGGGGTTGCTTGAATTGCTACGAATTTGAGCTGAGATTGATAGAGAAAAAAAGTAGATAGTTTATTAAATTTTCCCCCCAGAATTTTCTTAAACATAAAACTCATCTGCGATATTTCCTGGCACTCGTTTAAGTGAATTTTCTGAATGGGTACTGGAGTTCAAATACTTTTATAAGCGACTTTACGTCTACTTAGTAGTACTCGCCTTCTTTCGAACTTAGAGGGTAAAAATTTGTTCCGGTTATCAAAACATCAGATACCATCAAACCGTAGACTTCCTTTCGCTATATAATGTAGGAAAATATCTGCTCGATCTCTGGTCATTTCCCAGCGTATGTGTATTTAGAGATACTTGCTTACTTTATAACGTAACCGCTAATTTGAATAACTCTTCAAGCGTACTCGGGTTTTGTAATTCAATAAAACCCTAAATTTCAGGCAAAAAGCTACTCGATATTATTTGGATAACCTCTGCACAGGATTTTTTATTGTACAATAAGTTTCCTACTTGTATCTTTCTTAACATGAACTGCGTCAACTCTTCTACTTTAGCTTGATATTTACCAAACATTTCCGCTTCTCATCTCAACCTGTAAGGATTTTAAGTTCACTAACGTTTATTTTATTTTAAAACTTTACTATCATCTCTTATTTTCCACTTCCGGCCAGATTAACGCGTGAATATGTTTATGCAAGTTGTACTTGTTAACGCTTAAGTATTTAAGTTACAGCTTTTTTCCAAGAGTAGAAGGAAGGAGAGAGAGCCCTCTTGCTACGAGTCTTTACGCGAGTTTGCCATCAGTTACTGTCTGCCTTTAAGGCCAGAGGTTAACCCTCTTGAAAGTTAAAAGACATATTGTAGTTTTCCGCAGTTTGCGTACTACAGACGTAGTAATTTAAAAGGCCAGTCTTAGTGCTAGTCATCTGTGTAAGATATTAAAAATTAGCTCTTATTTAAATTTTAGTTAGTTACTAGTCTTATATTCTTTTATGTTCAAGCCACAAGTGGTTGGTCTTTGTATCCCGAAGTTCGGGAACGTATGTAAAATCGATAAGCAAATAAAGGGCAATTTGAACCCTCCTTATCTTTGTTGTATCTTTTACACACGCACGAACATAGCTTTTAAGTTAGCTCCCTTTTCCTACTCAGGACTACGGTTATGTTTGCGAAACTAACAAGAAGAAACACAAGTCCTGATAAACCTATCTTTAACCATGGGGAATACTTTCATGAAGAAAGTTTTAAATATATGAAACGTTTAATTCTCACTGTTGATTCACCCCCCCAAAAAAAGAAAAAATTACGCGTGAGTTTTTGCCAGCTTAGTGCTTGTTCTCGAAATGCGGCGGTAGCTATTGCGATCTTGATTTTTTTGGACTTCCTAATTTGTTTTTGTTGTTGTTTTAATTGAATATGAGAAAACACGTAAAAGTTACCTGCCTACGAGAAATAAACAAAAGCTGCTTAAAATTAAATAAACAGATAAGTACTTCCGTATGAATCAAACAAATATCTCAGAAGTCAAAAATGCAAACCGATGTATCGTTTGAATGGTACTTCATTCAAATGGTGAATTTTCGAATACATTTTCCCGAGAAATGCTTTTTCATATTTTACTGAAATTAAAATAATAAGAATTCGTTGACGCTATATCTGAAGCCCACTTGATGTGATTTAATTATTAAATCGCATTTCTTAATATCAAATTCTTGTGGTAAGAAAAAAAAAAGCATGCAATCTTTCTGTTTCATTTTTAAGGCTTAGGTTACAGAGTTTGATTTTCTTTAGTAGTATAAACTCGCATCAAACTCCTAACAGACTTGTACTAATTTTTGCTCGGTCTGAAGTGACAACAGAGACCTCCTGAAAAGGTTTAAAATAACTTTTTTTATTAAATCGAAACTTTAACAGAAATTAAAGTACGTTTAATAGTCGAAGACTACACAAGTGATTTAACGCGAAATTGGAAGTGAGTTAACGCAAGTGATTTAACGCGAAGTTGACGCAAATGATGGCAGCAATAATATAAAGCCGAATAATTTCAATCTTAACAGAGGCTGAAATCACAAATAACTTTTTAATTAATAATAATAATCCCCTACAACGTGTCTGATATTTAAGATGTCATCCTCCAAATATGAAACAGTTTTTTTGCCTTGTCACATGTCAGGTTGTTTTTCTGAATTATTTTCCCTATGCTGATTGAAGCATACCTCCACGAATTTCCGAACAATGCGTATTAGTTTAGAATAGCATTTCATGTATTCGAAATGCAGCAAAAGGATGGTGAAATGTTCTCTTCTTTTCAACTGACTTATCTTTCCTTTATAAAAACTGTATATCTTGATACATAAAACATTTATAGATCAGTAATATATGCAAATTATATGTAGTTTTTTACATAAAGGATAAATTTTCAAAAACAGTTACCTTTCTCCAAAATATATTGGAATTAAATCACCAGCGCTCTGCCCAAATTCAAGTAAATTCTCAGGAGTTTGATCGTCGTATACATAAGCAAACTACAAAAATAAAATTATGGTTATAACATACGGGCAAATGACAAAGAACAATTAATCATATGTAATGTGACGGGATATATTTTAAAGTTAATTTTGGGAATAAAGTCTTTTGCAAGATATCAAAGTTTATGGATTTATCACATTAATATAAAATTTATACAAGAAATGATATTTTTTGTATAAATTTTACATTAGTGTGAAGCCCACCATGAATGTAACAAAAAGATACAAGTTCCAGAAATGTACGTCAAGGCAATCAAGAGTTATTTAGGTTTGAATTCTTAAAATTTTTAAGTTCGGAAACTTCAATAATTTTAACAGTATTCATACTTTAAATAGCGTAGAAACGTATAAATAGAAAGCCATTGTTTCAAACTCAATATGTGATTTTGCAAATGCACATGCTAAAAATATTTTTATAAAAAATTGACTTCAAAATATTTAACTGTATTTATTCATTAATTTTCAACAATAGTAAATACAAAAGGGACTAAACTTCTTACGTTTACCTCTGTTTATCATAACTATAAACAAAATAAGTGTCTTAATATTGAATATCCTTTTATCTCTATAGCAATTATACTGTGCAAATTTTTAAAGGTGTTTATTTACAAAAATATTATTTATATCGTTACTTAATTATTATTTTTCTCTGAAGTATATATTATTTTACTTAGATAAGATCTATTATACTTTTATATATACTTTTATATAGTTTAAATATATTTGACTACAACTATACTAACACAACATGTCGAGATCATCAAGCATATCATCACTATGTAATTGTAACTCCACTATTCATTCTCATATCAATCCAAGTGTGCAACAGCATCCATTGTCAGCATTTACTTTATCTACAATATGTATGGAAAAATGATAATCCAACTATATCAGACTCATATGATGAAAGACAAATAAAAATTCGAAATGCCTATGATAAATGCATCACTCTTTTAAAAAGTGATAACAAACATAGGAGATATCAACTCAAAGAACTATACAATAAAATAAAATCAATTTTCAACTTCCTCAAAGACTGTGCATTGGATAATAACTCAAATAGACCAATGGGACCAACACTAAATCTTCATGACGTTGCAACTGAACGCACACCAATCAGGCTGAACGACGCTTCAACATCTCCAATAAATACTCCAATTTTGCAATCAAAATTTGACACTCCAATACCAAGGAATAATGTGATTGAAACAACAATCCCAGAAAGAATACAGAATTTTACCAACACAAGTCCAAGAGTAACTCAAGATGATCAATAACTCAACTACTCCTCTCTTTACGAAAAAAGAAGATAACCCATTTATAGATAATATGGGAGTTTCAAACAAATTTCAGTAATAAGCAAGCAGAATATAATGACGATCTTAGAATAAATAGAGATGAACCTTACCCAAATATGGAATTTTATAACAACAACTTAGCATCCAGAAATAATTCTAATCTTCAAACACATCAACCAAATAATAACCCCATGTATGCAAATTCTCGATCGTATGCAGAAGTAACGAAAACTATACCAAATAAACCGAATAATACTATACTTTTATATCCGAAAGAGGAGAGAATATGTAAAAAGTTTCAAGATAAATTGCAAGAAATAATTCCACTCCAAAAATTAAAAATAAATATCAAGCAAATTACTACTATACGCCAAGGAGGCCTTGCTAATCACTGTCATAATCCAGAAGACATCGAAAAAATTAGCTATAATCTGCAAACTAAAACAACTGCCAAACAAATAGTTAACGTCAAATTTCGCAAACCAAGGCTACCAAAATGCGCAATTCATAATATACAAAAAATTTCAAGCCTAATGATCTGATTCAAATTATAACCTAAGTTAAACAGTCAAATTATAACGCAATCAAATAGTTCAGAACTAATACCCTTATTTAAATTAAATGGTCCAAACAATACTGAAAAATGGATCATAGAATGCCATGGCCATTCTTTTCAAAACTGTATGTAGGGATTTATGTTTATTTTAAATAACCACTTAAATTTAATTTGAAGCTCTTTCCTATAAGCCTTCATTCCCCTAATTGTCAGTGCCAGAGTACTTAAATTTGGTAGCGCGTGTAAGGAATGCAAATTCTACCAGTAGGAGAAAAATTTAAATATCGAGTTCTAGAAGGGAAAGTGAGAGAGTTTGCGAAAACTCTGCGCGTACTGGTAACGACTGGTAACTTCGGCTTAGCATTTATTGCTGGTTAGACGAGGCTTAACAACCATTATCTTGCTGCCACTAAACTCATTCACGCGCTGTAGGATACAAGATTGTCTGAGTCATGTAGTTTAATTCTACTACTTGTTAATGTCTTGAATTCTTGAGTTTTGATTGTACTGTTTCATTTACCGCCCGAGCAGAGGCGTAGTATGTTAGCGTCTAGTTGACGCATTGTAAATAAGATAAAGCGTATAATAAAGGGTAGTTTCAACCCTTCTTCTGTGCAGTCACTACTCTCCAGATTTCACACAAAAGTTAAACAGTAGATCTCTACAGTATAAATAAAAATATATATATTGGATGGCGAACCAATAAAATAACCGAATTGTTTTGGTGTACGCAGATGCCAAATATGCCAGGACTTCTTCCACAAGACAAAGGATTGTCTTTTTAAACACAGATGTTCATTCTGCGGCGGACAACACCATGTTTCTAATTGCACTACTCAAACTGCATACTGCATAAACTGTTGAATTAACAATGAAAAGTTTGCCACAAATTTTGACTGTTATCACCCTGCTTCAATTATTTCCTGTTTCACATACCAAAACAGAAATCAAACAAGTTAAATGTAGGACATACTGTCAACAATAATGCAAGATACTGTAAACTGCCTTCCGATAATTTCAATCAACAAAAAGAATAAACCGCACCAATTGTAACATATACTTACTTTCTGCCTAGATCGCCACAACAAATGTCTTAAAAAATTCACATTAAACTACAGACTATAAAAATAGCGTCATGGCAGCAAAATTGAGCTGAAAAAGGAATCACAGCGACTAACTGATGTGTCATGATAAAGAATGAGTCACGAACGTCATGAAATATATGAACTGAAACTCTTTTATATGAATTTTTATTCATGAGCACTTTAACGACGCATTAACTCTAAACGCAACGTATTCTCTTTCTTACTTTATTTTCTTTTCTTTTTAACTTTTTATTTGACACATTACATATTATAAATTATTATATGTTTTTAGTGTATACATTATTAAACATTACTATATATTTATCATTTGTCAATGGATTTTTTCTCCCTAAATTTGAAAATTATAGCTTGATCTTATGATACTTTGTGCTATCTTATGGTATTAATGATATCTTATGATATGACATTTTATGACATTTATTTTTCATCTTATATGTATTATTCTTTATTTTATTTTTATGTAGTTTATGTATATCCTGCATCTTGTGTACTTATGTATTTCGTGTTTATTCTTATTTATGTATTTTGCATTTATATAATTATGCATTTTTATTTCCCCATCTGCAGCGCTTTTAGTAGCATCTATATCAAGACAGCCGGAACACAGCACGTAATTATTGCGTGCTAATCGTGGCTTAAAGAGGAACTTCGAACTACAAAATTGATACATGCCTGTGATATGAAGGAGAGGCCTTGTCACCAATTGAGGAAGTAGTCCTGGCGATGTAGGCTATGTCCATCCGCTGCTTGGTATTGAATATTCTCCCTTTTCGACCTCCTCTTAATCAATAAACCTCTCTTAATAATTACTTATGTATTTCCAAAGAATTGTCAATAGCTTTTTAATATGCTCTAGTCGGTTAGTGTTTGGGAGCTATATCTGTTCGATGTTAAGTGAAGTTTCTGGTGCTCCCAACACTTTTACCTATACCTGTATTATTTCCCGTACACTGTAAAGAAACCACATGTATGCTAACTTAGAGAATAGTATAGTTCTGCTTCCTTGCGGATGCATGTTTCTTGTTTCTTTTTGATATAAAAGTAGTTAATATGAATTTGACTAATGATCTTATTAAGCAAAATACTTCTGTTTCAGTTTAACAACGTGTGTTGTTGCCTAGTACACTATAGTGGTGTGTCTGGTATGCTACTACATATGACCTTTATAAAGACCCAAGCCATTTCGCAGGGCGTATAGTGGTGGTGTTTTGAGCTTTAAATATAGGCAATGATGTGGCTTTAATAAATGTCTGTTCCCGGAAAGATTGCAAGATGCAACATTTTAACAACTGATTGTTGCTTCCGATTGTGAAAAAAGAGATAAAACGACTGTTTTAGACAAGACTTTCAAATAAAGAATATCTTCCGAAAGGACTGCAGTAACACTGGTAAGAATTGAAACCTTTTGAGATAACGAGTATTTTAACGCAATAAATTGAGTCAGGTTTATGCTTTTGCATATTATTCACCAATCTGAATGGTTGATTTTCAAATCGCACTGTCTGATTTTTCACGACGCGATGGAACCTGAAATCGTGTTTATGACTACCGTATATACTTTACTTAATATTCACATCTATAAAATAACGTACGCACACTACAAAGGGCGTTTATACATTTTTAGAACGATTTTAATAAAGAATTTAAAAAAAAGCGAATATCGTGAAATAAAAATTCCTGTCAATATTTATTGGAAAGTGGAATATAATCTGCTGCTTTTAAAGTTATGCTTTCAAAATGTCGTATCTATAGAACGTCTCGTGTGTTAAATGTCGCATGTATAGAAATGTCTGTGGATTACATAATAGAAATAGGTGTTTCCGCTTTCTCACTCTAGTATAATTCAAAAACGTTGTAAAATATATGGAGTTAAAATTTCGAAGTGCAAAATAAGTAACATTATTAATCAGAAACGTAAAAACAGTCAATCATTACTTTTAAGAGGCAAGAAGACTTCCAACCGAATACCTGAATAAGATGCATACTGTTTTTAATATTTCTAAAGTTAAATTGAGTAACAAGAGAACATCCCCTGACGCAGAAGTCAGTTGCAAATTCTTCAAATACATCTGTATCAAAAATGAATGAAATAATAAACCAAGATTTACGACTTGAAAAAGGCTATGAGATATAATGTTCACCAGCTTTTGCGAGGCATGTGCCTCAAAGCAGAGCAATTTTTAGAACTCTGTATGAAAACTATTTAGCAGAAAAAAAAATGGAAATACGTTGGAATCCTTGGTGAAGCATGAGTTTACCTAAATGACTACAATAAAAAAGTTCTGTTTATTATCGAAAATGAGCACATAAACCTGGTTCCGTCAATGCAAAGAAAGTTACAATAAGGGGTAAGTCCTGTGACGCTTCACCTACGGACTTTGGTGCCTTTGGTCTGTTAAAAAGGGCTCTTTCTTAGAGCAAACGTTTGATGGACTCTGGAAAGTAACGGAAAGGAATGTAAATCAATAGCCCTGGAAATGTTACGAAAAGCCTTATCGCGTTGGAAATGTTACGTATATTCCAGAAGAAAATGTTATCAGATCGAACATTTAAAAAACTATTCTTTAGGTTTTAAGCATTAATTAAACGATCGATAAATGGTACTAAATATACCAACTCCCTTTGTACAGTCCAAACAATGCTACTTAAACATCAGCACAGATATAAACTAGCAAATCTCTGTCTCAAACCAAGTGAGTATTTTTAAATAATGCGGACATGCATTTACTATTACCTCATTATGCATATAAAGCAGAATTAGTAAACGTGCTGGAGCAGTTCCTTGGTGGAATGTCAAAATCGAGAACTTCAGCATCTACGGGGCCTTTACTCTGTCTGAATGAAAAATTATTGTAATCTCTTTGTCTTCGTCTTTCATGTTTAAAAAAACCTAAAAAAGCTGCGTAATTTACATGGGCACTTAAAACGATTAACAATTTTTTTCCATATCTTATACAGGCAATGTTTTTTATGTGCAGGCTGATTTGCCTGTATGTGGTGCGGGCATCACATTTTCAAAGCTTCCGTTTCTGATTATCGCATATAATTTGTTCAAGCTTTCCTTTTAATTCATAAATAGTACTAATAACACTCCGTCGGGCGCGTCTCGGAACTTGCGGCATCGGGCGCGTTGTATCTGTCAGATACATCTCTATTTTACGTGTTTTCTGGTGATATATATTATTTTAAATATTTTATTTTTATTCTTTTTAGGTCCAGGCTTTTACACCCAGACCTTTCTTTCTTTCTTTTTTTATTTTTTGATATTTTTATTTATTATTTACAAACACTATTACACAGGTTAAAATGTCGTTTAAAAACACGCACACACAATGAAGCATGTTAATACAGTTGAAAAAAAATTTTAAAGTATGGCAGTTGTTATATGGCACAAATAATTACTATCACATAAAAATACATAATATAAAATGACAAAATAAATCAGTTATACTTTAATTTGATTCTAAATTTAAGTTTGGTTTTCATTTGAACATTTCTGGCAAATCATTACTGCATGTTCCAAACAAAAGTATTCAGCACATTTTATGCAGGAATATTGGGTCAATCTACTTTTCTTATTTGTTTGACATGTAGAGCACCTTTTGCGTTTATTTTGGTTACTGGGAACCTTTGCTTTTTTTCCTTCTTCAGTAGTTGGTCTGTAGGTTTGAAGTTTCATTTGCAAATCCTTCGATAAATTGGGTTTAGTCATGCGCCTAACAACTTCTTCATTGACTAAATCCTTCACCAGTATTTTCAAATACTCCCTCCTGTTCTGAACAGTATTCTGATTTCCCAAAAATACAACTAGTCCGTTTATAGCTGAGATATTTAGCATCGAATAAAATACTATCATCGGCCATCGCCTTGTATTGCGAGCGCAATTATAAGTTCCACACATCTTATCGAGAGCATCAACACCGCATTTTGTATCATTATAAAATGTGATTATATCTGGCTTTTTTTCATCTCCAGTGTTTGCATCTATAGAATCATCAAAGTGCATACTTGATACAAGCAAAACATTTTTGCCTCTTTTCGGTACATATGAAACTAAAGTGTAGTTTTTAGAAAAACCAAATAAGCTTGAATGTACTTCTTTTCCTTTAGATTTCACAAAACAGGGAGGTATTTCTTTTTTATTCTTTCTTATTGTTCCAACGTAAGAAAGTTTTTTATCTTTTAGGGCTTTTACAACATCAATAGAAGTAAACCAATAATCTGCGGTGATATTGCGACCGCTGTTGAAAATTGGTTCCGATAATCGCAGAACAACATCTAGTGGGGAATTACTGACACTAAATGGACCTTCGGGCTGTTTTCCGGCATATATTTCTAAATTAAAAGTATAAAGAGTTTTAGCATCAACTGCTGCAAAAATTTTAATGCCATATTTATTTGGTTTTGATGGAATGTACTGGCGAAAAGGGTATCTTCCTCTGAAACCTTCTAATTTCTCATCTATCGTAACATTTTGTCCCACGCTATAACTACGCTTACATTTTCCTACAAACTTCTCAAACATTTCTCTAATAGGTGCTAATTTATCTGTTTTTCTCCTTTCGTTCCTCGTCTCTTTATCATCAAATCTACAACATCTTAGAAGAAATTTAAATCGCTTCAGACTCATTACCGTTCTAAACATCTCAATACCCATTCCATCAGTAGACCACAGTTCTTCCAAAATTTGTCGATTACTTCGCAAATAAAAGTAAACCTATAAATGCTTTTATTTCAATGATATCTGTTAGTCTTGCATCTCTTTCTCTACTAAATAGATCAGAAATTGTAGAAATGTATTTGTAAGTATATTTCACAATTATTTCCAATATTTCATCAGAAAAAAAACAGTTCCAAGAATCGTATATAGTTTTTATACCTTTCGCATTTCCGATTACTCCAGGTAATTTTGTGATAATATTCTGCGATCTAACTTTGACATTTTTTCTTCCGGGCGATTTTGCCCATTTAGTGCTTTTGTCTTTTCCTAAGTAAAAATCACCATTGTTAGCATCATCATCAAGTTTTGAGTCATTATAATCACTTTCATTACTTTCAGAATCCACTTCAAATGTTTCCAAAATATCCACTTCTTCATCATCACTTTCGTCAAATACTTCAGCATTTAATTCCTCATTTCCATCACTAAACAGAATATTATGGACTAGTTCAAGGTCTTTTTTATTATTCAAATCTAAAAAGCGTTTAGCACTCATCATGGGAAAATAAATAAAAAATCTGTAAAAAATCTCGATACTTCTATAAAGGTTCAGGAGACAAACGTTATCGGGCGCGTGTATCTGACAGATACAAATTTTCAAATAAGCTTAAAAATAGGAAATACTCCAAGGTCGTGAGAACAAGTTTGAAGGGACAAAAGCAGAGATTTTGACACTCCTGTATCTGTCAGATCAACGAGCCCGATGGAGTGTTAATCCGAAGAGTAAACTTTATTTATATTATTTTTAATTTTTTGCTTTGATTCGTTGGGAAATGTGCCCTTTAGTTTGAGCATTGCATATTATACTAGTTTATGTTTATTTTATCATACTAGTTAAGTTTCGTTCAGATAAGCATTGAAGAAAATTATCGTACTTTGACTAACTTATTATGGAAAATTAATGACGGAGTGTTCAAGTTTTATTTTATGTAGTTTACATCCTTGAATTTTTTTGTGAACTGAAAATGGATAATTCTGACAACATCAGCCGTGACTATGGAAAGAAACAAGATATTATTGCCGGGACTGGAATGGGAGATTTCGATTTACCTTGTTTTAAATTATATCATACGAATTTGAAATATTAACTAGAATTTGTATCTAGAAATTTCAAGATGTGTAATACATGCGAAATATCAATTTATGGAAAATAAGTTTTCTTTTCATTCTATACTCTGCGAGAAAAGCCAACATTAAAGGGATTTGATTAATTGATCATTCAACGTTAAGTGATAATTATATTAAGTGCTAATTTAATGTAATTATCACTTAACGTTGAACGATTCCCAATTTTTATAATTCTACATACATTCTTAATTTTGGGACAATAAATGATTATTATACATATTTTTTCCATAAATGCAATTTTTTTACAATTTGAGTAATAAAAAAAGTCTGAGGACATGTTTTTTGAAATTTTTTGAACTTGCTAAGTGGTTAAAGTTCGAATTCATTAGAACCTTTTACTAACAAAGGAAATCTAATACTATGAGAGTAATTTAAATCAAAGTCACTGGTATTAAGTGTATTAGATAATTTAGTTCTAAATTTTAGAACATGTTGGAATTAAAAGGAACGAGCAGTTTTAAGGTGCTGGCAAACTAAACAGATTAAAATCGGCTCATGGAAAAAATGCGTCTTGCTTACCACGATAGGGATTTTGGTAAGGATTCGTATTTCCGCACACTAGACGTCGAAACTGTATTCAATAACGCGCCAAGTCTACTGAATTCTCGAATTAGGATTATAATGTTACTTGCAAACCTATGCCGTTGGCACTGAACACTATAGTCGTTTTACCGTGGGTAGTATTTTTGAAATAGCTTCCTTAAAACGTACATTAGGGTAACATAATATCTGATATTTAAGAGTTCGAGCGACAATGAATAATACTGAAGTTTCTAGTACACGAACGCGTCCCGCCTTCTCCCTCCTTGATTGAGGTACTAGGAAATATTCGTTTAATTTTACTTATTTAACTGTAATAAATTCTTATATTGGTCGCGGCATTATTTGTTTACTTTCAAGTTGTTCCTTCTCATTTTTTCCCATGCGATTTACTTTATTTTTGGCCATCTTTATTTTATTGAAAATTAGTGTGGCACTAAAATTAGTCCCCTTTAACTTATTCGCTAACCCAGTATATTATATTATATTCTAACTTTCTACTCTCAGCCGAAAGCTTAAGCCTTGTACTTGACGTCACAGCTTCTTCCAACCACCCACCACCCATGGCGGGTTCTCTCGACGATCGGTGATCTCCATCTTGAGTTTTATTCTGGCTTGGACTGAAATCATTTAGCGAGCGTTTTTACATCATCAGATTTATTGCCATTTATTGAAATGATACATTATTTATCTATCATCTCAACTATGCTAGCCAAAGTACAAGGCTGTTGCGGCAAAGCCATCGAACTATTAAAAATAACATTACCCTTTTTGTGAATGGTATCACTTACGTCTTTGTATTTATAAATGTTCTTGCTTGTACTGTACGTTGTATTTATGTTAGGAAATAAATAGGCATAAAAATACTATCTCCTAATATTTGGTGCCGAAATAACCATTTACGAAACAGGACCTTGAACTTATACTTTCTACTCTTGGATTATTTTTGCTGAATTATTTTACTCCCGACATTAAAGCGTAGTTTTGTTTTGTGTTCTCTACTACTCGAGCAATGGCGCCGACCGCTGAAGCTGTAGACAAAATGACGCAACTGAAACGAAAGCGGAAAGCCGTGCGAAGTAATGTTTCTCGCTTTTCTACTGAAATTGATACTTTGAACGATGATTTCTCAATTGAAAAGATTGAATATATTTCTAATCGCTTAACAGCTGCCTTAAATGATATGAAACTAATAGATAACGAAATTCACAATTTTCTTTCTGACGATGAATACGAAAATGATAATTTGCAGTGTGAAAACTACATAGATACTGGTGAATCCGCAGTTTTCAAAGCACAAAAAATTATTCAGAACAAATTATCGCTAACTGCAAATAATGTTACTGCTTCCAATATGGATACCAATGATTTGGCGATGAAATTTGGCGACCTTTCTACTACAGCGCCTGTGGCTCAATCATATACAGTTAAATTGCCAACAATTAAACTACAATCATTTACAGGAGAAATTGAACAGTGGCAATGTTTTTGGGAACAGTTTAAATCTTCTATAGATGCCAATCCACATCTTTCTGTTATTGATAAACATGTTTTCCTCAGAGGTTATTTAGATGGTGAAGCTAAACGCCTTGTTGATGGAATTAGTGTAATAGGAGACACCTATGAAACAACAAAAAAATTGTTAAAGGAAAGATACGGAAATAAAGATCGAATTATCCAGTCACACTTAGATTACTTAGAACATTTAACTGTTATTCAAGACCCATCTCCTACGCATCTAAATGATCTTTACATAGAATGTAACAGGAGAATTCAAGCTTTAACTGCTCTGGGTGAGAATATTGAAGCATACGGTAGAATCCTAGTGCCAAAAATTATTCGTGCGTTTCCCAATGATATTTGTTGCCGCTGGATTATCTATGCCAAGCGTGAAAAGCTAAATGAAGGTAATATTACTAGACTGATGCAGTTCCTGGCAGAAGAAGTGGAAGGTGTAATTGCAACACAAAGAGTTAAAGGTACGTCTTTTTCTGATCACACCGTAAAGTTCACGGTAGAAAATTTTAGTATCAATTCCAAAACAGTAAATAAACGTAAGAAAATTTCGCCATTTTGTTCATTTTGTGATACTACAGGACATTGGCCTCAATATTGTGAAACTGTTACAGACTATGATACTCGTGTTCAGAAACTTAAAACTTCAAATCGCTGCTTTCTGTGTACTAACCGTGGTCATAGAGTTTCAAACTGCCCAAGAAAAAATACTGCACGATGCACTAAATGCAAGAAAAGGCATCATGTTTCTATTTGTCCTCCTGTTGAAAACAATCAACTGCGGGTAACTAGCAGTGCTGTAAATCACATAACCTTTCCTAAAACTATTTTCACACATTTGCAAACTGCTCGTGTGTATGTTACTGGCCCCACAGGCATTACTAAATTAACACGCTGCATTTTAGATGGTGGTAGCCAAGCAAGTTTTGTTCACACAAACCTCATTGAAAAACTTAAGCTTAAAGTTGTCAGTTCCGCCTCACTTTTAGTTCAAGCATTTGAATCTTTTACTTCACAAGAACAACGTAGATGTGTTCAACTGTCACTTTCAAGTTTGTGGAGCAACCAAACATTTTCGATCTCCGCATTTGAAAGCTCCAATTCCTATACTACACATCCTACTGCTCCACCAGAAATAGTTCACTTTGCTCAGAAGAAAAGATTGAGAATTGCTGATCCACCGGATGACTCTTCACTGCCCATAGAAATACTTATTGGTGGTGATCATTATTGGCAAATTGTTTCCGCAGAAGCTCCAATCAAGCTTTCAGAATCTTTTGTTCTGATACCGTCAGTGTTTGGATGGGTTCTTAGTGGAACAAGAACGCATACTACAATCGCAGACAAGACTTCTGTCCATCAAGTTTGTGTGCAAGTTGAAACTGATTGTTTAAATGATCAGGTACGTCGTTTCTGGGAATTAGACACCATTGCGATACAAGATGCGCAGAAACGAAAAATGACTACTCGCGATGAAGAAATTTTATCAGAATTTCACAAAACTTACAACACTGAGGACAATCGAAGAATTGTGTCTCTACCTAAAAAGCCATTGCTCACACCTTTGCCTACAAACAAAATTATAGCGGAAAACAGATTTCATTCTCTTCAAAAAAGACTTGCATCTAGTGATGTGTTCAAGACACAATATGACAAATGCATGCTGAATTACATTGAACAAAAACATGTTGAAGTATGTTCCATAGATGAATCCAATGAGAAGTCAGTATATTACCTTCCTCATCATGCTGTAAGAAAGAAAACGCAATCTGAAACCAAGTGGAGGATTGTGTTCGACGCTTCCTCGCATGCTCCAGGAATGCCTTCACTGAACGATATCTTGGAAGCTGGCCCGAATCTTCTTCCTGAAACTATTGGTTGTCTACTAAGGTTTCGATTGCATGAATTCGCTGTTACATGTGATGGTAAGCAAGCTTTCTTACAGTTGTCACTACATAAAGACGATAGGAACATCACAAAATTTTTTTGGTACAAATTACAATCTGATTCATCTCAACCTACTACCTTTACAGATGAAATAACTGTTTATAGATTTACTCGTTTACCATTTGGTCTTACTTGCAGTCCGTTTTTACTCTGTGCTGCCACACGAAAATTGGCTGCAAGACATATCACAGAATTTCCATTTGCTGCATCAATGATAGATAAACATCTCTATATGGATGACTTTCTTGCTAGTATGGAAACTGAAACACGCATTATAATGCTATATCACGAGATCAAGAATTTAATGGCTCTAATGAAACTGCCTATGGAAAAATGGGCTACAAACTCTTTGAAACACAAAGATGTACTACAAACACATGAAGAATCTCACAAAACGGAAACAACCGTCTTAGGTATTGGCTGGAATACAAATTCTGATACTTTGAAGAATGCATTCAAGACTTCCCTCTGTGTTTCTACCCCAGACAAACCACTTACAAAGAGATGGTTACTCCGCTGCATTGCTAGTTTTTATGATCCCTTAGGACTTTTTTCACCATTTACTATCCTTGGGAAAATCTTATTCCAAGATACATGGATTCTTGGAATCAAGTGGGATGAATTACTACCTGCTAATTTATCAACTTTATGGTATGCAGCTGTAAAAGAACTTGATGACATTTGCTCCCTTCAAATTCCTCGATGCATAGGCATTTCATCACATGTTCCCTTTGCTATTCATGTGTTTTGTGACGCATCTGAACGTGCCTATGGTTCAGTTCTCTACATTGTTACTTTTAAAGGTGACCAAACGAATGTGCATTTAGTGTGTAGTCGCAACAAACTAGCTCCTATAAAGAAAGTTACCTTACCTCGTTTGGAGCTCTTAGCGGCCCTAATGGGAGCACGTTTGTTACAATATTTCTGTGCTGAAACAAATATATGTTCGTCGAATGCAACATTATGGAGTGATTCTCAAGTTGTCTTAGGGTGGATACGCAGTGACCCCAACAAGTGGAAAACTTTTGTTAGCAACAGAGTAACAGAAATTATTTCCTATACTAATCCTTCACAGTGGAGACATTGCCCTGGCAGAGACAATCCAGCTGACAAACTTTCTCGAGGTGTTTCACCATCAACACTAAAAAACCTAAAAATTTGGTGGAACGGCCCTCCATGGTTAGTCAAATCTCCAGAATATTGGCCTCATTCTGATACTATCTCTACAGATTACAGTCATAACTTAGAAAGAAAGAAAGAAAAAGTTAAGACCCTTCACATCGTATCTACTCAACCAATCATAAATGCTACAAACTACAGTTCTTACTTTAAATTGCTCCTGGATTTTTCGCTTTATTCACAACTGTAGGAAACAAGAAAAGTTAGTGGGTGAGTTACTTGCCACAGAATTAAATCAAGCTCGTATTTATTGGATACAGACCGTTCAAAAAAATCCTTTCCTTCAGAATATGAAGCTCTGTTGACAGGAAAATCACTCCCTAAGAAATGATGGATAAAAAACTTTAACCCCTTTTTCAAGAAAAATGTTATACTTCTTGGTGGTCGACTACAATTTTCTGAATTATCTCATGCTGAAAAACATCCCATATTATTGGAAGGTTCTCATCATTTTACAACCTTACTGATACGCCAAACACATTTACGAATGCATCATCTCGGTGTTCGGATTGTACTTTCTCAGCTTCGTTCAGAATATTGGATATTAAGAGCAAGGCACGCCATTAAAAAGGTGTTAAAGACTTGCCTTCCATGTAAAGTACTGAAACAAAAGAGAAGTGAACAGATAGAAGCTCCATTACCAGCTGAGCGAATTCAAAAGTCATCTCCTTTCGAAACTACCGGAATGGATTTTACTGGACCACTCTACGTAAAAAATAACAACTTCGTTACAAAAGCTTACATTGTCATCTTTACATGTGCTACAACCCGAGCTATCCACTTAGAATTAGTTTCCGATCTGCGTACTGACGTCTTCCTACTTGCATTACAACGTTTTGTCTCTAGACGTTCACTTCCTCATACGGTGTATACTGATAATGCCACAACTTTCTGTGCTGCGGACAAAGAGCTGAAATTATTCTGGGATACTATATCTTCTGCCAAGGTACAACAATTCTATGCCCACCACAACATCAAATGGAAATTCATCGCCCCACGAGCGGCTTGGTGGGGAGGATGGTGGGAAAGAATGATAGGCTCAATTAAGCAATGCCTTCGGAAAACATTAGGTAAGGCTCTTTTGGATGACGCTGGTTTGATCACTGTATTATGTGATATTGAAGCCGCTCTTAACAGTAGACCGATTGTCCATGAATATGGAATAAAAGATGACTCTGAGGAAGCTTTAACACCCTCGCACTTCCTCATAGGAAAGAAATTAACTACTATTCCTTCCAGCCCCACAAATCCTGAAACAAATTTAAATCGTATGTGGAAGAATCGTCAACATTTGATGGACTCCTTTTGGAAAAGATGGCAAAAGGAATATCTGATGGACTTGCGTACATTTCATCAAGTGCGGAATCCATCTGAAACAAATAAAATCCGTAAAGGGGACATTGTCCTACTACAAGAAGATGTTAGACCTCGCCACACTTGGAAAAAGGCACGTGTCGAGGAGCTAATCCTTGGCCGCGACAAGAAAGTCCGTACTTGTGTTCTACGCATCAATGGACATACCATTACCCGACCGGTGCAGCTGGTCATCCCCCTGGAGGTTGACCAGGGTGGGGAGGATGTTGCGGCAAAGCCATCGAACTATTAAAAATAACATTACCCTTTTTGTGAATGGCATCACTTACGTCTTTGTATTTATAAATGTTCTTGCTTGTACTGTACGTTGTATTTATGTTAGGAAATAAATAGGCATAAAAATACTATCTCCTAATAAATGCTATTGCTTTTGATTAAAAATACACACAAGACCGAACAAAAGTCCTGACGCCTGCACCACCTGACCTGTCCAGCAAAGTCATTTATACTTTTGCTACTCAGCCGTCTAGATGTAAGCTTTGTAAAACTTTCCAGTATTTTAAAACTTGGATCATCAACGCCAGCTATCGCTCTGAATGGCAGTCTATTCTGAGTGTGGTGATATGAAATGAGGAGTTTGTATCCGAGAGAAAGAGAAACATGTTTAAAGTCCGAAATATCATATTATTTATCAAATTATCAATTTAATATTTGTTCCAAGGCAACTAAAAATTTATAAATCTGAAAGGGAAATAAATATAAATAAATTTAATACTTACCGAAAAATTCTCCGGAAGCTCAGAATTAAAGCAGTAGTGGCTAAATTGTCTGCAAAAGTCTCCCCTCAGAGCAGGACCACAATCATCAGGATTCTCTGAGCAATACTTTTCTCTATTTATGCTGAAAAGAAAATTAAAAACGATTGAAATTTTCACGATAAGATTTCAAATCAGGATAAAATTTGTAGCACTTGTTTAGATTTGGAGAAGAAACACACAAATAAATTCAAACCTTTTGAGGAAAATATTATGGTAGGACCTTAAATGGAATCTCATAATAATTTAATCTGCATTCTCATTTACTGTACTTTATAACAAATAAAAATATGCAGTATTTTTCAGAAAATGGATTTATTATGAGAATAATTTATAAACTAGCAGTGAAGATCTTCCAAACTGGAAAGTGAAACTAGTTTGAAAATATATAAATATACATAATTAAAAAAAAATTGCAAGGTTGGAAATTTTAACGATCTCCCCAAAAAGGATTTGTTAAGGATTTTTACGCTAACGCTGAGCTCGCAATCGACAAGTCTGTTGTTGCACTTAGTCCTTCCTGCTAACCCTTCTCTTTTTGTTTTTTTAGCTTTATGATTAAGCACCGTTCTCTTCACACTTACGTTATACACAGTCCAACAGTAAATGAAAAAAAAAATTAAAAACAGCATAGTAGCACACGTTTAGAATTCCCGATGAAGTGTTAAGTGATGGCAGACATTTTTCTATTTTTTCAGCCTTTCCTCAGTTCATAATATCCGTTTTCAATTTTCTTAGTAGGATGGCTTGCAAAACAATTTTTGGTTTTTTTATTAGTGACGTTTTGTGTGTTAACTTTATTTATTAAACATCACTTCTTGGCATATACGCCACATAAAATGTTTTACCACGTACAGTACTGCCGCCGCTAAATATCACTAAATATTTACAAAATATAAATAAAAATATAAATATTTTTATTTGTTTAAAGATGAAAATTCAGAATTCAAAATTCATGCTTCGATGTGCACATTTCCAGGACTACGTTAGTTAATACAGAAAATATTTTGATTTTTCTACTAATAAACTTATAAACTGAAACTCCAACATATCTCAAAAAGATAAAAGAAAAGGTTTTAATTTTCCTACTCATAAACTTATAATCTGGAACTCCACCATACCTAAAAAAATTACTGCAAATACTATTATTAACCAAATTAGCAGAATTAAACAAGTTGGCACTGAATTAGAAACACAAAAAGAAGAAACTCTAGTTCTCATCAAAATTTTAAAAGATAATGAAATTCCTTCAAAATTCATAAATAGTCTTTTAAAGAAATCAGGAGTATTCTACACCCTATAATACCTTTCAAAATTATGAATTTTTTATCTGATAGCTCCAAAAGGGAAGGATAAAGAAGAATGTTTTAAAAAGTTTATAGGATTTTTTTGAATTACTATTCTGCTCCTAACACGGGCCATATATATATTCAAAGTAGTCATGATAAGCCCATGACGTGAAGACTTTTTACTTTTCTAACAAACGTTCCTTTACTTCCTTTTTCTAACTTTTTTCTGTAGTTTTAAAAAATTAAAAAAAATATATAAAGTTAAATTTAAGGATTTTTCTGTCATTTCTACAATACAATTATTAAAAACTGTTTGACCACTTTTTAGGCACCTTTTTGAGTCTACTATTTTTAAAGAATAATTGATTTTAAAATTTAATTAAAGCTTTACAATGAATGATGTTCTTTTTTCTCGTTTTTGTTTTAAAAGAGTCAGAATTTACTTTATTTTCTTTCAGTTCATAAGTAATCTTATTCTTCGTCAAAATTAGAAGAATTTTTCGTTTATATTTTAAAGTTGCTCTTTTGGTTTCAAAATATCATCTTTTGTTCCAATCTTTAGCCTTTTGAGCGATTACTTTTTTGCCAATGCTTTTTAATTTCGCCAATGAAGCAAAAAGGCAAACCTGTAAGTTACTTCTGTAAAAAAATTTCCCATTTCGAATGTAGCAATGTTTCGAATGTAAAATGAATGAAAGGGCTGGAAGTTTTAATTTCTTATTGTGAATTTTAATTACGTCTTTACAACTAAGTTTTATAATTTCACTTACGTTTTAAATACATTGGATTATTTTCTAGGTTTAAAGGAAAAAATTTTGATTTATTTTTTTTTTGCTGAAGCATTTTATTATTACACTTTCGTTTTCAATTCTTTAAGTGAAATAAAATTCTCTTTATTAAGATGCAAGATTCTAATTAAAATTTACTTTTTCCCTTGCTTTGGGGAAGGGCCAGAATTTTCGGGTGTACTATTATAATTAAAATACATTGAAATAGTTCATCGGCTAATTCTGGATACAGAGAAGCAAGGATTTTTGTAGGAGAGAGATTTCAATTGATTTCAATGTTCCTTTACCCTGATGAAGTGGCATTGAAGTTGATTGAATTCCTCTTCTTTTGAATTTTTTAAATTTAAATTTCATAAATTTTTTGCATTGGAGTGTGTTTGTTTAAAAGTTTTGGTTTTAACAATTTTAAAAATTCTTTGTTGCATTGTAGGATTATTTGAAATTTATTAATTATGAATTTCAATGTGTATTTCTAATAATGGAGAAATATTGATCTGTGATTGGATCCATAGAGTAAGGACGGGTAAGGACGTTTGTGGACATATTATATATATTTGTATGTGATATGGGCATTGGAAATGATGAAACATAGCAATCAGAGTCCGGATGTTGTCGTTGAAGTGGAAGGCAGCCGAATGGATGACACAGAAAAATTTCACTTTAAAAGCTCCACATCTTTATTCAATTAAAATGGCAGCTCATTTTCTTTAGGCGAAGATCTTCGGATCACGTATTCAACAACTATTTAAATAGAAATAATAGTAAATTTAGAACCTTGACGTCATAAATATTTTTGACAAAGGGAAGACGAAGAGACAGAACTAAGCGTTCATATAGTAGGCAATGGCAGGAAGCAATCTGACGAAAAATGGCGCGTAGAGTTATTTATAGTAGCGGTTATATAACAGGCCAGAGAGTTCTCGAAGGTTTTAGTCTAGAGGGAAGATCCTGAAATTGCGGAAAGTTAATATTAGAAGTTGCCTGTTCGCGTAGAGCAAAGCCATCGTATTTTTTATATTTTACATATATAATGTCCACAAACGTCCTTACCCGACCTCTATTTTCGAAACTGTTGATTTTAGGCATATAGAAATCCCTATTAAAAATATTTTAAATGAAGCAAAGATTCATATTTTCATATTCAAAAATTAAAAAAAATAATTTGTTATAAATTACGAAATCTAACTTTTTACACGTTCCTCAGGTCAGCATATCTAATTTAGGAAACTTTTGTACTCATTATAAAAAATAAAACACAAAGCCCTTGACTCCCGTACAACAAAAACTGATCGAGAGTTTTGAAGTTAAAATGGAGAATGATATTTAGGGACCGTACACAAATTGAAGACGTAAATGGTGCATTTGAAAGTAAGTAAAAATAAAATAAGGTTTCTGATCGTTAAGAGATTACCCGACGAGCATCTCTATGCAGATTAATGTGAAAAATATTGAAAAAGTTGTTATACACAATGACGAGCTAGAAAGGAGCTCTACCGAACTGATACGTTAATTTGTTGAAAAAATATTTGGCTGATTCTACGCATTCAAAAAATAATATACGTATGTATCAATCAAATTTAGTTTCTTAATTCTCTATGAATAATATACCAAACATAATAAGGGTAAATTTTTGGTTGCCGAAGCCAAATGTTCTGGGAAGATTTATTGCCCTTCTGCTATTTTTCTTAGGAATGCTGTATTTCGGAATGAACTTTTCTGTCGCACCGTAATGCTTTCACCAAATTTGCAATTTATAATTAGATTTGAAATATGTTAACTGCGAAATTTATTTTTTCGTTGTCTGTGTCAGGAGCTTCTTTTTAATATCTCACATATAGTTGCAAATTTCTGTCAGAACTGAATTGAAAAATATGTAAAACTTCAGTTTCGGATCTCGTATAATTTATACTTTAATACGATACGTAAACACTACTATATTATACGTTGCTGCAATGTTTTCTTAAACTTTTATCTATCCAAAGTTCTTAATTTGTAATTAGCGGAAAAATTGCCACGCGAAACATGATAATTATTGAGACGTTTATTTGCGCCCTTCGAAAATCAACTAGACAAGCCGTATTGCATAAAATTGACTGCTGCTATTCTACAACAAAACGGACTCAAAAGTTTCTTATATTTTAGACAAATGCTTTGTAGGATTAAGTTTGCTTAATATACATTTCAGTTGTTTCATATCACTTCTTAAATTATAATACGAAATAACAGGCACAGATTTGTTTTATGAACTTTTATAAAGCAAATATTGACTGAAATATTACGAGTTCATGTGCGTCATTAATATGTATTTTTTATGAAAATCATAAATCAATATTCATAATCAAATCAAGATTCGGTGGCCATGTCCTTCATGTGCCCATGTGCTTCATTGTTTCTCAATTCCTTTTTTTGATCCCCGAAATCGACCATTTGGATTCGGGAAGCAAGGCAATGAAATTTTAGAAAGACGCAAGTTCACGCTGCTTGCCGGATATTGTTACTCTCTGCATCTTTTAACTGCCTATATACAGCCATTCAGCAGTTATATTTTTACTATAATATGTTTCTAAATCTGCAAACTTGTATGTATTCTTTTCGTAATCATTGAACATGCAGGCTTCAAAGACCTTTCTTTAAGTAGACCAAGATTTTTGAAAAATCTGAACGAACGTCATGAAATATTGCCTGTATGAATGTAACGCAAAGAACACTGCTGGCCACCCAAATTGCAACACCAAGAAAGACAAGAGATAACACAACAAAATTTATTTAGTAGATAACATGTTGACCAAGTATCAAATGATTAAATTTATAGACTTCTGTGAAGTGTGGTTCCTTCCAGAAGCAGTGGCCAGAGTAACCGCCATTGTTGGAGGTCACCGCTGCCACACGCCTCGGCACTGATTCAAAGAGACTTTGGATGCGTTCTTGGGGTACAGCAGACCAAGCAGCTTCCGCACGTTGCCAAAGTTGATCTGGTGTGGCAGCTTGGGATGTAATCTGGGTCAATCGTTCAGCAACCATGGACCCCATGTTTTCTATCGGCAAAAAATCCGGAGAGCGAGCCGGCCAGGGAAGCAATTCAATCTGGCGATTGACGAAGAACACTTGGGCAATGCGTGCCGCGTGTGGTCGCGCATTATCCTGTTGAATTATTGCGTATTATGGCTGTGGGCAAGCCCTGAAGGTAAAGAAGGACAACAGGCTCCAACACCTCAGAGATATAGCGCTGGCTGTTTAAAGTACCGGCAATGCGTACTAGAGAAGTGCGAGAGTGATATCCAATACCGCCCAATACCATAATATCCGGTGCAGGTCTAGTGTGGCGCTGCATAAAGCAGCTGTTCAGCATCCTCTCTACCACGGTGTCTCCAGACTCGAATCCGACCATCGTGGTGTTGCAGACAGAAGCGTGACTCGTCAGTAAACACAGTTTCATTCCATTCTGCCGTCCACAGCCTTCTTTCATTGCACAATTGGTGGCGGAGACGTCTGTGGTTCTGCGTCAAGGGTAGAAGAAGCAATGGAGGTCTTGCGGACAGACTAATCTGCTGTAAACGGCGTCCAATGGTACGCGCAGACACTGGATGATGCCTTATAGACTGAATGTGCTGTGATATATTTCGTGATGTGATTGAGCGATCCGTCACTGCCATGCGCACAATGTTCCTGTCATCACGTGAAGTGGTGTACTGCGGGGGATTCGATCGAACACGTCGGTCCTCCTGCATCCAACGGTCACATATCCGCATTATAGTTGTTTGGTTTCGTCCAACACGACTGCCGATCTCCTTGAAAGATAATCCACACTCTCGGTAGGCCACTGTCCTTCCTCTGTCGAACTCGGATACTTGATCAAACGATGATCGCTGTTTACCACGAGGCATAATTGATCGTTTTTTTGAAAAAACCACAAGAAAAACACAATTGCCGAACTTGAAATCGTCGAAAACTCCAAGCCTTAAATAGCGCTTTGGAATGGCGCCACAGGAGCGCGTGATGTGCGCCTGCGCTGAAATTCTAGTCATTTGCATATCTCACCTCCGCTAATGCATGTTGTAAATTTCATGTTATTTGCATGCTTTCTTCAGGGTGTTGCATCTACGGTGGCCACAAGTGTAATTTCCCATAAATTTCTTGTTTAAGATTATAGCGTTTCTGTTGCACTTGGATAAAAGTCCCGAAGACCCTGCTAGACAAATAGTCTACATGTTATGTAACTAAGAAAAATACTGAAAAAGTTAAAGTAACTTTTTTATTTAGTGTTAATATACCAGAACAGGCACAACTTGTGCTACAAACGAAACTACCACTACATATGAATATTTAAAATAATACACCGGACAATAAATTCAAACGTTGATAACATAGTCTAAAATTACACACTAAACATGCAAAAAATAAGCTGGCTCAGATATTTTACTGGCGCATAATTTAAAACATCGGCTAGCGAGATGCTAAAGCTGGAATACTGAGCTTTTGAGCAGAAGTGGCGCGAATAGTAACAACAAGACGTGGTTGCAATAAGATCTAAGCTACAGATTCAAAATCCTGAGCTTAATATACAAAATCTAATTTGCATTCTGGTGAAGAATGCGGAAAGGAGAGAGAAATTACTTTTTATAACTTTTTCAGAATTGTTCCATTTTTCTCTTATCTCTTTTGAGAACTTTTATTTCTCATAAAAACACTTGTCACGACGGAGTGTTCTGTGCATGTTTTTGGCAAACATCTTAAGGTAACTCTTTAAAGTCCTTAAGTCCTGATCTGGAACAGGGAGCTGAAAGCAGCTTTGTTCTAGTTGTAGATACTATGATATACGTGGTATAATAACTGCACTTGAAAGGGATTTAAAATCCTCTTTTATTAAATCAATATTATTTACAAAGCACTTCCCAACTCGGGAGGGATACAGAGAGTAAAAGACCACACTTGGGCCTAAATTAACAATCAGATAAATTTAAACTAAAACTAAATAGAAATTTAATTAATCTTTGCTCACAGAACTAATCGCGGAGTTGGCCTCTAACTAAATGGTGCGTAGCAAGAAATACTAATACTAGCGCACTTCAATTTATTTCAATACGCAATCACGTAGCAAGCACTATGGCTTAGAATTTAGCTGCTATCTGGTCAGACGAACGTCGAACAGAATGACCGTGATTTGAGACTAAAAGCTCTCTCACACTGAGAGGTTTCTACCTCTGGTTTAAATAGTACTTGGCTCTACTTCAAATTAGCATACGCTAAAAACGCGCGCTTCTTCTGACGGGAAGTTGAAACTGAGAAGAGATAGAAAGATTTAAATTAAAATAAAACTTTGTTAGTTTAACTAAAACCTTACATACTTCTCGCCAGAATTGCGGTAGTTAAACTACTGTGGTCCAAACGAACCATGCTGAAACTCGCAATTCTAAACAAATAGTCAAAATTTAACTCTTCTAAACTTAGGCCAACCCTTACAAGGCAATATCTGTTTGTGAAAAATACAGACAAAACTTGCTTGATACAACAGTCTCCAATATTTTTTTTTCATCTAAGTCTTACTCCTTCCAGCAAAATCTGGAAGGAAAGGAATTTTAGTACAACATAATAACAGTAAATTTCTAGGTAACATTCTTTATTTTTACCCGTGTAAATTCGCACACACATATTATCATTCAAGCACAATTAAATTCTTCCCCCAATGCTCTCTCACCGGTGTTGGATGAAAAGCAAACCGCGATTGCGGGTTTTCTGTGTTCGGGGGTGTTCAAATCTCCAACCTACGATCGACTAACATTAGTTAGAACTTGACATACGAAACCTCAAAAGACGCCCTATAACCAGCTAATCCTAAGGTTCTCACTAGCTTTATGTCTAACGCTTTAAGTGTATTTGGTGGAGAGCCTAATTAACACTTGCATTCTAACATTATTCGATCTTTAACTTTTCATGCATACATTTCGCAGTTTGCACACAGCATTCACATTAATATTGCACTTAACGTGCATTGCTAGCATAATATTATTATTTGTTACATTTCATAACACATTAACAATTTCATAGCAGTCATGAAATACAAATATAGGTTAAATTTCTAAGTTTACAGCAAGTGCTTCCTATTCCTTTCTCAAGGTACTTTCTTGAAATATCAAATTACATTGAAATAGTAGTCCACAGACTAAATCGTGTTTTTCAATTTTCCCGATTTTCATTCTAGACATTTTACAAGTCTTTCGACAAAGCATAGTACAAAATCATTTAGTTAAAATTTTTTTTTCAGCAATTCATTGCTTTTAGAAAATTAATCTATTTACAATGCTTCAGAATCTACTTTACAAACATTAAGTAATTTTAAGTCTTTGCAGAGTTACAATTTTTAAGCGAAAACTATTTTCTTTCAAGATAAGTGCTTATCGCCCACTTGGCGTAAAACTCAACCTCGCTTGAGGTAAAATCGACCCTTCAACTTGCAGTACACTCGAAAATTAACTAAACTTTTGAATAAGAAATGCTACTTATCTTGTTGTGGTCAGCCATTCTTTTCTTGGCCCAATCCTTGAAAGTTGGATGAGTTGAAGTTTGGGCCAGTTTCCTTGACTTTGGTTGTTGGTCCTTGCCAGCTTGTTCATCTCTTCTTCTTTTACAATTCCGTCGTTGTATCCTGGGGTACTTGCGCTGGGGAGGAGGTTGCTCTGCTGGGCGTTTGCTGAACTGGGCCCTTCCCTCCTGGTTCCTGCTGCATTCGGGACGTTGATTCTCCACCTGCAACCGAGGCTGCTTGCTTCTCAGGCACCTCTCCGATGTTTCCGCAGTTCTCTTGGGTACGTTGGGCTTTCCTTGCCCATTCTGCTTTCGTCTCTTGGTCTGCTCGCAGGTCCGTTCGTAGGTTTGCTCACCTGCGTCGTCAGTCTTCCTTTTAAATCCGCATTTTTGGTTCTTATTTGTTCTACTTTGTTGAGTGGGAGCTTTCTTTTTCTGACTTTTCGATGCCATTTTTGCTGGTTCCTGCTGTTTTCGCTGAGGTAAATCTTCCGTGCGAATACGTTGGCTCGGATCCTGAAAAAAATCTTTAAATACTGCCATTTTATTTCGGTTATAATAGGGCTTGATTTGGTCCACATTCGCCGTAATTCTTTGCCCATCATTTCTTTTTAATATAACCACTGCCTGTGTAACTTTCTCAATTATGAAAGGGCCTTCAAAACGCGGAAAAAATTTCCCCACCTTTTCTTCTGGGGCATTTGACAAGTTATGTTTTATTTTCAGAACTTCATCTCCCACATTGTACTTGACCCCTCTTCGCTTTTCGTCATAATATAATTTTTGTTTTCTCTGGGACATTTCTATATTTCCCGTCGCTTCTCGTATCAAATTTTTAACGTCACTCATTTTAAATTCTTCTGCCCTTTCCTGGACAAAGAAAAGTTTATCTAAGGGTGTCAAAATTTTTCTTCCAAGAAACAGTTCAGCGGGTGTTTTTTGTGTAGTATCGTGTTTGGCGGTCCTAAGGGCAAATGCAAATTCATTTATATGGCTATCCCAGGTAGAGTGATAATTCTTCACATAATTTCGAATTATTTTCAATACATTTCTATTAACCCGTTCCGCTATGTTTGACTGCGGACGATACGGGACCATCTTTAGATGACGTATGCCCAGTTTTGCACACATTTCCTCAAAATTATTACTAACAAACTGGGGACCATTTTCGGAAATAACTTTTAGGGGCGCCCTGTATTTTAAAATATACTTATTTAGAATTGAACCTACTACAATTTTTGTAGACGCGCGTTTTAACGGAATCAACTCTAACCATTTGCTAAAATGGTTCACTATAACTAAAAGATATCGGCTTTTGTTAACTTTACTTCAAGGATAAGGTCCCAATAAATCGATGCCTATTATTTGATTTGGGAATTCTGATTTAATACTATTTAGGAACCCGGCCGAGCGGAAATTAACATAATTATTTAATTGACATGTTGGGCACGATTGGACATACGCCCTAGTAATCTTTTGCAGTTCTGGAAAGAAAACTGCCTTGCGAACTGTTTGGACAGTTTTTCTTATACCTAAATGGGCCGAAATGGCACAATCGTGCAACTCCTCTAATACATTCAATCTAATGCTAGCTGGGATAACCGGTCTATATTCATGGTTCTCATTAGTCTTTTTCGTATAAAATAACAGTCGGTCAATTATTTCGTAATTTGCGGCCCTATTTCTTATCGGCACAATATCCGGATGACTGAAATTCTCAGGGTGGGCCACATAATTGTATATATTTTTGAACTCCGGATCTTTTCCCAGTTCGGCTATTACTGTTTCACGAGAATCTAATACTTTGGATGTCAGCATGGCTATCTTAATTATATTTCCATTTTCATCTAAGTTAATTCTGCTTACAGCATCTGCCACAACATTTTCTTTTCCCGGCGTATGTTTAATTATTAGATTATATTCCTGCAGTTTGAGAGCCCACCTTATTAATCTGGGTGATAAATTTTTTCCAGAATAGAGTCTAGTGACCGCCGCGTGGTCGGTATATACAGTTACTGGAGAACTTCCAAAGAACACACGAAATTTCTGTACTGATGCTAACACTGCGAGAGTTTCTCTCTCTGTTGCGGAATAGTTTCTTTGGGTTTCATTTAATGTTCGGCTGAAAAAAGCCACGGGCTGACCATTTTGGGAAAGCACTGCACCAATCGCGAAATCTGAAGCGTCCGCTGAAATCTCTAATCCTTTATCCCCTTCTGGAAATTTTAAGACGGGAGCTTGAGTCAATGCGTCTTTCAATTTTTGAAACGCCAAGTTGGCTTCTGCTGACCACGAAAACCTAGCTTTCTTTCTTTTCAACTTTAGCAGCGGCTCAGCTATTTTTGCAAAGTCTTTAATGAAGGACCGATAGTATGAACACATCCCAAGAAACGACGATAACTTCTTCGCTGTTTTAGGAACAGGATAATTTTTAATAGCTATTATTTTTGACTGATCCGTTTCGATTCCCTTTTGGGAAATTTTAAATCCTAAATAGAGTAACTCTTTTGCGGCAAATTTACATTTGGACGCATTTATCTTTAAACCAGCTTCATTTAACAATGAAAACACTTTTCTTAAACCTTGCAAGTGTTGTTCTAGATTACTATTTGTAATTATAATATCGTCTAAATATATGAACGTGCTTTTACCAAGGACCGGTCTTAAGACGATGTCCATACATCTTTGGAACGTTGCCGGCGCGCCGGATAAACCAAAAGGCATTCTAAGAAATGCTTAGGTGCCAGACTTAGTTATGAACGCGGTTTTGTGGACGTCTTCGGGTTTTACCCCAATCTGAAAATAGCCACTCGTAAGATCTAACGTAGTCATGTATTTTGTAGACGAAATATTTCGAATTATCTCTTCGATTATCGGCAACGGATATACGGGATATTTTGTGACGGAATTTAACTTGCGATAATCTGTAGCAAAACGCCACCGCTTCGGGTGCGTAATCGGATAATCATTATATTTTCTGCACAGGACAACGGGGCTAGCATAACTGCTAGAAATTGGCGTGATGATTTTATTCTTTAACATCTCTTTAATATGATATTCAATTATTTCTTCTTTGACTTTATCGTAGCGGTAGGGCTTTTGCCTAACTGGCTGAGCTTCCCCCGTTTCAATATCATGATTTACGACCTGTGTGAAAGCCGGTACATCGCTAAATAAATTCGAAAAGTCACTTACGAGGCCGTGGAGTTTTTCTTTTTCTTCTGCCGGTAGATGCTGCAAGTCCAGCTGCGGGGGCTTATCATTTTTGGTTTCTATTGGTTTCATATGTAACGTCAACTCTCCCCCTTTGAAATCAATTTTTGCTTCTGCCAAACTAAGAAAGTCCACAAATAATACATGTTTGCTAGTTTCGCACAATATAAAATAAAAGTTTTACCTGCTCGTCGTTGATACGCGCGAACAACGGTACTTTGCCTAAACAGACACTTCTCTCCTTGGGCCGCTATGACATCCGTGTCTCTTGCACTATAAATTCTGTAACGGCGAAAGTGCTTCTTGAAAAATCTTTCTGATATAAACCTGCTCCTGTATCTAAGAGAGCCGTCGCCGGTATGTTGTTAATTAGAACTTCAATCTTCGGTAAACTCAAATTCTTCACTACCGCGGTGTTTAAATAAATTGTGGAAGGGTTTTGCGCACAAGCGCCTGGCCCCAGCCACCACCCCTGTTCTTATTGGTTGCCGTTTATGACGTCAGGTTGAAGAGATTTTATTATCGGTTTCGTGTAAGTTATGTGAACTTTTTTGGTCTTGGTTATGTTTTGTATAAATGTGAATTTGTGGAATGTAACAGAGTATTTGCAATTAAAGCAAGCTTTTAGAGCGCAAAATTGCCGCTGGGAATTCATTTCGTCACTCTATGACATCACAAGTAGTGTCCAATAAGAGCTTGGGGTGGTGGCTGGGGCCAGGCGCTTGTGTTTTGCGCTGCTTCGGACTTCTTCACCTTCCTCGACGAAATCCATCTTAGTTTAAATTCTTCCTATTGTGGTTGCCCTCGGCATCTTTGCTTGTTCTTCTATTGAATTCCCTTCGTTCGCCGTTCGATTTAGGAGACACATCTTTCTTCGGCCATTGCTTCGCCTTATTCCCGTAACTTTGATTTTGCTTCTGCTGGGGTCTTGGCGAACTCCACTGACTTCTTCGCTCAAATTGGCGTCGTCGCTCGTTGTCGGCTGTTCTTTGGCTTTCAAATTGTACTGCGAGCTCAAATAATCTGTCTAACGTCGTTGTGTTTCTTAGCTCGATGAAATCTTGAACTTGGGGCAGTAGCCTAGGAAGTATAATTTGAATAACTTCAGGATCCGGGCGACTTCCATACAAAAGCTTGAAAACTTGAATTTTTCTCAAAATAAAATTAGACAAATCTTCTATTCTTTCTTGGTATTGACTAAAAAGCTCCGCTTCCAGTCTGGCTCGATCTCGTACTACAGGAAATGCTTTCACCAAGGAATTTTTGAAATTTTCATACGTATATGTGGGGCTTCCTGGTTCCCCCAAGAGATTCTTTCCAATGCACTTGAACCAACTTAGCGCTTGGCCCTTTAAAGCGCTGGTAGCAAGAGCGACTTTCTGAAATTCGTGAACTAGATATAGCATGAAGTGGGAGTTTAGCTTTTCCAGGAAATTAATTACGACTGTCTTGCCCTCAAAACTTGCCGCTGGCTTCATGGCTGCTCGCATGGTTTGTACGATGTAGCCAAATCCTTCTAGGCCAGGAGGTGCTATCTCAGGATTCTGGACAGGTACAGCAGGTATCTCAGGTTCGTCTTCTTGTCTTTGAGGCCATCCCCTTATTTTTCTTCGGGCGCCAGTGTCAGGACTGAGTGTTCTGTGCATGGTTTTGGCAAACATCTTAAAGTAACTCTTTAAAGTCCTTAAGTCCTGATCTGGAACAGGGAGCTGAAAGCAGCTTTGTTCTAGTTGTAGATACTATGATATACGTGGTATAATAACTGCACTTGAAAGGGATTTAAAATCCTCTTTTATTAAATCAATATTATTTACAAAGCACTTCCCAACTCGGGAGGGATACAGAAAGTAAAAGACCACACTTGGGCCTAAATTAACAATCAGATAAATTTAAACTAAAACTAAATAGAAATTTAATTAATCTTTGCTCACAGAGCTAATCGCGGAGTTGGCCTCTAACTAAATGGGCTCGTAGCAAGAAATACTAATACTAGCGCACTTCAATTTATTTCAATACGCAATCTCGTAGCAAGCACTATGGCTTAGAATTTAGCTGCTAGCTGGTCAGGCGAACGTCGAAGAGAATGACCGTGATCTGAGACTAAAAGCTCTCTCACACTGAGAGGTTTCTACCTCTGGTTTAAATAGTACTTGGCTCTACTTCAAATTAGCATACGCTGAAAACGCGCGCTTCTTCTGACGGGAAGTTGAAACTGAGAAGAGATAGAAAGATTTAAATTAAAATAAAACTTTGTTAATTTAACTAAAACCTTACACACTTTCTACGTAACTCATGCAAGTAACAAATCATGGAATTAAGAGATCACAGAAATTTTATCGATTTCTTTTCCACTGTACTGATTGCTACTACTTTCGTTATGAGCGTATCTATTTTTCTATACATTAGCATTAATTTAGCAAGATTTAAGAATTGAATAAAATTGAATGGCAACAATCGATAATTCTGAAAAGACCTTATAGGCACAAGTACTTGCCATTCCTAAATATAATCCCCCTAATATAATAATATAACCATGTCTGCCGCCTTCTGCAAATTTATTGCAAGAAGTCGCACTGCGGAGCATCATCATTTCCACTTATATTGTGTCCCGCAACGATTTTCCCCAAACAAGGATAACCTCCTAAGTCGTAAGTCTTCTTCTAAGTTGTAATGAAGCCTTCTCAGTATTCCTTTTATTTTGGCGAATTCATTGTCACATGGATTCGTATCAGGTAAGTATGATCGATACCCCTGACAGAAAAGGAAATACTGCTGGTATTCCAGTGCTTCCAGTTCCTGTTCTATTGGCATCATCGCAGTAGATGCACGCTAAGGCTCACATTATGACATTATGACACTGTGCATCATCCCGCAGAATGAGGGCATTGTCAGAGACATCATGTGCATCCAGCACTCAAGAGAATGTGACTAACCTTGTTGGTGGTAAATCCATATCCTCCAGGAAAATATATGGCGTCATAACACAAATTCTGTCTCGGGTCTTCTCTCACAATGGCAATGGGAGATCTGGATCATACGCCGTACACCTGATACATATCCGTTATATCTCCTATTAACCAAAATGAAAGAATCCTTATGAGGTACCCATTCTAACAGTAGAGAGAAGGTTTTCCTTGATTTATTGAGGTAGCAAGTAGTTATCGCCAGAAGTAGGGTTGCTTGATGATGGTGTACTATGACTTCTAATAATACGGCAGAAAATAATAGACGTAGCGAGCGCTTATATTAAGAGGTTATAAATAACGTACCTTTGTTAATAATATCTTCCCAGAATTATACATATAGTGAGAAAACGTTTTGCTCAACACTTGACACCTTTTTTTGTAATGAAAACAACACATGAAAATCTTCAAATATAATACTGATTATTCACAGTAATACAATATTTTTGTACTAACAGTAATTCACTATAATATACTATTTTACACTCACAGTAATGCTCTATTTTTCATCCAGCCCATGTAGTCATTTATTTTGACAAAAATGAACATGAGATATTCAAACCTAATACTGATTATTCAGAATAATATGAGATTGCTTTTGTTAACATTACAGTATTCAAAAATACTTCAGTACTTTACTAAAATGTTGTTAAAATAAAAACTAAAGTGCTTGTTTAGATCAATGAGAATATTTAAATTATTGATAGCAATGCGTAATATAGAAAAAGTCATTTTCATAAAAATTGATAGGAATAATGAATAGCAAGATTAATATAGTATTAGTTCAGTAAATCCCGAATCTTATGGAATTTTTTGCAAGAGCTTTTCAATAGTTTTTCTTTAGTAGATATTGATTTGCAAACTTATTTCGTTCTCCTTTAGTCTATAACAAGAGTATTATACTTTTCATCAATCTACTTAGTACCCGAGAGACTGAAGAATTATTATTTCAGATTTCATCTACTGCTTAAGCGAACATTTTTTCCAGGCAAAATATTCTAAACAAGATTAAATGAGAGCAATATTTTCATACATATTCTATATAAATATTCAGTAGCAGCCTGCCTGAACAAGTAGCAAATTCATTAATGTAATTTTAGCTTTTCAGTGTGTAATTTTAGTTTTTAGAAAACAGCGCGGAGCTAAGCACGCGTTTGGAAGGAAATTTTGAACAACTTGCAGCTATTGGTAGATTTTAATTTTATTTTGCCTTGGTTACAATTACATATTTGATTAAATTGAAAATATTCCTATTCGGTTAATACAGTTTACTCTTGATTATTTGGGTGCAGAATATCCGGTTTGCGGATTTAAGTGCGGGTCAGTGCCGACGCACGCATACTTAAAGGTCAATACGGGAGAGTATGTCAAAAACAAATGCGCACATATCTGAACATGCTCTAAAAAGCTGCTGAATTGCATTTTTAGTTTCAACGATTTCTTCGTATAATTCCTTCTACGTATGCAAAGTCGAAAGCCTCGTTGATGTTGATTTCTGGATTTTTTTTATGTTCTGTTTGCACGTATTTTTCGTATTTGTCCGTAAAAGAAGAAAGTTATGTGATAATTTAATTTCCGAACAACGCGGTCAGAGTAAGAACTTGACAAATGACAAGGAGTAAAGGAGAAACCACTGGTAATTACTACAATATTAGTTCTAAAAAGTTTCATAAGTGTCAGAATACCACATCAGGAACAGTTATCAGCTAAACGAATAATTTGCAGAAAATACATTTCAACTAATAAATGCAAGGTAAAATAAGATATATGAAATGATAATGCAGAAATAATCGTTTGAACCGGAGAGAAAAGTCGTCAGTTTGAAAAATAAGTCAAAGATGATTATCTGATCGTTTAAAAAATGTTGCATGAGTATGGTATGGATGACACTGAAGGTAATATTATTTACCTAGGACGACAGTTTTAGTGGGAAATGTAAGACGATATCATTCTCTCGCGTTTGCCGAAGCAGAAAGATTTTTCCGAGGATTAGTAGGAAGCTCCGAGTCAGATACTGATACCGAGATGTTTCATTAGTGCATAATAGGATTAGTAAGGCAAAAGCAGTTTTTCAATTATTTTGACAATTAATATTTTCCAATTTAGTCAATTTTCTGACACAGTCATTTGGTAGTCATTTTGAATTCATCTATAAGCTGACTCCCAAGCTTCAGCAGTAAATATTTTGCTTAAAACTTCTCGACTAATATACACAAATGTACACATTTCAGAGAAAAGAAAAAAGGCCGTAATTTATAAAAAGGCATATGAAGACATTTCTGATTCTTTTCAAATTTCTCAATGTGAAATCTATAGAAATCGAAAATTTAAAGTAGAACAGATTAATTAAGTAAATTCTAGCTATTATATTTATGAATGTGCAGAATAAATACTCAAATTAGCGTTGTGAAAGTTTATATGTGAAATTTTTTATAATCATTATAAGTATATATTAATCAGCTGATTGTTTGGTGGCGGAATAACAAAGAAAGGTAAACTTTTAACTAAATTCGACGACAGAATTCCTAATGAATTACAAGAAAGCACTCAAGAGTTAAGCAACCAGAGAGAAAAACTTTAACTTTGCACGGGTTAAGTAAATTAATTAAGGCAAAGCAACTTGAGTGTATCTGCCTATAGGGAGGGATACCTTTATGGAGTAAAGGAACTGGTTTGTATCTACGATAGACATGAAGAAAGCCAATGATGCAACCAGCCTGTTCTTTGGTATTCGATCCCAACTAAATCTAATAACGTTCAGTGACGTTACCGCTCAGCCGTTGGTGAGTTGCTTTGTACATGAAACTGTTTTAGTAACGGATGCTCTGACTACATATGTCGTTCAGGGTTTATTCTGTAAATATTATATAACATATAATGGTTGGTATTGTATCTTCTACTCTGTTGTTCTTGTTGTGATTAATCTAGCTTGTCTGATATCAGAGCTAGCCCACGAAATTCATCGTGGCCAGTAGGCAAGATTTTGCATGTCACTGATAAGAGCCATGGATATCCTACAGGTGACAGTGTAGCATTCATTATTTTAATTAACCAAATTATTTTTAGTTTGAACTTTCCTATCGAAT